>CM060956.1:96639191-96909191 GCA_030765055.1 Mantis religiosa | reverse complement strand
TGCATTATAACAAACAACTCTATATGGAGATTTTTGTAGAAATATATGTTTTGAATGTCCCCTGAATGCAAAAAGCAGATTTAGAAAAAATTTTCCTGGGCGTGAATGTGTATATCGAATTTTTCGGGAATAGTCTGTGAAGATTTTTTAAGAATTTTTTATTTAATTGATAACACAACCATCAGGGAGAGACAAAGTCTTATTACATAGGAAGTATAAAATATGTATAAGGTATAACGTCTGTTTAAAGCATAGATGTACTTCAAATACAGTTTCTTGTTGTTACAGCCATTTCAGTAACATCGATGGTTAACGGCCTGAACGTTACAGTGTTATCTTTTTTAAAGTACTATCGCTATGCAGTTGTTTCTCGCAATGCCTTGGGAAGATTAAGGGACTTGGGACTTCTAGGCCAGGCATCGGATGTTTAAACTGAGCATCGATTGCGTTTTCTTTATCCCCTTTTATCTACAAAGAAATGTGCAGTAAAATTATTTCCGTAAATAGTCATAAGAATATAACAAATTCAGTTTTTCCCTATTGATCTCCTCTCCGTAATACCAGACATAAGAACTCCTAACAGCTTTAAAGTATCATCAATATTCAAACCTATTTTCACTTGAAGAGTCACTGATATGCAAATAAAAACTGATTTGAGTGTTGTCTTCAAGCGTTAGGAGGCTGTACGAGGGATAGGGGAGGGGTTGGTTACCTACTGTATACCTCAGTCAAGTAAAAGCTTTAAAACTTAAAAATTCCTATGCCTGGTATTTGTATTATACTGGTCGCCAATGTAGAAAGCGATTGACATTTCGTACGGAGAGAGAGGCGACATTGCCCCAAATTGCTGCCACGTGTTGAGAGGGATAGGATTATGTGTGATTAGGTGATTCAGTTGCGACTGTAATGGGTATTTATTATTATTGTTGTTATTATTAATTTATAATACTGTACACAAAGACAAAAGAAATGTCGTGGATCTACATGCAAACGCTAGAACATGCAAGAACACATCAATATAAATCCATCGTAACAAAAGAGGCATACCTGTGACATTTTTATGCTTATTGAAGTGGGGAAATGCCGCGTACATACTTTTTTTCCGGCAGTTTCTAATTTAGACCCCGATGCCTGACTTTCTTCTTTAAAATACTTTAATTTCCCAATCTTAATCACAGTATTCTTACTGATATATACAGCACGTGAAGTCCTATCAAGCACCTTAGAGAATGGAATAATAGGTTCCCCTTTCAATTTCTCCTCTTCGAAGTATTCTCTCACTGTGCATATTACTCGTATTTCCCGTGCCTGTCCTTTAATTGGAATACCTTTTCCAAATATAGTTTTATTTGGTTTTGGAGCACGTTCGGGTTTTCGCTTGTCACTATTTTTAGACATAATTAAACATTCATTAAAACACAATTGCAAATGATCACAACACACGCACAGATACACGAACTCACACACACGTAAATCAAGGGAAATTGTCACAAAATGCAAAGGAATTTGCCAGTACAGGATCTCTGTTGTAGCCTTATATAAAATAACAGCAACATATACATGAGGGCATTCTGTTTACGCACCGTTATCAGAAGAGAAACAAAAGCTAAGGTATTGTGTTTACTGCAGCGTTTGTGTAACTCGCTCACCCGTAGGTCATGCTAAGCACGTGTTAGAATATTGGCAACTAAGGTTTAGCGCCTAATATTGTCATGGAAACGTCTCGACTCTAATTGGCCCTTCTAATGGTTACTGTGACAACGTTATGACGTACTCATCCCCTCCCGTTTATTTACAGTGTTTTTCCATGTGCTTACTGTCAATCACATTCTAGTGTGGCGACCAGTATAAATTGTCAGAAAATACGCGTGTATCACTAAAAATGCATGATTTATTTATAAATATGTTTTTCGTTGTATATTTAATATATCCAAGATTGGAGGCTTTACACTTTGAAATAAGTTTTGTGTCTCTCCTAGCCAAAATCACGTAAAGAAGGTAATATGATCTCACTTTAAGAATGTGCAGCAATTGGAGGTATAAAACACAGAGAAAAAGTGTTCTAGCTCTTTCATAATTTTGGACTTATTTGGTGAGGGTGATGGGCTACGGATTAGTATTATTTTCTCTAAAATTTACGTCCTCAAATGTTAAGTCATATTGGACGATGCATGACATGTTCAATTGAGCCTAGAGTCCATAGAGCTTAGAGTCACCAGACATTTTTTTTTCCTCAGGATAAGGGAAAATCCCGAAAAAAAATACTTATCCAGATAACTAGCTCTGATCGATTTTCAAATTCGGGGTCTCTTGAACGCCATAGATGACAATCATAGCTAACTCAGGGATATGCTACGCAGGATAATGCAATGTAATGTTTACTGAGAGTGAACTAACATTACGTGCAACTGACGGAGAGGCCGGTAATCAAACCAGTAGCACTGACCAAAGGTTTGGACAGGATTCCACTCCGTCAAATGCGTACAGCTTTCATCGTGTCTTCCTGTCATGCATTTTTGCAATGGGAGCAGAGATGTATTAATAATGATAAAATTTTAATTTATTGTCATAAGTACCTTCATTGAGCAAAATAGGATTACTTTATTAGCTGGTTTACGTGTGATGACATAGAAAGCAGCATTGGTTTTATTATATTTCATTTTTAAATTGGAACTTATTCAGAATATAACATATTTGATTCAAGTTAGCCCTATAGTAAATATATTAATTTTATACTTCTAATTTCTGCTTTGCAAGAAACTGAAAGAACACTCCAATCCCTTCAGTTCTATATAGGGATTTATTTTCTAAACGGATGACTTGTTTCAACCAATACTACAACAGGGGAGCGTCTGCTACCGTTGTACTATGCAGTTTAAATCGTTTGGATATCATATCGGACGGTGAATGAATTGGGTGAAATGATGCTAAATGAGTCCAGGGTCCATGGAGCTTAGAGTTACCTGACATTCGTCTTGAAGGATAATGGAAAACCCCGGTAAAACCTTATCCAGGTAACTCACCCTCACCGAGATTCGAACTCGGGAGCTCTTGAACGTAAGGCAGACACACTACCATCTGCGCTACCGAGGCGGGCCTTTTGGATAAAAATGTTTATACTAATTAACAAAGTGCTTAGAACAAGACTCCTATCTGGGACTGGACTCCAAACTTGGTCTATTGTACCGGTGTACCTATTCTATTCCCGGGAGGAAGGATGAGGCAAGAGGAGACAGAGGACCTCCGTGCCATTGAGCCACGGCAGTGCCGAGGGCAGGGTACCTACTATTGACCGGTTGGAAACTCCCCGGAAGGCCAGCACAACCAGCATCCCACCCAACTGTGATCCAGAAACGGCCCCACCATACTGGGTTGGGAGACCGGAGACCGTCCTACCGGAGGAAGAAGTGTTTATCCTATCATGCAACGCCGAGATACCTGCCGACCCTTCTACCCTGAAAGAGACTACCAGATGAGAAATTATGTGAAGTAATAATGGAGATGAAATGGTGGGACAGGACATTCGGGGGATGTAATTAACGTACCCACCACTCGCTTGGCGAACCGGGAAAACTCCCGAAGAAACTGGAACCCCCACTCCCCGAAGAAAGAAAAGAAAAAAAAAAAACATCGGTCAAGTATGCCAGCCACAGGAATCAATCACGGATCTCCCAAATGCTGGGTCTGCTATCTAGGTCTAAGCTGTGAAATATAGGTCGGGGACTCTTGGATATTTACATTTCAATTTTTACCTTTTCTACTCTTATAATGAACAGAAAAAGGTGCATCTGCGCGCGCTTGTATATTGTGAACTCAAACGAGAAGTCGCTTAAATGCCGATCTTAGTATTTAAGCTCAGCGTATTCTAAGAATGCGATACGAATATTTATAATTAAGTAACTCCAGCTCAGACTAGCTTTTACATTAATAGATCCTTGTTATTTTTTATTTTCTCAAAGAGGTGTGTGACGACGTTTATCAAAATATTATGTATTTAAAATATCTGCATGACAAATTAAATGTGCTTCTTTAATTTTCCTGAAATAGCCGGTGTTGTTCTCTTCAAATTTAATGTTTTTTTTTTTTTTTTTATAACTTGTAAACCATAAGAGGTAAAAAGAGGTTTGAAAAAAAAAGTTAAACCCGTGGCGCTGGAATCCATATCGGCCCAGGGCCTGTCAACGCGACTGCCGGCCTCACGCCCACATACACAAGGTGGAGGTGAGCGATCAGCCAACCGATACGGGGAGGAGATGTGGTCATCCCGGCACCCGCAGCTGGACAGTTGACTTTCTTGACTAGGGCCGCTTAAAGTCTGTTTAGTTAATGGGTGTGCAGTTCGGCCGCCTCCTTTGACGAACCCTTATAATCGTTTTACAGCACCGGCCCTCCTTCTTCCAGTCCTTTCTGCAACGTTGCCACTTTTTTTCTCGATACGTGATGGGTATCGTACGAGGTTTCGTCTAAATAACTGGATTCCACAATAACCCTTATCTCTTATTTGAAACCCAGCTCCTTTAGGAGGCCGCACAAAGTGCAGTGCCCATAAGGAAAATGATAAATATCTTGCAAATGTGCAACTAATTCATCTAAGGTGGGCGCTCTCCCTTTTGCATAGAATCTTCCCGTAGGGGAGGGGATCCGTCCCCTTCAGCTGCCGAAGTGCGGGCGCTGCGGACCCTTAGCACTCGTAGTACCTCTGACGTTACTAGAGGAACCTCAGGCCGAACATGCCGAGCCCCTCCCGTAGGGGAGTTGTTCGGATTGGGTTGGACTCGAGGGGACAGTCGTTCCCGACACCCATGGGTAAATGGGTACTTCCGGCCATGCTACGGCCGCCCGGAGGGGGTAGAGGGTTGCCTAAAAGTCCCGGGTACTAGCCTGCAGAGCTAGTAGAAGGTGTGCTAGATCACCATTCGGCCCCACCGAGGTTATCGGTAGTCTTCCCTGCGGGGTTGACGCGCGTAAGTGACGCATCCACTTCCATCCCGTCTTGACGTTGTGCTCAGCGGGGGGGGGGGGCTTTTTAGACTCCAGATATTGCCCTATGTAAAGAGCCCCGGAGTTGCCATCGCTCCCGGGTAGAAGGAGGCCCGGGTCCTTGCTCATACGGGTCCAAGACTAATGGGAGTAGAACCTCTGAGCTTAACTGCATAGAATCTATAAATTTCTCGGCGAATTAAATCGCATGTGAAATTATCGAAACTTTAGAGAAACGTTTCCGTTTGTTTTCACACTTGAATGGCGTCTTTGGTATTCCTTTCGTCACAATCTTTCTAACTGTATTTCTGTGAATACCCAGAAATGTTGGAGTATCACTACATGACTGCTTACCAAGATTATTTTTCAGCACATATTTATATGTGTTCAAAACAAGCGCTTGAATTTTCTTAGAAAGAGTTCCAGTTATAACTTTGATTTTTGAGGCTTCTCCAGTAACATAACTCGGCCCAGCAACACTTTCCAATTCATTCACACTATTGTCCTCACTTTGATTATTTTCATTTGATGAAATTTATCTACTACTTCATTTGCATTTACCACTGCATTTCCCTCCCAATCCGCCGAAGTTCCTCCGATGACTCGGCGGGCGGCTTCCGGGAAACCAAAGCTTTTGGGTTCCGGGGGAAGTATGGTTGCAAAGCTGAAACTTAAAGGAATTGACGGAAGGGCACCACCAGGAGTGGAGCCGGCGGCTTAATTTGACTCAACACGGGAAACCTCACCAGGCCCAGACACAGAACGAATTTCTGCACATAATGAAACAGATGAACTGGAAGTTGGAATTTCGGCAACTGAGACTCCTCGTGGAGTAAACATGTGACTGTCAATTCCAGAAAATCAGGGTTGCTATTGGTCCTCAACGACAGTGTTCTATTTCTGAAGTGCGGAGATAGATTTATGACGGCCATTAATGTGCGGTAGGGTCCGTTTCCTTTGTGAGGCAACTGCACTCGCGTTGACTAGACAGACTTACTCTCGTAAGCTCCTCAATTTCCTCGCGATGCTGAGTGGGCACCGGTCCTATCCCGGGACTTAGAATCCGCACCCCAGGGGTGGAATCGAACCCTGGCCGCATTCCGTGGTAGGGAACCAAGGCATGATGCCTTAGCCCATTACGCCACGGCGTAGGACAGATAGAGGTTTGTACACCGAATGTTGTATCAAATGAGTTTGTGACATATTCACTGAAATAAAAGTTTATGGGCGTGGTTTTATTATACATATACAAAGGAAGTAGAAGTGTGCAGAAGACTTAAATAACGGTTAACTTTTATATCTGGTTGCTATGCGATGGCTTTGAGATTTCATTCTCTCTGCATAGCCAGGACATAATCCTAATAAAACGAATGACTTACTATTTGGGAAAAGGATTTCAAAATTGAAACCAAGGAATATCTAAAAATGGTTATCTCCACAAACAACTGAGATATTTCATATAAATTGTGTGCTTTAAAAAAATATATGTTTTGTGTAGTAATACTTTGTCTATCTCTTACGTCTAGAAGTTATGCCAAAATCATCCAGAATGAAGAGGACTTCAAAGGCTATTCCTAACATTTCAAAAATATTTTCTAAAAGGCTTTTTTTAAGTTGACGGACCTTAAAACGTGTATTTTAGTAAAATCTCGGTATAGAATTTTTTTCTGAGTGAAATAAATACCTTCTGTATCTACTTATATGTACTGGAGAAAATAAAAATGATAACTTATGGTCCAAAGCGATGGAGTATCAATTAGACGCCAAAGTACACCCATTAGGATGCTGCAGGGCAATCCCATGTGGGAGGTAGACAGTATCGCCCTTCAGATGTGGGGAGCCATGAAGGAGAAATTAGCTGGCGGTCATCAAGGAAGTCCAGCTTGCCAATTTCCACCTCAAGGACAACAGCGGCGGTTGCTATGGACGAGGTGAGCACCAAGAGGAAACATTTAAAAGGAAGTGGGTTCTATTACTGGCGAGATCGAGTCGCATTTCGTACCAGGGTCGTTTGAAATGTATCTAAAGCTGTTAACTTATCACATGTTTATAGGTTCATTAATTCCAAAGAGAGCATTTTAAGAAAGGGATATGTAGAAGTAACTTCTCTTCTATCTATACTCGCCTGCTCTGCTGCGAGACTAAATAAATGTAACGTTACTACTGCTTCTAAGGAATACAAAAAGCCATACTCAAAACATAGACTTCCATACGATCCTGTCGTCTCCTGTGGTTCCTCAACCTCATCCCTTCCTCCAGGACGTCGTAGTGCGTGAGTCTGCCCTTTTACTGCAACTATACCAAACAGTTGATGTTCTCTATCTTTAAAGAACTCCAAAAATCATGCAGACTGGAGTAAACAAACATAGGATATTAAAACAAGTTGATTGATAAAGAACCAGAAAAAATAAGAAAACGAACTTATTGCGCTATAAACTTCAATGACGCAATAGCCAGCATCATTACCATTTTCCATTAATTTGGCTAGCCCATACCTCTGTTAATACATATTTATTTGCATATTCTCTGGTAATGTATCGATACTTTATATAGAGCGAGATGACACGGTAATGTGAAATGTTCTCATTTGGAGTTGCCGGGTTTGATTCCTTGGGCGGAGGGAACTCTCTGGCCGTATGTTTTATCGCAGTTATCCCTGGTTGGTAGACGAATACTGGAGTCATAATGCAGCGAATGATCCCGTCCCCCGTTTCCTGTCATTTTCTTACGTTTCACATCAACGGATCAGGCGAGTGGACGGTGGGTGAGTCGTATGGCAGTGGAGCTTGGTTTTAGAAACTATTATCCGTGCGTTCGGTGTGTGGCGGGCCCTCAGACAGCCCTCTTCGTACAATGTATCGCCAAAATAACGATGTACTACTTGGAGACAAGGACTCCGGCTGTGTCTCAGTCTGCCTCCTGGATCTGCTTATCCTTCGTGTCCTTCGCTGTACCGAAAAGGTCCCTCCGTTTCCTGATAACCGGATACCAGTTCACTAATTAAGGGCAAAGCACAAATCTAGTATTGCTTGTTCTGCACGAGATGTCATAGCAATTATTTGGGTCAGACTACAAACTGCGTTCGTATGAGGTAGTTAGAGGTTTTAAACATGTCAGGTATATATGCTAGAGTGTATGTCTTTACGAACAGTATAATACAAAAAAACGAGAAGTTATCTTAATATGACACTTAATGCCTGGTTAAAAACTGTATTTTATTTCTCAAAGATGGCGTATTACATATCACATGACTTAATAAATTTCCTGACGTATGTTTTCTCTAAAATGCCTATGGAACCTTCCATACTCTTGCCGAATTTAATGTAATTTAAGAAATATAAAGGAACTAACAAAAAGCACCAAATACTTTTACATTTTTATAATTCGACATGGCTCTTGCAATTGGAAAAAAATTTGGGGTTACGAAATGTTGAAAAATAAAACACATTTAGTGCTTTTGATTGATATTCTTTCATTACTAAGCTACCCCTTTTCAGTAAATAAACGCTTCATTTGTATTAGATAAAAATAAATAAATAATATATTACCTATATATAAATGTAAAATAGTAAGAGATTGATAAAAACTATCATAGTGAAATACTATTAAGCTCATTAAAACATTTTTACGTACACTTTGCAAAGGTATTGGTTATATATTTCAATACCTTCAGGTTAGTTTACAATGGTGCATAATTGTGGAATTGGTAAATAAAGTCGTTGCTAACAGAAAATTGACTTATGAACTACACAACTGAATGATTGTTTTTATTTTTTTATATTTTTATTGATGTCTTCGAATGTAAATCATATCGGATAATGAATGGAGGAAATGATATCTCAAATGAGCCCAAGGTACATAAAACCAAGAGTTCAATCATCTTTCAGGTTAAGGAAAACTTCTTCTTCTTCTTCTTCTTCTTCTTCTTCTTCTTCTTCTTCTTCTTCTTCTTCTTCTTCTTCTTCTTCTTCTTCTTCTTCTTCTTCTTCTTCTTCTTCTTCTTCTTCTTCTTCTTCTTCTTCTTCTTCTTCTTCTTCTTCTTCTTCTTCTTCTTCTTCTTCTTCTTCTTCTTCTTCTTCTTCTTCTTCTTCTTCTTCTTCTTCTTCTTCTTCTTCTTCTTCTTCTTCTTCTTCTTCTTCTTCTTCTTCTTCTTCTTCTTCTTCTTCTTCTTCTTCTTCTTCTTCTTCTTCTTCTTCTTCTTCTTCTTCTTCTTCTTCTTCTTCTTCTTCTTCTTCTTCTTCTTCTTCTTCTTCTTCTTCTTCTTCTTCTTCTTCTTCTTCTTCTTCTTCTTCTTCTTCTTCTTCTTCTTCTTCTTCTTCTTCTTCAACTTCCATAGTTTACCACTATCGTGGTGTTATGGAATTCTTATTCCTCGATCCCTTATGCCTTTAGGCGTCGGGTTGAGGAACAAACTCTGGATCAGATAGAGAATCCAGGATGGGTGATCAGCCCGATGACTGGTATAAGAGCGAGAAAAGTAGATGACAGAATGAGGGTGAAATGAATGTAAACAAAGATATCGGAGCAATTAGTGATCCGGAAATCTCGGAGAAAATCCGCCTCTGCGCCGTGTCGTCCATCACGAATCTCATAAGTAGTCGCCTGGAATCGAACCCGGGCCGCTTTGGTGAGAGTCAAGTGGTCTAATCGCTCGGTCACGGCGCTGCCCTGATAAGGAAACCCCGGAAAAAACGTCAACCAGATGATTCACCCTGACGATCTCTAAATTCGAATTCTAGACCTCTTGGACGTGAGGCAGACACGCTACACCACGCTATATAGGTGGGTATGTAAGTGCTGAAAAAAGATTCAATGAACTTACAAAAATGTAGAATTTTATTAATTTTTTATGAGGTACTTATCACTAGAAATGTAACTGTGGCAGATTTTCCCTTTTCTACATATAATCTTGTTTTAAGTTACCTTTAATACGGTTTACCTGTAGCTTTAGAGCGGAACAAAGTGTATAATCATGTCCCAGGATGCTGTTGAGTGTAGGGTACCCCTAACTCACACGTTACAATTTAAAACTATATTTGTTTCCTCGACAAATAGGGACATTTGCGAGAGAAAGCTGAGGCACGAGATTTTTGTTGTAGGTTTATTTTCACCATAAAAATATCGCAGCTCAGTGTGTAACATCAATGTTAGTAAATATTAGTAAATAATGGATAGAAAAAGTAATGTGAGTGTAAACATCCAGATGTACACTTGGTTTATAAGAGTTTAGTTTATATGTTTTGATATTTGCGTGGTAATGTACTAGATCCTTCGCTTGATCGCAGGTAGTTCAGAGCTTAAATGCTAATTTAATATTGAAAACGTTACACTAATTTATGTCCAGGGTGAGAATTAAAAATTGTTGTCGAATGATTATGTCAACGGTTTTAGAATATGTTATTGCTATTCTGATTGAAGTACTGGTCGATAATATGTCCTATCCCATTAATCTACATCTAATTTATTTCCCCAAGTAGGTCATATCGGACGTTGAGATGGGTGAAATGATGTTTAAATGAGCCAGAGTCCACATAGCTAAGAATTACCAGACATTCATCTTTCAAGATAAGGGAAAACCCAGAAAATAACCTTATCCAGAAAACTCACCCTGACCGACATTTGAACTCAGACTTGCAGAAACCTGCAATCTACGCCAGGATAGCTTTAAGTTACAATGCAGTGGTTTTCCATCATCTTGGAGTGTAGGAACATAACACTTGCATTTAAATACAGGACGGACTGATGAAATATTCCTCTAGGTCCAAGAATACGACCCAGGTTCCTTTACATTCAAATATAAGTCTGAAATTATTTGAAAAAATTAAGTCCGGTAAGCCTGTAGTTTGATAAGATCGGCAACAGAATTATTTGGTAGCTTGTAAATCTGTGGATATATTGTTCCTTAAAAAGAGTACACATACGTTAAGAATATAGATTTGAAGTAATTGAGCCATGATTATAAACATTTTAACTTTACTAGATTTCATTTGCTGAATAATATAAACGACCCATACTCAAACCGGTCATCTGAAGTTCTATGTTTGGGCCTATCTGATCTCCGGATCTGCATACAGGTGTGTGTTCTTTTCAGAAATTAGACCTTCGAAACTGTTCCACATACAGTCTGCAATTCTAAAATAGTACCTACCTATGTTGCCTACCTACACGGTTTACCGTTACAAGAATTGACTGGTGGCATTCATATGGCTTTCAGAGCAAATTTTCAGGCAAGGACGGCTTTGTTTCTTTCCATGCATTGAAGTCTCCCAAACGAGCAGCACGCAGTGCTTTCTGCAACAGTTATCTCGTACTCATGAACGAGGCATGTAATGATTTCTTCAGATATATACGTTTCCAAATATGAAAAACCAAGTAACGCTAAGGTTCTCATTTCAAACATTTCTTGATTTAAACAACACTTCCGTAATTTTAACTTCATTTAAATGTCCATTTAGAGACTGAGAGGGAAGTTTGAACCCAATCTGCATTTTAGATTAGAATTGTTTCATTCCCAGATGCTCATTTTCAAAACTGCAAGTTATACCCTTTTATTTTATATACCCTTTTTAAAGGGTATTCATTTGTGAGTATATCTTATTAATTTATTCCCACATCTTTGTTTTGTATCGCCTTGGTAGCCTGGAATCATTTGTAACCAAGATACGAACAAGAAACATGTCTCTTAATAAAATGTGTTGTCTGTTACAATTACAGAACACTCCTATACCTACAGTGTTTGCACAAGCTTATTTCTCTATTTACAGGTTAATCGAGATAAACGTTTGCAGAAGTGAAGTTAGAATGCAAATTATTATTATTATTATTATTATTATTATTATTATTATTATTATTATTATTATTATTATTATTATTATTATTATTATTATTATTATTATTATTATTATTATTATTATTATTATTATTATTATTATTATTATTATTATTATTATTATTATTATTATTATTATTATTATTATTATTATTATTATTATTATTATTATTATTATTATTATTATTATTATTATTATTATTATTATTATTATTATTATTATTACTTATTATTATTATTATTATTATTATTATTATTATTATTATTATTATTATTATTATTATTATTATTATTATTATTATTATTATTATTATTATTATTATTATTATTATTATTATTATTATTATTATTATTATTATTATTATTATTATTATTATTATTATTATTATTATTATTATTATTATTATTATTATTATTATTATTATTATTATTATTATTATTATTATTATTATTATTATTATTATTATTATTATTATTATTATTATTATTATTATTATTATTATTATTATTATTATTATTATTATTATTATTATTATTATTATTATTATTATTATTATTATTATTATAATTATTATTATTATTGTTGTTGTTGTTGTTTCCTGAACCGAAAAGTGTTATAAAATAGGTCCAATTATGACTGTAAACACAGTTGGAGGTAGAAGGTCATGTAAATACCAAATTCCATTTTTTTTTTTTTTTTTTCCTAACGTAAGAGGGGGCATTTTTACAGTATTTTTTTCGCTTCAATTAACGAAAAGACGCGAAAGCTATTCGTTATTTTGGATTGACTACAAATCATTCTGCGATTTAAACATCGCGCATTTGAGGAAAATGGAATGTGTGTATTGTGTCTTCTTAAACAAACATAAATCATTTCCGTTATATGCAGTGGCATTGTATATGCATAATGAACCATGAAGGATAATAGTAGCTCTCATTGAAGTGTAACTAGTAAAATTCATATGGTACATACAAGCAGTTTCGATATATTTCTCATAAGTTAAAACTCTGCCAGATTTAAGTAACTATTTTGAAACCTTGTTCTTTCTCATAACTGTCCATAACAAAGTGCATGTTACCTAATTGGGATCATTTCCGCAGATGTCTATGAATTACGACAATGGTGCATTCATATCGTTTTTACGCTCCCTCACTGACAAAATTGATCCATATTGGCGACAAAGATAATTGAAGGAAAGGTGCAAAGTTGAGGAAACTGGAGTGTTGTGGAACAAGATACCGATTGGCTCGCCTTCGAGCTGCCGTTCCCATTTTCTTGTGATCGGATTGGCTCTCCTTTCAAGGAGTAGGGAAAATGGAAAGGACTCGGCGTCTGCGGTAGCTTGCGGTTGAAGGAAAATGTGTGTTAGTAGTCTGTAGAGGGAGGAGGGAGGGAGGGAGAGACGGAGGTGGAGAAACACTTTGGGTCCCAGCAGTCAGTGTTAGGACAGGTACCTTAACTGGTCAACTGTCTTGAGCTCAAGTGATTTTTATTTGTTGCAATTACTTTTGTCGGACTACACAATGGTGAGTATTGTTGTTGGCCCTGCTTTGCGAAATATTACGCAATTTTATGATTATAAACACAATCTTCAAAAAGGAACATTTTGAATCCTTTTGTCACTTTTAAAGTCAATTTTTATTTTATTAATTTTTATTTGTAATGTAAATGTAATAAAATGTTTAAGCATACCAGAAGATACAGCATTTCTGCAAGTCAAACTACCCTTTACATGTAAAAAAGTTATAAAAAATCGGCTCAAATTATTTTAATTAAAGTATCATAGCTCAAGATTTTTGTATGCCTAGTGAAATTATACCCTGAATTTTATGTGAAATTATCTTCATTATGAATGAATTTTAATTGTGTGTAACTGATAAACCACAAGAGATATGCAAAACTTGAAATACCACAAACTACAGGCTTAATTGAAATATACAATAGGGTTACTCTTAATAGGAGCAGTTTTCAAAACATTCGTTTTCTCCTTTTGAAAAGTCACGTGCCACAAATACCGAATCTTACACGAATCTTATTTTTTCCCGCATGGGTTCATTAGATGCAGAACTTAGCTTACTGTAGTTGAGTAGTTGTGTTTTTTTTTTCTTTTCTTTCTTTCCGCATGTCATGCATGCACTCGTTCAATTCGGGATTATTTCTAGTCAAATATGTGTTGTATGTAATGGTGATGCACGTATTAATTTTGCAGTTTTCCCTGCTATAATTTTTGGTAAATTAGTAAGAATTTTAAAACGTATAGAGAGATGGTATGAGGTTGTAAAGAACAGAGAAAGTTGTGTTGTTATAAGGTAGCAGGTTTAACCAGAGAAGTTCAACCAGAGAAGTTCAATCCCATGAATGAATAATGCACGAACGAGCTCGGGAACGCGCGCGCGTGTTTGTCTGTGAGCAGCATAACTCATAAACGAAAATTATGTTAAATACCAAATTCGATATTTAAGTTCTGGTCTTTGAAGGCTGCGACATGAAGATTCTCAATACAGAAAACATTGGATGTGTTGCACTCACATGACTTTTCCTATTCTTGTACAAACTATTGTTACACTTCATCTTAATCGAGATTTGCAGAAATTATCTCATTGCTAATTTTCTTGTAAGTACAATGGGGAATGATAATACAGTAGACTTCAAGCGATAGTTAACTACTTTTGGTTGCTATGTGATGGCTTTGAAATACCTATCTTTTTGCATGGCCAAGAAAGAAATGAATAACGACCTCCCGTATGAGAAAAGTATAACCATTGGAGCATTCAAATAACAATTAATTATTTATTTTGCGGAATTAATCATTTCTGAGCTATTCGTTGTTTTGGTTTAAATTTTGTGATAACTTAAACCTTTCTCAAATGTTAAGATGTTATGCAAAGATTTCGGAATTTCAGTGCTATCACATAATGACTAAGTTTTAAACGATTTGACTATCGCTTAAGCCATTTTCCATTGTGTCTATAAGGAAATATACAATAAAACAATTTCTACAAGTTTTATCTGAATTAGCAAGAAGTTGATAAAGAATAAACTTTTGTAAGAACAGTTGAAGGATGGCACGTGAACGTGGCACGATAGATTTTAGTTTTTCTTCACTGTGGCATTAGTAAAATACATAGATACTGGAGAACACAGAACGAAATCGGTGTGCGCCTACAAACACCAGGTAGATGTTAGAAACAGAGAGACATAAAGATATTACGTTATGTTACATAAATAGCAGAAGGATCTCTATAGAAACGTTAATAATAGTCAACAGAAATGAGCAGTCCTTTATGAAGTGCCGCAGTCACGTACTGGAAGGCGAAAATCGTGAAGTAAAAGCAGCTATTGCAATGTATGCTGAGTTTAACCTAGATACGGTTCTCTACTTGGCTCCAGGTCTCACCTCTGGCGTTCACGTTCGATTCTCGTGTAGCTTTCGTGATTCGTCATCATCAGCCTGAAATATCTGTCATACATCTGGAAATACGTAGCTTGGAGAAAAAGCATAAACACATAAGACGCCAGCTGCTTGAGACAAGATGAATGGAACACATGGAATGACAATGCAATTAACGACAATATAGGTCGCTCACTAGATCATGTCAGTTGTTAACAATAAACACAATATTAATTTTAGAGCTTTACATTTCCTCTTCAAGTAAACAATATTTCTTACTGCTAATGCACTACATCGCGGCTATCAGTTTATCAAATAATATTAAACTAACTAATCTAAGACACTCACAACTTTCTCTGATCACAATAATTCTTCTGTTTACCTCATATTATTCACAGTAGTTTGCCTAGAAATGGTTCATCCATATTCAGTTACAAGATGCGAAGTCAGTACTAGGCTACTTGTATCGAAGACAGTTTTTGTTAGGAATGAGCTCAAGAGAAATAAAGAAGGAAGCCTTGCATATTTGCAGGCAAATAACATAGATGAAACATAAAACTTAACTTCAAAAGTTAGACACACAACAATAAATATTTCCGAAATAGGTAATGTTACGAATAAAGTCACTTAAACTGCATATTTTAAAGTTTTATGTTTTAATCTGTCTATATTTTTTCTAGTTATAAACATTCAATAATAATTGTGGATGACTTCATTCAAATTAATTGATCTGTAATTCAAATACCTTAACCGTATTATCCTAATCTTTTAAAACCATCACATAGAAGTTACTAATATTGTTCTATGTAAAGGCGTATGTAGCTTATGAAGCTTTTGACAATTTTCATCTGCAGTTCTAAAAATGCATATCTGAAGTACAAGTTTTGTATCCCTTTAAATTTTTATTTGTAAATTGTGTTCTTTACACACAGACATACACATACGTTTCTGGATTCTGTAACCTCGAAATGTGCATTCAAGTCTGTGCTTGTGGATCGTATACAATACTTCATCTTATTGTTACTTCAGCAATAGAAAAGTTATTAAAAGATTTCACATTTTCAGCGTTTCTTTATTGCAAATTCAATACATAAACGAATCAGCGTGGAATTCTTTGCTTTGCCAAAAGATTACAAAGGGGAGGGGGTGCCTTCTGACAATGCTGTTTAGTAATATCTAATTGTACTTTATTATATCTTGTGCGTTATTATAGTATAGTTTTAGAAAAATAAAATATAACTAATCAGGCATTGCTTGGATCGCTTTCTTTAGTGGTCCGGTCTGTATAATTTGCACAGCTGTGCTGAGTATACATCCAGGAGTTTGTATACTTAGTTCTCTTATTAATATTATAACGAAATATAATGCTCAAAAACCCTCTCTATATGTTAGATAGAGTCAACATGAAAAATTCAATGCCATGGCCGGAATTTGAACCACGGATCTCCTGGTTTCCGTCCAGTTTCCGTCCTCTCTATACGTATTTATATTTATAAATGCATTTAGGTTCTATGATTAGTAGAATACAGTAACCTCTCTGCCTGTTATGTACGTTATAGAAAATAAAAATGTGTTTTTTGTCCTCTTTTGGGCTGCTTTGTCTAAATATTATCAATATTTTTGTATATAACACGAGTTTGCTAAATTGGAATATTCTGTTGACTATTTAATCATTAATAAAATTATAATTCATTTACTTTAAAGAATATAGGCTTGCTGTAGGTTACTCTAAGCTTATACAAAAAAGTAATTTTGTCTTTTTACAATCATTCAAGCATCTGAACTGCAATTATCACTTACAAATTAATTTAATATTAAAAGAATCTCAACAAACAAATTTTGGTATTTCAGAAGTTATTAAATGAAATATATGTTTTGGAAATTCCCCAAATGTGGAGGAGTGCTAATTGTTGCAGCAGTTTTTACTAATACCCACTCGCGGAAGTAATCTCGCTGTTGTAGCTATACTTCCTCTATAGAGTTAGAAAGTGGGAGCGATTAAGCTTTCTTGCGATTACTACATATAATCACTTGAATGTTTCTACAATAACACTATATAATACATTTAGCTTATGTCTAACGCAAGAAACCAGAGCGATTAATAAAGCAAATGTCACTCGCATAACCTCTGGTAACCGGATTCGAATGACGGTCCCTGACCACGCTCTGAACACGTGATGGATTGGCGGGTAATACCCGACCAAAAATCCGGTTTTAATCTTTTTGGTTCAGTCAAGGTCTCTATAAATTGAAATTGCTACAGTAACGAAACCTAGTGTTAAGAATCTGAAGAGGAAAATAGTATTGTTATAGCAATGCATTTGTTTTAAAGGAGAAATCGACTTTTCCGTTTGCTTGTTTAAATAGTCTGAGTATTAGACTTTATGTATCAAGCAAAAGTTTAACCGAAATCGATGAAGAGTTAAAGAATAGGGATTATTTAACATATTTACCTAAGAGATATTTTTATCACTTAACTCCATTTTTGTGACAAGATGAAGAAAGTCAGAAATCTCTAGACGATATGAATTATAGTGGCGCTGTACGAACGGTTATCATGGATTTATCTTTGGTAATAGATACCTCTTAGATAACGCACTGATTACTCCACGTGGAGTGACATATATCTGTCATTTGTGATTTCTACGAATTCCATTGGTTGAAGTGATGCGTTCATTGGTGCTTAGTACACGACGGGGAGGTCCGTCAGTATCCCTCTCACTCTTACAAGAATAATCAGTGCGTTATCCGAGAGGTTTCTTTCCCCGTTTTTGTGTAATTTACGTCCTCCAACATTTAGTCATATCGGACGATATGAGTTACTCGACATTCGTCTTTCAGGATAAAGGAAAACCACGGAAAAAACCTTATCCAGATAACTCACCCTGACCTAGATTCGAACTCGGGACCTCTTGAACGTGAGGCAGACATGCTACCATCTACGCTACCGAGGCGGGCGAGAGGTTTCTTTTAACAAAGATAAATCCACGGTAACCGTTCCACCATCGCGACTATACATACATATGTGTACTCTTAGTACTTAGGTAGAAAGAACATTGCCAAAGGTTCTGCTATGTAATTCTAAGTCTTGCCACGGATTTTGACATGTTGCTAGTCCTCCATCGGGGGAAGTCTCCGGGTCCGAGACCCCCATGGGATATGGAGCTCTTTGTACGAGCTGTACCTCAGATCCGACCATACTTAATATTCTCTCACCTCACTACCTCCTGGGGGAGTCATCTCAGTGGCATAGGCATGGAATATAATCTGTAAGTCAAGGTAATAAGTTCCCTCTGCCAATTTTTTCGTAGTCATATTAATGTTTTACATATTTATAAGTCAAAGTTTAAAGTGGAATAATGTACATATATAGAACCAATTCTTATAAAAATCTCTTAAATTTCTTTATTTTTAAAGGTATAGAGTTAAATATTTAATATTTTACAAAGCTGGAGAACCCAGTAAAGCATATGAGGGCATAATTATGTGTTATACTTATAAAAAGCATGCTGTTGTGAGAGAATAACTTTAAAGGAAGATATTTTTAAAGTCGCCAGAACTTCCCCAGATTAAAGCTGTATTTGACATGCAACAAACGTTTTAATATAGTGCACAAAGATATGCACTGTAGATTCAAACAAAATTGTATAGTGAGAGAATGTTCAATTTTGCAATCCTTTTTTTTTTTTTTTTTTTCCCCTAGAGCTAGCTGATAAGCAAATTTATTTTGACCAATAATTAAATTCATATACGTCTTTCAAGTGCCTAGATTTTATAACTAACAATAAAGCTACAAAATTAAAAAGGAAACAGAAAGAGCTTCAACATCCTAACTTCTTTCATAGCAAAAAGGGTAACGAAATTGAAAACTGTCTACAGAAATCATCAGGTATTTTATTTATCACAGCTTCCTGAGATACGAGGGCATGCAGATGAGTCTCACGAATCTGGGAGTGAAAGTAAGAGTGTGATAAATGCGTTAAGCTGTGAATATAAGCAAATATACAACCAGCGTTCATTGTTGCGAAATGGTAAATGCACTGAGAAACATTTATTCATGCAACATCTATTGTTGTTTTAGCTGCCAATTAGCGTGTCGTCACTATAGGTTCGTTGATCGCAGTTGCATTACCAACAGAAATGGATGCTAATGTTACGCAAGGAAAACAAATGACGGTATTCCCTGCTATTTGGCAAGCTCGCTCAAGAGGAAAAATCAAGGGCAAGGGATGGGAACATCTCTTTTGGGCATGAGAGATTTCGAAGTGAACTATCATGAATTAACTCTTGGTTCATAATCAGTTTGTAGATCAATAAAAGAATTATAAACTCCCGGTATAACTTACAACCAGGAATTTATTTAACTATTTTCATTCTACACTGCTAGAATCTAGCAATAGAATATCCGTTAAAACTGACTATTATTGGAGCACAACACACTGAATCTAACCTTAAAATTATCAGCATGACTAGTCTTGTGCAACGGGCCCCGAGTTCGATTCACGACTGGCCTGAGAAGTTTTTCTTTAGTCACGAAGGGGTTTCTTATACCCAAAGTCTGGTAAATGTGGAAGTGCTTGAGTTTGCGTAATTAATTCCTCTATATCACGAAGGCATTTCAGGGTTACCGCTGGGCAAATACGTGAACACATCTTCAGAGATATATGCATGTCACGTCATTTTTTGGGGCTATGTATTTTCGAGAATTTCTTGTTATTGGTTTGAATTTTCAAATACTTATTCCTGCTTTTGTAAATGGCAAGTCATTCGTTCTTTTTTATCTATTAGCCATATAAAAGGAAGTACTTTCAAAGCTATCACATAGCGACGAGTTCTTTCGCTTAAGCCTCCAATTCCCATTGTATCAACAGATAAATATGCAATAAGACTATTTCGAATTTCTCCAATATTTATCTGCATTAACATGAAGTAGATAGAACAATAAACCTTTGTGAGAATGTTTTGCACAACAGATGAGAAAGCCATGCGAGTGCAAAATATCAGTTGTTTAAATATATAAATACTGCCTTAACTTACGTAGTGATTTTGGCTTCACCTCTACCACTAATAATTGATATGTGGCTAGTCATGATTTTAAAATACTCTTACAGCCTAGTTAGAGTTAAAATAAACAATTAAAAATATCAATAATGTTCAACTTAGGCTGTGATTGGTTGCTATGTATTTACACATTCCACGTATGACTGATGTACGATATGAATTAGGTATACACTATTTAGATCTGCCTATATCAATAAATATCCACACTATAGGTTTAGAACCCAGGCACGTCGCTTCAACAACGGGGTCATCGCTTTCTCCTAAAGTTTCGCAGATGTAAGCAGGGACATATGCGTAGAAAATAATTTGATAATTGGTACTTTAATATATCCAGTTTAGTGTGTTATTTTTTCTATTCATAAACACTCAAATACTTTACTAACTGGTGTTTTCTGTAACTGCGCCACGAAATGAACAATGTCTTTCAGAATAAACCATCCGCTTTGCTCTCTCACGTTCACGTTGCAATGTCTTACTGAGATATCTGGGGGTCATTAGCTTTGCAGAAAGCATTCCAGCTGGTACACATTAAATTAAGCAACGAATCTATTGCAATTCAAGGTTAAACATTAAATCCACAACTAATATATAGGGTGGCCTTGATTTCTTATTGTTAAAGAGTGCCCGCTCTGCTTTAACCATCTCAGTAACCTGCCCCGCAATCTCCGGAGAAATAATGTGGCTTGAAAGTCCCACACCTTCTTGAAGCTGCAAACCAATCTGAAGACATATTACGATTATTAAGACGATTACTAGTTTGCAAATGAAGTAAATGTGTTTATTATACTACCGTGGAAGTTCATCCACATTATCTCAGTTTATTTAACCTGAATTTGGATGATGTAGCCGCGAAAATGTCCTTCCGTAAAGTACGTCGCAACAAATTCACCTCCAATCGTGATATGAAACCTAAATCATTCAAATATTAGTCACAGATTGCAGTTACAACCTTAGTCACATACTCTTGCATGTTGTATCTCCTTTCTTTCAGGCTTAAATGTCCAAAATTTAGCATTTCATTTCTTATCTCTTTGCTGTATTAAATTTCGAATTTATGCTGCAGAGCTTTCTAATACTTTTCATAGCCCATATACATTTACGATCGGAATCTCTTAAAACAAACATTCGAAAAATTGCCATTCGTGCGTTTGACGTTTTTGTGTGCGTTTGAAATACTCGGTATAAGCTGATCCTTTTGAAGTTACGTTTTTCTTATTTCCTAGTTGGTATGGACGTCTTAGTTTACCTTTAGTCATTGCACGATATGTTTCAACACCAATCCTTAGGTTACTAATTTTGCCCTTGAAGTAAAACGGAGCTACAAGAAAGTGTTCAAAGGCAATCTTGCTCACCATATTCAGCTCCTGCAAAGTGCTGTTAGTTCGTCCTTGGGATAACGGCATCAGACCTTGCTGTTTTCACTGTTCATAGCCCCGTTTTCCGCCTGGGAGTCACTGGATATGTTATGCATTACATATAGAAATTATACAATAATCATGTAAAACATGTCCGAAGTGAAAGCGGCAAATTTCAGAATGTTTGTGTCAAATCGTACTTTGCGATATACGCGTTCATAAAGGTTAGGTTTTTCAAAGATTGCTTCCTTTGTCCTACGTTATTTATTACTACCAGAAAATATTAGTTTACATTCGTTATAGTTATAAAACCCATATATTCTTATCCACTTCTTATTTAACTTCCCTAGGTGTACCACTATCGTGGTGTTAGGGGATTCTGTTCTTCTATCCCTTTTAAGTTCGAGCCTGAGGAACCGAAGCTTTGGATCAGATAGAGAACCAGGATAGGTGATCAGCACAATGCCTGGTTTTAAGGTGAAGGAAGTGGATGATATATATGAAGGCGAGATGAGTGATAGGAAAGATGATGATGGAGCAATTGGTGGAATGCTGACGGGGAAACCGGAGCGCGCAGAGAAAACTGGCCCCAGCGCCGTGTTGTTCACCACAGATCTCACTTTGTGGTCGCCTGGGATCAAACCTGGACCGCCTTGGTGAGAGCCAAGTGGTCTAACTACTCAGCCATGGTGCGGTCGTATTCTTATCCACAAGTGTGTATTTTCATTGGTTACTTTTATTTTATACTTATATGATTAAGAACAGACACTTTTTATGTATTGAAAGTATTTTCAATTTTCTTTCCTTAATTGTATGATCCTCTTGGTGGCGAACCTATGAAGGAAATCATAGCTTCCCCAATGCAAATTGTGCCACTGCTGATTTACGTTTACGTCATGGCCGACTTCACATAATCGTTTCTGAATGGAAAACATCAGTCAAGAAACTTTAATTGGCAAGTTGTCACGAGAAATTTGTTAGCGCTGCAGATAAATTCTGATATGTTGGCTGCTGCCCTAGAACTTTTGAGTTCGATTTCAAGGCGGGAATTTTATTTCGGTTATAATTATTCTGCGACATAGAACCTGATTATCATTTAATGTTTGTTCCAATTCCCACTGAAATAAAATACGGGTATATAACCAAAGAAAATAAAGAACAACATCGTATGCACAAAATTCATGACATTTCCTATCTACACTTCTTCAGAAAAGTTTCCATATAAAAATATTTTTGTTCCTAAATCTTGTTAATGTTTGCCACAAATAAATTAAATTGCGTTATACCTCAGTAATGTACGTACACTTTGTGGATAAGACCACATCGATAATAATTAATGGATGTAATGTCCATTATACTATGCTTTCTACACATGAGATATCAAAGAAAAGATCATCATCATCATCATCATCATCATCATCATCATCATCACGGTATAAGCCTTGTGGCCCGTTCCGACTTCAAGGAAATTGATCGGGCCATCTCATTCGTCTGCCAACATTTCTTCTACCTACAGGTTTATACTTGATTACTATTAGTGGTGTACGGTCTTCGGTCATTCTCTGCACATGATCTTACTATTTTTACCTGTATGCAATAATTGTTTCATTTAGACTCTGAATTTCCAATTCTCTTCTAATATCCTCGTTTCTTTTCTTGTCTATGAGTCTATAACCTGCCACCTGTCTCAGAAATTTCATCTCAGCAGCCTCCACTTTCTTCTGTTGTGAGATAGTCAAGACCCTGTTTTCACACCCATAAAGCAGGGTTGGGATCGCCATTATTTTATACAGTTTTAACAAAGTTTGACAAACAAAAGAATGACCACTAAATATTTAAGGGAGCACTGCTTAAAAAATGGATGTGTTGCATATGCGTGACTTTCGCTACTCTTGTACAAACAGTTCTTCTTCTTCTTCTTCTTCTTCTTCTTCTTCTTCTTCTTCTTCTTCTTCTTCTTCTTCTTCTTCTTCTTCTTCTTCTTCTTCTTCTTCTTCTTCTTCTTCTTCTTCTTCTTCTTCTTCTTCTTCTTCTTCTTCTTCTTCTTCTTCTTCTTCTTCTTCTTCTTCTTCTTCTTCTTCTTCTTCTTCTTCTTCTTCTTCTTCTTCTTCTTCTTCTTCTTCTTCTTCTTCTTCTTCTTCTTCTTCTTCTTCTTCTTCTTCTTCTTCTTCTTCTTCTTCTTCTTCTTCTTCTTCTTCTTCTTCTTCTTCTTCTTCTTCTTCTTCTTCTTCTTCTTCTTCTTCTTCTTCTTCTTCTTCTTCTTCTTCTTCTTCTTCTTCTTCTTCTTCTTCTTCTTCTTCTTCTTCTTCTTCTTCTTCTTCATCTTCTTCTTCTTCTTCTTCTTCTGCCTAACAAGGATTAGCCTTTCGGCCTGTTCCAGTCTCAATCCATCTTTGCCTGGGCCTTCCCTGATCTCTTCGTCATGTGGGTTTATAATTTAAATCTTACTTGGTATTCTTATGCAGTCCATCCTTTGTTGGATTTCTTTCCAGTTTTCTCTATGTTCTTTAATTTTATCACGTGTGTTAAAAATGTTTAGCTTTTATCTTATATCCTGGATTCTTATTTTATCTTTTCTTGTATGTCCCAATATGACTAAAACCTTTTTGTGTTATTATCCAGCATTCGCTGCCGTATGATATAATTGGTACTCCATTATGTTGTAAAAGTTTGTGTATCTGCCCGTGTCGTTTTTAATATTCTTCTTATAGTGCCGCACATTGAATGATATTTATTTAATATTTCTCTGTCTTAATTAAAGGAAGTTTCATATCCTAGATATCTGAAATACACTTGTTCTAAAATGTTACACCTAGGATACGTTTCACTCTTACCAGACATTCACCTTGGAATGCCATGACGCGATTTAGGTACAGACATTTTAAAATTATATTCTTTACATAGCTGATATAACACGTATCAACTTTTATTCCGGAGTTTAAATAAAAAATAAGGTTAAATAAAACATGTTACTAACTTTAATACCGAAAGACTCGCAAAAGTAACAATGTTTATCCTCTCGCGTAAAGGTCCTTTCATTCACAGTTTTAGCTTGATGTTTACGCTACTCATTTCCTTGAGAAGATCGCGGTGTGTCTTGACGAAGAGAAACTTGCGAGGTGTCTCAAAGATATAACAAGTTATGTAAGTGCTAACTCGCAGATGGACAGGCTTTCACACATCTATCGTAATATGTTGCCATCTGCTAAAACACGTTTCTCTGACGAATATATTAATTTGTATTTACAGTCATTCATCTACAAAATGGTCGTCACTTTCTGAGTAATTTGAGTAACATAATGGAACGCAATGGCACCATTACTTATTTAATTTATGGTTTATTACTTTTCATAATTGAATTCTATGTGTTTATGATTATAAACGCATTTAAAGATAGAAACTTCTCTATAAATTTTTTTCTTTGGCTGCCAGTTTATTACACCAAAGAATTCTATATAGAGACTTCATCCAAATACACTTTTGAGGGTTCGCAAATGCCACCCGAAGGTTGTTGTTGTTGTATTTTTCTCCCAAGGAAAGCTCTCACCTTAAACATTATTCTTCACATGCAAAATTTTTGAAAACTTTCATTTTCTTAAAATTAGCTCCAGCGATTAGATGAAAATATCGTACATAAACCAATTATGAAACGGTAGAACCAGACTGAAAAATTCAATGCCATAGCCGGGATTTGAACCACGGATCTTCTGGTTGCCGTCCAGCCGCTCTAACCCTTGAGCTGCTATGGCCAGCGTGCCGACATGACATTAAATTCTCCAACTGACTCGTTTTTCTCCCAGTAAACCACTAGGAGTTCTCATAAACACACGAGACAACTACCTTAATGGCGACTTACTATGCTGTAAGTACTTTAAGGCCCGGGCTTTATAGTTCGGACCACTATTAGGTACAATTAATGGAAATTAATTGTTCTTTCACACTAGCCGTGTGTAGGACGCACTATGAAACGGAGGAGTCATGATGCAGTCATGTCATATCATGTCGGCACGTTTGCCATAGTAGCTCAAGGATTAGAGCGGCTGGACGACAACCAGAAGATCCCTGGTTCAAATCCCGGCTATGGCATTGAATTTTTCAGTCTGGCTCTACCATTTCATAGTGCGTCCTACACAAGGCTAGTGTGAAAGAACAATTAATTTCCATAAACGAATTACTTCTAAACTATATATAAAGAAATTCCTAATCGTTTTACTTGCGTATTAGCTCTAGACACAGACTGGCAAAGATGAAACATATTTTTTCCTAATTTTTTCTTTGTTTATAACTAAATTATTTCAATTGTAGGGATGGTTACTAAAATTTATTTTATGCTTTCATTTATAATACGTTATTTGTGCACCTGTTGATGTCTAAATTCAATTATGGTTACCATATTGATCATGGAACTACCATTTAGCTTTGTTTAAATTTTAACGATCAAAGTTTAAATTACTTTAAGTTGGAATTACACTTACACATCCATGTGGTAATTTTCTCTTCTGTAATTTAAAACACTTTTAGCAAGTTCATCAAATGTTACAAGTGTGGTAGGTATTTTTGTCTGTTTTCCACCGCAAGGCAGCACCAAAATAAGCTGAATTTCACTTGGCTCTGTCCTTGTTTAGGCAACTTCTGTGCCTTGCCTGTATGAAGTATGTCGTAAATTCTCAAGCGCATACGACAAGCTGAGGTTATTTTGGCAATTTCTCTAACTTACCTACATGACATAATAAGTCCTCGAGGGATATTACTGACGAGGAGGTTGGGAAAACGACGTGCGCTCTGCGGATACAAAAATCTAAGTAGAGGCCTGTTCTTAAAAAGGGATTGGGATGCTAACGGATCCATTTTACTGCCTAGGGATTTTGTATTTTGTATTTATTTCTCATCTTTCTTCTACATACAATTTCATTGATACATTGACATTTGTAACATTTCTTTCACACAATAATAAAATGACTTATTCACATCTAACATACCCTTCCTACCTGCTTGCCCCAAGTCTCGGTCTCGATACGCATAACCGCTGGTTTTCCGTGTATTGATGACCCTCCTCTCGCTTGTATCCCTCGTTCTAGTTTTCCAGCCCTTAATTGTTATTTATTCTTCATCAATCTTAACCATTTCTCTCTAACTTTCCCCAGATATTCACCTATATTTCTTACAGTCTTTTCTCCTTTTACCAATAACATTTTCTTTATTATTAATACCTCCGCACATCCCTAAAACTGTCCCACTTTTGTTGCCAAATTTGTTCTCTCCATATCTTTCTTTGTTTGCAATAAAGTATACTATGCCAATTTGTATCCTCTTCTCCACACATTGGGCATTTCCCTGTATTCTTATCATATCTAATACCTTTCAAATTTCTAACTCCTGTCCTTGCTCAGGCAAATCCTTCTTGCCCTGACTTATTACACACATCTATGTACTTCTCCCTCCCCCACACTGTCTTTATTTCCCTATATGTCCTCAATGATCTTTTCTCCCTTACATTGGTAAATATAACTTGGCTATCTAAATCTTCCAGCCTTAATTCTACCTCTTTCCAAAAGCCCCTATAATAATACTCGTTTCTCCAAATATGTCCCATACCTATCTGTTCCATCAGTTCCCTTAGTTTTTGCGCCCAAGACTCTCCCCATTTGCTTCTCATGTGCAAAAGAAAACGTTCCTTGATGCCTAGGGATTTAATTCAATAAAAGATATCAATTTTTCTGTAAAAACAGGTTACACATTGATTATATTTTTTACTTTCCTCAACTTGTTCAACAAATATCGTAAGTGGGTTAAATTAATGTGAGGTTGGCAATTTTATAAGCAGCCTACAAAGTCATCTCGCATGTTTCAAGGGTCATTAATGCGTTCCAAGTCATATGTTTTACTTAAAAGACTCATTACAGAAGTTGCCTTTCACCGAGAGATATAACACACACGAGTAAAAAGATTTCTAATTTTAGGATGACATAACAGTATACGGAAATGATGCTAATGTATTCATTTCAGAAATAAAGTAGGAAATGATAAAAATGTGCGATAACAGGTCATTCCTAGGATGCCTTGCATGCACTGCAGCGTATGCAGTAAGCAGAAAGATCCAATTAAAAGTAGGGGATATCTACAAGGCGTAACTGTTGTTTGCCGTCATGCGAATCGGGGCTGAGTTGTAACAGGGACTCTTCCTGCGGTGTTTGTATCGTTTTTATGTATGTTAGTTACGTCCGATGTTGCACGAGTGATTTGTTTCTGTGGCAGACACGCTACCTCCACACCACAGAAACGGGCCCATTTGATTTGTTGTACTTGTACATTGTATTTTTTTTTTTTTTTTTTTTTTTTTTTTGTCTTTTAGATATTTTGGTCATAGGTATAAATAAACCCCATACTCTTCTAAACTTGATTTTAATTTCAACATCTGTTATGTTGTTTTCTTATCTTTTCGTTCATTTCAAACATTGGATTGTTTTGCGATAAAGTTACCATAGGTACAGCTAACTTCATGTTTGAAAACATTAACTTGAAAACTAATAAAACTGCATACATTGATGTAATTAAAGCCCCAATAGAATAGAAGGCTAACTGAAACACATACCGAGACACTAAATATTTCGTAACAGATAGTTGCGATATGACCATGTAGTAGCGACACAAAATAAACGGAAAAGAAAAACAGCAAGGTGGTCTCAAAGCACTTTTTTTGAAAACATTAACCATAAGTAAAACAAAATTATATTTAATATTTTAAACCAAGTGTTTCAAAGTGGAAACATTTAAACACAGAATGACAAATACGAAAAACCGCGTTGGTAACACTAATTCCGTTAATTAATATGTATCCTCTCTGGAGGTTACCATGTTTAGTTCGTATCCCATTTATAGTGCTCTTATCGGATTTAGAGCATTCCAAATAAATAACGCAATTGTAATGTTTTAAAGCTAAGAGGAAGGGATGTTTCGCTTTAAACAAACAGAAGGAAAGAAAATTTCAACGTTCAAGTTTTCAGAAAATTTGAATCTTAGTGACCTCTCGAGCTCTGAAAGCAATACTACTTCCACTCATTTCTAACTAAAAATTTTATTTACATACTCGGAATTGAGTACTGAAAAATCGAACTGTTTTTGTTAACTCTCGAACTGTTATTGCTTTGAACCTTCAAGTCATTTTTCTGTGGCTTCTACTTCCATGGAATTTTACTTATGATCTCAAGGGCAACATACAACGACTTTCATTTATGAACTGTCACATCCTGCTTCATATACCAAAGTGTATAATCTAATTTAAACTAGTTACAGAGAGGTTTCTTATATTAGGTTAGATTTACGTTCAGCGAGTTCACTAGAGGCCACATTGGTCTGTGAACATTAAACATATCAAAGAAATGTACAGTTTAATTACATATATACTTGAATATTGAACCAAAGACACTTTATATACAGGCAGTATGAAAAACAAAGCAGGGATAATTATATATGATACAAAATCGAACACTTCCCTACAGACTAGCAAACGTGTATATAGAATCACAATTTGGTACTTTCATTTTTTTTTAACTTTCACTTTACTTTTGGCAGTAAGTTTCAACATTTTATATTGGATTTGTAGTGTATAATATTTGTCAGTTCATCAATACGCATACATTAAAGTAATTTTCCAACAAGCATTAAAAGTAGCTCGCCTCAGTAGCGTAGGTGGTAGCGTATCTGCCTCGCGTTCAGGAGGTCCCGAGCTCGAATCTCGGTCAGGATGTGTTACCTGGATAAGATTTTTCCGAGGTTTTCCCTTATCCTTAAAGACGAATGTCGAGTAACTCTACGCTCTATGGACCCCGGGCTCATTTGAGCATTACTTCACCCATTAGATTCATCGTCCGACATGACAACGTTGGAGGACGTAAATTACAAATAAAAAATAAATTGGTAATGTTTTGTCATTAGAACAGCTAGATTCTACTTACAGATATACGTAAATATTATCAGGATAATTTGTCATTCATAAAATTTTGTACAGAATAAAATGGTTTTGAGCATAAGTACTCTAGCAACATTTTTAACATTTTTTCCTTTAACAGCATTAGGAACAGCTTTAAATATTTTGATGGTTTCATAATACACACCTTTTTGGAATCAAGATGGTTAAGTGCTGGGAAGATGATTGTTACACTTTTGTCTAGTGTTTATTTCATTGTTTGTTGTAAATGAGGCTCGATGGCATACAAAGAATTTTAGGATCGAGAATATACACATACAAGGAAGGGTTAATATCTCCCATCTTCTAAAAAGATCTTTGCAAGAATATCTGCTATCGGTATTGGAAAATGATTCTTATAACCTTCTTTTGTATAAGCAATATCTGTTTACTTTTTACTCAGTTGCCACACATAGAATTCTATATTCCAAGATAATAGTTAAAATAAGTATAATACACTAATATAAGTGCATAATAATACCTCATTAACAGACAGTCTTACAGCCGGTGTAAAAGAACAATAATGGTAGGTAAAGAAAGTTATATTGTGTGAGTGTTTCACATAAGATGTTTTGCTCCCTTTTCCTCTTCCGCTGTATGTTGCCGAAATAAAAAGCAAAAGACCGTAAAGGTTAACGAGAAGGCAGGTGTTTCACGTTTGTTGGAAACATTAAACTCGCATTTACAAAACGGATTTGGTGGGTTGGGAGTTCGTTTAGCTTTCTCGAGCAAGAATGGTTTCGAAATAGGCCAACTTGTTTTGCATGCTCAAACGATCAGAGGCTAGAAACGGCACACAGTTGCAAAACGGTGCCCATTACCTCTCGCTAAGCCTTCGTGATTGGAAATTATCTTGATTAGTCCATTTTCTACATAGTTGAAAATTCTGGATAAGCTAGTCGCAGTTTGAAACACGAATTTGATTTAAAGTTGGTAAACATGTGGAAGTAACGCAATACTGAGATTAAAATGACATCCACAGTATGTTCGTAAAGTCATGGGGCAGTTTGAAAGCGTTGTAAAACCTTCACTAAAGGAAAGGAAAACCTCAAAGTTTGAATACCTGTTGAGTGTGGTGTGCTGTTCATACTTAATGTAAGCAATGGATGTTCATAACCCAGATCTTGACCTTATGACAATGAATACGTTATCTCATCGTTAAACACAAGTACATAGTAATTATTAAAGATATGGAGAGAGCAGGCTTGGCTACGTAAATGGGACAGTTTGGGGGGTGAAGTAGTAATTAGAAAAATGTTGTCAGTAAAAGAAGAAAAGAACAGGAGAAATATAGGAAATTATTTAGGGAAAGTTAAAGAGAGATGGCTAAGAACAATTAAGAGAAAAATGTAGAGTGAGATAGGTGAAATGCAGAACGTGTAAAAAGGAGCAGAGGGCCTCCATTACACAAAAACCTAGGGTTAGGTGTATGGGGGCTGAATTACTATTCAATGGTGGGCAACATGATAACATGATAGGATTTTCAGGATTTAGGAATATATGGCATATTTCAGTATGGATTTTATAATTGTAATCTTGATTTTGTATTTCCATTTGTTGATGTAAAAGGAAATAAATTACTACTACTAGTAATTATTTATTATTGTCAATCTTTTAAGCATCAGTTGAGCTGATAGCGTCTAACAATTGCAGACGTAAAGTGCAGACGTTCCTTTAAAACTATTCAACATACGTACACGCCGATCTCTATGAGGTACCTTTGGTAGTCCGATTTTCATAAACTCGTCTCTAACCAAGACTATCTAAAACGAATTTGGACCAACATATTGCCAGCTTCTTTCAACTACTTAGCCTACGGTTAATGTTATTTCTGCGCTGCACTATTTGCTTCATTAAGTTGCATCATTACTTGCTCACACACAGATGGGGTCAGATGACACTTGAGAAGCAGACAAACTTTAGATCAGAGAGGGTAGACATCATTCGGTATGAAAGTGAGGAAGGAAATACTGTGAAAGGGATGAAAGGAAAGGTAATGATGGAGTAACTGGTAGAATGAATGGCGGTGGAAACAGGGGAACTAAGAGAAAGTCCACACTATAAATCTCACATATTGTCACAAATGACTGTATTAATTACACTCTGGTGACTCAAGTAGTAGGTGTGACGTCACTCCCTTCCCTCCTTTATGACTAGAATAATCTGTAAGGGATAGACGCTCTCTCTTAAACTGACTCTTGGTAAAGTAAGATGTATTTGTTGGCGACTCCACTTCTGGACAGGTAAATGGCCGTTATGGCCGCCTTTGTAATCTGCTTGTTGTAGTAAATATTCTTATTAAGTAAATTTAACATTTACCCTACTTTTGTAGAAATGAAACCTTTATAGAAAATCCCAACCTCTCGCCAAAGCATGTAGTTCTGTTCTGAGTGTTTGTTCCTGTGTTCGACCTGACCACGTGTTCCTTAATTTTCACAAACTAAGATCAGGTCGTCACATATAGTCCTCTAGAATCGAAGAGACGAACGGTGCTAATACGCTCTTTAGAGATAAGCGTTACGTTTCATCCTTTGGTTCCGAATCTTTTAGTTACTATAATGTTCCTAACTGTACAATGACTTTATAAACATATTGTATTTCTTTTTGTTTTATCATAAATTACATCCAACTCTGTGTCAACCAGGTATTCCGTATGTGAGTCCAGCACACACACACACACACACACACACACAGAGAGAGAGAGAGAGAGAGAGAGAGAGAGAGAGAGAGAGAGAGAGAGAGAGAGAGAGAGAGAGAGAGAGAGAGAGAGAGAGAGAGGCATGAGTGCTACCAAAAGGGTCTAACCATCAGTTTAATAAAACATTTTGAATGCTTCAATCCACTGCAGAAACTGCAATACATTCTCTCCCAGTTCAATTAACCTTAAGGAAATCTTTGTGGGACGAGAGATAGCTTGTAATTTTATGACAGTACATTAAACACATGGTCTGATATAACATCTAACTTCAATTGTCACTTTATACAGGAGGCCGCGAAAATGTACTGTGTAAGATGGCTGTATTGCTATTCTATTTGTATTCCAAGGTATACCTCGGCTTTTATAATGGTTGAGCATCGTTGTCATGAAATAAGGATAGCCCACTTTTGGAATCATCCATTAAAATTAAATGTACTGATGTTTAAACTTCTTTATGTGCTCTTTAAAATTATTTTGCATGAATTTAATAGAACAATTTATTTGGTATAGTAACGACATAGCGATGAAAATGGGTTTTCATTTCATGCAGGAAAAACGTATCGTATTCAGAAATTATCAAGATTTTTACTGAATTTCCTCAATAAGCGCTTAGTTATTACGACTTCACAAATTTATTCTCCATCAGATTAAATCACAGATCAGTGATTTGTCAGGCAATGTATTAACTGTTTTTTTTTTTCGGGGATACACAGGATCAGGAAAAAGCAGAGTGAAACAAGTATAGGGATTCAAGGGCTAGAAAAGGAGTGAGAATTAGGCAGGGGATATGGAGATGTAGGGGCATATCGGTAAGGCAGAAATATGACTATTGTGGGAAAATTAAGAAATAGAATGGGTTCGTTAGAGATATAGGACAAGACGGGCCCAAATGACCTTGCTGTCGACGGGCCCTAAAACACCACACACTCACTATAGGACAAGATACAAGCAAATGTGTTACGGTTGTTCAAATTGCAGAAAGGGAAGAGAGGTTAGGAGGGGGTTGTGAGAACTAGAGGAGAGGATTTGAGGATGTGTGACGAACTGATAGGTTAACTCGAAGAAGGATTGAAAAAAGCTGCTAGTGAAGTTAAATAATTAGTAATAGGTAAAGGGGACCGAGCAGGATGGCTCAGGCGGTTTCGTCTGTGGCCTGCACTCGGGAAACCCGGGTTCGATTTCCGTGGCCGACCTACCTGACCCATGGGTTTTTCTGGGGGTTTCCTGGGTCACTAGGCGAATGCTGGGTAGGTTAATTACATCCCTCTAATTTCCTGTCCCACAATTTCACCTACATTATCATTTCATATCATCTTTCATCTGGTGGTTTCTTTCAGGGTAGAAGTTTCGCGGTTGTCTCGGCGGTGCATGGCAGGATGATATGCTCTGAGGAAAACTACTTCCTCCTTCGGTAGGTCGGTCGCCGGTCTCCACTCCTCTATTGGGACCATTTCGGAACCGCCAGACAGGGACCTTCGGGGCTCGAATCGCCTGCCTGGGACCATTAGGGCTCGGCTGCTGGGCTCGTTGCCGTCCCGCTGCAGGGGAGCGAGTTCGTTGTCCTGGGCTGTAGAGGGAGGTCTCTAGCCAAGTAAACTTTAGAGACCCTGCCCTCTGCACTGTCGTGACCCTTTGGGTCCGCCGCCCTCTGTCTCCTTCGCTTCATCCTTCCTCCCGGGGTGCCCCCACTTTGGGGCATAGGAACAACGGGCCCAGCATGGTGGCCTACGTACCGAATATGCTCCGTAATGAAATCCTAATCATAATCCTAAAAGGTAAAGGGGACGCAAATGGAGTGACGTTCAAGTAAGAAATATTGAAAAGCGAGGTTAAGTGAAACAGTCAGTGAAACAATAGATATGAAGCTGAAATAAGTAGTAATCATTTATAGGGGAGACAAAAATTTGGCAAATACGAAAAACTAACGCAGGAAAAAAAGTAAATGAAAAGCAAAGACTATTCAAAAGGGCAAACACGTGTAAAGCATGTTATCGTTAGCAAACGGGCCAGGGCCCAGCTGAGGGGTAGCCTAAGATGTATTTGTTTTAGTACTCAGTAACGTTTTTCTGTACTAAATGCATAGTACTAACAAAATCTGTGTCATGCATGAAAACGTTGAAAATAATTGAAAAAGTAGTACTTCTTCTCGTTGGGTGATATATTTATTAAAAGTTAAAACCTTTAAGGGAATTTTAAAATATTTGGGGCTTTGTGAGCTTCGTGTAAGATCTTATGAAAAAGGTTTAAATTGTAAAACTTAGTAACTAAATATTCGGCTGAAATTGATTATTGTCACTTTTTTAGCATTACTGTGACTTTTACTGTCTTTAAGTGAAGCACATGCTCTACCAATTGCGCCATATTATGAGTTAAGAAGCAGATTTTACAGACTCGATGACAAATTTGAAGAAACCGAGGAAAAGTGAGTTCACGAATGTGACTTTGTGTAATATGTTATGGTTGATCACATTTGCTTCATGAAAAGAGCAATGTGACGACACATTGAATTACCAGCGTAAACCGATACCGTGGTGGGTGCAAGTAAGCCAGTCGATTCCGAAGGCCGCTACACGGGTACACAAGACAATGATCGATTGTCAATTAATAATGAAGGTATGTGCATATTTATACCATTTTACAACCCTGAGTTTCATATAGAGCCCCTGCCTCGGTAGCGTGGTTGTAGCATGTCTGCCTCACGTTCAAGAGGTCCCGAGTTCGAATCTCGGTCAGGTTGAGTTACCTGGATAAGGGTTTTTCCGGGGTTTTCCCTTATCATGAAAGACGAATGTCGGGTAACCCTAAGCTTTATGGACCCCGGACTCGTTTGAGCATCATTTCACTCATTTCATTCCGATATGACTTAACGTTGGAGGACGTAAATTACAAAAAAAAAAACAAAAAATCATATAGAGTTTGTAAAAACCTGGCTTCACTGAGCGAATCTGCCATCTACGATAGCCAACCGATGTTGCGATATGACTTTCAAGACAATTTCTCACCCCAAAGCACTCTAATATTTTGATTTTCACAAAAATTACTGTACTGATTTTGAATAAAATACTATTTAAGATATTTTCATGATATATCAAACACCAATTTTGAATTTTCTGAGAAGGCCTCTGAAGTCCTCATCATTCTGAATCACTTTTGCACAATTGGTAAACTGTAAGAGATAGCCAAATTAGGTGTAATACTTGTTACTGATTTTAATTGTCAAATTACTTTCTTAAATAAGAGGTGCTATTCGCTTTTTATGTACTGTTCATAGAAAAACAATGGAATGTCAGAGCCAGACATAGCGACTAGCTCTTAAATGATTTTATTCAGATTAAGACCGTTACCCTATTATTCTATAATTAAATAATATAACAAACTCATTCCTACAAATATTTCGTAACATAATGTAGATGGAGGAATAAGTGTTTTTAAGAAATATATATATATATATAAAATTAGTGTGTACTAATAATAAACGATAATGTAGTTATCTTGTTCTGACGATTTTCTATGAATTTTATACCTTCAGCGTTCTTATAAACGCAAGTTCATAATTAGATTGCGTAATCTAACAAAGCTGACTTTTGTAATTTCTAAAAATGTCATAATATTATCATTTAAACTGCACATCATTTTAGCGTCACTGGCGGGGCGAGCAGTTAGTTCTGTGTCAGGCAGATAAGTTTGGGCGTGTGATTGGTACCTGCCCTTTGAGGTACCGATATTAATTTAATGAGCATTCAGACCTTGTACTGGATCCATAAAGTACCTTCTGGGTGTGTACTTTGATCACATCTGTTCCTCCCTGTAGTCTTGGGTTTTGTTTCTATTTAATAAAGCGTAAACCTCGCTCTTACAGAGGAAAACATTCAGTGCTTACTCTAACCTAAAATAGTAAGAAAGAGGGAAAGGAAAAGAAAAGGCAATCATTGTCAGATATATGCTATCAGTTTCGATAACTGCATTACTGCAACAGACTATTCGATTTTATTTATAAAGTATTTAGTTAACTATAATAGAGAGGTTAATTCATAAAGGATCTGGCTTTCTGACCTATAACAGAAGACATATTTTGAGAGTAAATCTGTGTGTTTAATAAGTAATGATTATAATACAGCAATAAACATGTAAACGTAGCAGATATTTCTGACTTGATTTTAAAAAGTGCAAATTTCTGCTAAATCCTATTATTTTCCACGAAATGGAACTGTTTAGAAGTAATTTATCTTGTTGCCACCATTATGCAAATCACTAGTTGTACCAAAAGGGTAACATCGTGCTTTAAACAGCCTTGTCATATCTTGTAAGTCCGTTATTTTAATAATTAACCCTTTTAGTAGCATATTTGTAAGGTTACCATTTATTTGGAACAGTTTAGAAACAATGACCAAATCTCAGCTATAGGTATGCTTAAAAACAAAAATAATTTTATTCCAAAGGCAATGTGTTTTGGTATAATATTCAACAAACTCGCATTGCTCTATCGCTAGATGTACGCTTAAATGGACAAGGGAAATAACTGAGTAAAGGAATTATATATTGCGATATACCTCCGCCTTATTTTATCATCTATACACGCAACTTCTAGAAACACCGAACTACAATAATTTAACTGTTTAGTCCGAAATATATCAATTAACTGCTTAGTCTTTGCTGTACAAAATTAGTTTATCTCATAACGGTGAGATGAGTTCAACAAATGAAAGTTGTTGTTTGCCCATTGAACTGTTTAGTATAATAAACTGTATAGGTGCTTTAATTGCAGGGACCATATTGATATACACTACTAATTAATCTGAGGCCTTACGTACCTTACATTTAAATCACCAAATCTGAACTCCATATTTTAAATTGGGTTCTTAAAGTCCTTATTTATGGGGTTCTTCTAAACTAAGATTTGGACCTTTTCTTAATTCGAAGCTTGTTTTTCTCATTTTTATTTTGGTGTACTTACAAATAGTCTTGGTTAACTAGTCAACTTCCTGTACCATCTATTTGAATAAAATACTGATAGATAAGTAGAGTCAACCTGAAAAATTCAATGCCATGGCCGGGATTTGAATCCTGAATCTCCTGGTTTCCGTCCAGTCGGTCTTACCCATTGAGATACCATGGCCAAGGTGCTGTCCTGACATTAAATTCTCCAATTGATTTTATATATAAAGTAATATATAAGACTTAATATATAATTTCCGGCAAACCACTAGGGGCTCTCGTATCCGAGACACACCATTTGTGGCGACTTACTATCGTAAGTACTTGAATCCCAGGCTTCATCATTAAACTTTTATCATTTAAGTTAATTGATGGAAATTAATCATTTCTTCACACTAGCCGTATATAGGCTAAGGTTTTGGATAGAGTCAACCTGAAAATTCAGGTGCAAATTATATGAACTTTTCAGGTTGACTTTCTATCCAAAACCTTAGCCTATATATGGCTAGTGTGAAGAAATGATTAATTTCCATCAATTAAATTAACTGATAGATAACTTGTTGTTTTTCATTTACATGCATCATTCGTCTTTTTGCTATTTATATAATCGGAAACTGAACTCTTGTGATCTTGGAACCGCTGTTCCATGAGGACATTGACAATTGTTCTTAGTTGCGTAGTTGCCTTCCCTCACTATCATTTAAGTAACTTGCAAATTAAAAATCTTCATTCGTTATATATTTTATATCTGAGTCGTGCTGTTTTTACCTGGCCACTTAGACAAGTCACAGAAAAAAAAAGTCTAGTTTGAATCCGCGACGTAACTCATCAGCAGGGAAAAGAGATGCCGTAATAGTTATGGTAATTCTTGATTCTGTTTAATTTGTACTTATTATTACTTTCACCTTGGCATTATTCCAAATGAATATCTGTGAATTGTACCTCAGCCAAGAATGACAACTGTTACGTCAGGAATAACTAGCTCTTCGTGAAATATGCATCTGGATTTTGACTGATGTATGTAGATTACTGTTTATGATCCTCGGCTTTATTTATGGATAATAGCTGATCACGTGTGTGTACCTCTAGAGGATCATGTATAGTGAAACTGATTAGGAAGAGCAAAGGATATTAGACGAGAGTTTGTATGAGAGGAAATTGCTTTTGGAAATGGTTCAGTACAGAGAAATATATCAGAGGATCACGACAGACGACAAAGAGGAGAGAGAAAAATATGGAAGAATGGAGGGGACGGGTCGGCGGTGTAATTCATCCATTGACTGACTGAATATCATCCTTCATATCAAGTATTCTCAAGGACACAGCCTCCTTACTGAGAATATCCTCTCGGAATTTCCTAAAGGTTTGCATTATGTATGGAAAATATGGAATGTTTTAATACTTTTTCCAGAAGCAAACTGCGGTTATTTTACGGTTGAGGTCGACAGGATTATAAACTCAACCTTGTGACAGCGTTGTGACACCGAAAGCTGTCCAGGCGAGATGCTCAACAATGGATATCCACCTACTTCCCATAAATCATTGCGAAAATGACACATTCCACGGGTGTATACCCCTGGGCAAGAGGTTGGAGACCCCTGACCTACAACACTGTTGACCCAGTAGCTCCCTTCCGGCAGGCACCTCGGGCTGAATCAACAATCAACACAGAGAAAAGAGAAACTCTCTGAGTTCCTCGACATACATCGTCACAGCCCGCGGGGAAAGTGAACTCACGTGCGCGTGCGCGGCTGTGGTGCCCGCGCTTCATAACCTTGGCTGCCCATTTCAAAAATACATAATATCTCTAAAAGGTTCGGAAGCGATCAACTGCAAATTATCAGCAGTTAACATTCATAATGCATTGGTATGATATAGCTTCGCGTAATAAATATTTACAATTCAAGTGAAATAAAAAAAGATAGATTAAAAAACAGACGACGCCCACCTCTATGGTGTGGAGAGAGCGTGCCTGTCTCATATTTCTAGAGCTCAGGAATTGGAATCTCGCTTAGAGTGACCTATCTGGATAAGCTTTATTCCCCGAGGTTTTTCTCTTTCGGTAAAAGCTGAATGTCGGGTAACTCTGGAGATCTATGGACCCCGGGCTCACCCATTTCAATCATCATCCGATTCAATGGTTAAAGGATGTTAAAACAAAACAAAATTTTGTTTACATATTTTGAAATAGAAGACACTGCGTACTATCAATTGTGTTAATATAGCTTCTCCAAAATACACAATATAGCTTCTCCAAAGTACGGTGAGGAATTTCATTCAATCGTTTTAGTATTTTCACATAAATTGAAAACCAGACGATTTGTAAAGTAAAATACCTGAAACAATAACATTTATACCACATTAATTTTATACAAAATGAAATCTTTAAAAAGGTCTATTAATTTCATATTGACAATATCACGGATACGAAAGATTCGCTTAAATTTTCCAGATGAATTTTGCTTTCCGGGTTGGCATATGGGAAATAAATTACATAACCACATTTAAATATGTTGTTGACTATACAACATTTAATAAGTTGGAGATTATGGGCGAGTGTAGCTGTTAATCTTACCAAACGTGAGGCTCCATTCGGGAGATAGGTTAGATTCTCGTCAGGCCGTCTACACCGACCATAGATTTTTCCTTGGTTTCTCCAGGTCGATAGGCAGCTTCCCCTTCTGCCACACATTTATTGTTCGTTGTTTCCCTTTCCCATCATTTCCTTTAATTTGTTTCATCTCTACTGTTTCAAGGTAGTAGGACTATGTGACAGCGGTTGGTGTACCGCGGCAGGGCTGTGGAATTTGCACTTTGATTAGGTTTCTAGGTGACCCTTGGAGTCCGCTTTCTTTCTGCGAGATATCTCGTATATTCCCACGTTCCTTAGGATGCTGTTGGCTAAGAGAGGGCTCCTAGTTTATGACTAGACTGGATTACGTTACGGAGGGAGGTCCAAACTTGATCTATTGTACCTATGTCCTCAAGTGGAGCAACCCCGGGAGGAGGAATGAGGCGAGAGGAGACAGAGGATGGCCGTTTCAAAGAGTCACAACAGTGCAGAGGGCAAGGTCCATACACTTTACCAGTAACAAACCCCCCGGCAGGCCAGAACAACAACTACTGTGGTCCGGAAACGGCCCCACCAGACCTGGTCCGGATACCGTCCTACCGAGGAGGAAGTTTTACCAAGAGCATAATCATCCTGCCATGCAACGACGAGACACCCGTTGAAACTTCTACTCTGAAAGAGACCACCAGATGAGAGACGGAGATGAAATGGAGAGACAGGAAATTCGGGGTATGGAACTAAGCTACCCAGCATTTGCCTGGCGACCCAAGAAAAACCCCGAACAGAACCCATGGGCCAGGCAGATCGGCCACGAGAATCGAACCCGGACCCCGCGAATGCGGGCCTCAGACGAAACCGCTTGAACCATCCCGCTGTGTTTACGACTGATACACGTTCTTGTTCAGCTGTTGGAGTGCTTGACATCCACCTAACAGCTGTCGCGACTATAGTGTTCATTGTCTTGAAATAATTGTTTCACAAGATGACAAGCAATTACTGAAATAAACCTTCTTTTTGACCTGTAGCAGTAATTACACGTTATTTAATTTTGGGCCATGTCCTCTTACGAGGTCTAGAGGTAAATGCCAGCCTGTGGTCAAAGTGACGGGTTGAAAACCGCTGGAGGACAATGGATTCTTTTCGGGCTTAAAACTTCTTAGCCAGTGGTCCCGTATAACCTCATGTTTTTTAAAGAGCCATGTGTTTAGAAAATGGGAGGCTCGAAACCGCAGTAGTTAAAGGGCATCAATAAATAACCATTATTTCAATTTGTTCTTTTGTCATACCGTGAACATTCTGTCGCAACACAGTGGAAATGTCATTAATAAGTGTTAAGTTATACACTATAATACCTTGATTGTGTAGTACAAATTGAAACACGTGTATTTAGCACTAATTGCTGTATTGCTGGGAGTTGTAAATTTGCTCTTAATTTGATAATAACCCAAGCCACTTGATATTTTGTTTGCAAATATCATCACGACCTTCCTACGACGATGTTGCCGTTGCACTAACAGGATCTGTTGTTAATACATGACAGCAATTACTGTGATGTAACGCGACCTTTACGCTATAACTGGGTGTCCCACAAACATCATCATGTCCACTTTGGACATTATTAAACCTAAGGCAACCATCACGTCTGTTGTCATATCTGTCTTGTTTCGTGAACATTCTATTTCACCTCTACGCTTTTGTCATCAATTATTTTTCCAAGGACAACTAGTTTAACTACTGCAATTAAGCGTGGATTATATAATTATAACATTATTTACGTTGGTTATTTGTATTAATGACTCTGTGACAAGGATCCGAAGAGACACTTAGCAGTTAGATCTATGGAATATCTGTGAATGTGTCTTTGAAGCGTTGACCCCCGACAGGGAGAGGTGACGTGAGAGGTTACTAAGGGTCGTTGGACGGGAAGCGGTATTCGGAGACCTCCAACGATCCGGAGAACCAGGATTTACATTAAACTGCGATACACGCCAACACTTAAACAGCCAACCAGAATGAAAATTGAAGTGAAATTAGAAGTTGACAAAATAGAGGGATAGGAAATTTGGGAGACGTAATTATCCTAGTGACCCGGGAAAACACAGAAAAAACCATGGGTCAGAAAGATAGGCCGCGGGAATCAATGCCAAATACAGGTTACAAACGCTACCGCCTGAGTCATCCATGTACATTATAAAAAAACTTTACCGAAAACGTTTTTCTGGTCCATTGATGTGTAAATATAAATATTTTATTCGCAGCTGCCATATCTATCTCGTTTAAAATTTCCGGCTGGCCTTTGCCTGGTCAAAATGACGTCACCACAGTAACCGCAATGCATCCTCTTTGAGGTTTGCTACTTCAGATGCTATTATTGTGTGTTCCTTTCAAAGTACGTTTTGATGCTTGTTTTTCTCCATCCCTATTACCTACTTACGGTAACCACAAGAAATATTATATTCCACTAAAAAAATTGATCCCCAAAATATACGTTTTGAGACGCTCTGATTCGAAAGAGGGCTTTTTCCGTCTCTGTATGAACAGCATAACTACAAAATATCGAATTTGGTATTTATGTTCATCTTCGGAGAATGCGACACGAAAATTTCAAGATAATAATCCCTTCAGCCGTAACTTACCTTCACATTGAAAAACGTTTCGAAAAGTTTTATTTTCTCAAAAACGCATCTATCGTTTTGATGACAATATAGCAAGCTTAAACTATTTTAATTTTTAATGAAAAATTATCCCGTCTCTGTAGCGTAGATGGTAGCATGTCTGCCTCACGTTCAAGAGATCTCAAGTTCGAATCTCTGTCAGGGTGAGTTATCTGGATAAAGCTTTTTACGGGTTTTCCCTTATCCTGAAATACGAATGTCGGGTAACTCTAAGGTCTATGAACCCTGGGCTCGTTTGAGCATCATTTCATCTTTTCATTCATCGTTTGATATCACTTAAGGTTGGACGATGTAAATTTAAAAGAAAGAAAATCAACTGATAAAGCGTGAGTGATAGACAAGTCTTACTACACAAAAATATGTACTCTCAATAAAGCACGCAACTTATGTTAAATAAAACTCTGTGGAGATAATCATTTTCGAGATAATTCTTGTTTTTTACTTGAGTTTCTAAACACTTACGAGGGTGGTCTGAAAAATTTGCAACCTCAGCACGAAGATGGCAGCAATTGTAAATAAAAGCTAGTGAATTTCGTTGTTCATCTGTTAATAGTTACTCACCAAAGTTTCAGCCGTTTTGGACGCTCAGTTGTTATGTAACAGTTATTTGAGTGAGTTGATATGCGTTTTTTATGAAAATGGACAAAATCGAGTCTCGAGCTGTCATTAAATATTTGTTTTTGAAAGGCAATACGCCTCACAAATCAAAGATGAGTTTGGATTCTGTGTAAGGGCACTCTGCAGCATCATCGTATCTCAAATAGGAAGTTGTTGTTGTTGTTTTCCCTTATCTTTTAGCCATGCAAAGAGAACGCAGCCATTATATAGTGATAAACTCTTAAGAATATTCACAAATGTTTATCCATATTAACATAAACTTTGTAATAAGGGTTTGTACAAGATTAGGAAGTCATATTTATTGCCATGTATCAGAATTTTTGAAAGCGAATGTCAGCTATAAAAGAAAGGTTATGATATAGTACACGTATGGCGGAGAAGTTGCCTAACAAGCACAGCATACTATCCATAGAAGTATTTCGGACACGCGTAGACGAAATAACATGCCTTACAATGTTATACACAATGCATAAAATGAAATAAAATAATAATAATAATAATAATAATAATAATAATAATAATAATAATAATAATAATAATAATAATAATAATAATAATAATAATAATAATAATAATAATAATAATAATAATAATAATAATAATAATAATAATAATAATAATAATAATAATAATAATAATAATAATAATAATAATAATAATAATAATAATAATAATAATAATAATAATAATAATAATAATAATAATAATAATAATAATAATAATAATAATAATAATAATAATAATAATAATAATAATAATAATAATAATAATAATAATAATAATAATAATAATAATAATAATAATAATAATAATAATAATAATAATAATAATAATAATAATAATAATAATAATAATAATAATAATAATAATAATAATAATAATAATAATAATAATAATAATAATAATAATAATAATAATAATAATAATAATAATAATAATAATAATAATAATAATAATAATAATAATAATAATAATAATAATAATAATAATAATAATAATAATAATAATAATAATAATAATAATAATAATAATAATAATAAAAAAACAAATACATTGCGTTTCTCTTGTATGATCCTATTAATGTGCAATCATTCCACACAGATGGTTCTATTTACATTCGCAGAAAGGAGACGTAGCATTTCCTTTGTGTAGCATTTCATACAAGTTGTTAGTTTTTGTTAAATATAAATGACATATTTATAGGTGTACCAATCATGTCTATCACAAATGCAATTACTGAAGTACAATTAGGATTTCGACTTAAATTTCGGAAAAATTGTACAAATTCTTATAAATTAGGCTTTCTTTATCATGAGAAAGAACACAACAAGGGTTAAGTGGGATTTTGATGGACAGATGAAAGAAGTAGGTAACGTTCAGGCCTCTCCTAATAGGGCTAAGTGGAACAAAAGCTCCCAGAACTCGTGAAAACAGTAAAGAAAAGTAGAATGATTCAGCTATTTGTACGTCTAACCAAGTCGAGGCATCGTCATTCTTCTGTTTGTACAAAAAGTTGCCAAATCAACAGCACTTCATTCTTTGTTGGCTGCTGAAGACCACAAAACTCACATGTAAACAAAGTTTTTGAGTATTCATAGGTCCACGAATAGCATTTTGATTAGTAATTGTTGACTTCAATGTTATTAAGTTGTAGTGGAATATTTCTCAGCCATCAATTCTTGTAAAAGGTTCAGTTTCTCTTACTTTAAAAGAACTTTTATATTTTCATCGAGTTTAACTGTTTACACGAACTTTAAAAAGAAACTTAGTGAAATGGTAGTTACACGTTAAGTATCTTAAACTTATTTCACATAAAACGAAAGACTAACGATATTCTTAAACTTGAGTTTTTCTTCGGCACCTTCGAACAGGAGGCAGATGTGCTAAAAACTGAAGTAAGGGGTCAGCCCAAGAATATTTTATATACTATTAGTAACGTTAGTTTTCATTGTTCCACTGGTCTGAAGTCGAGATTCGAATATTTTTATTTATAAATGCTGTTTAACTATTAGGATTTTCAGAATTTTCAGCTCTTTATATTGAGCATGAAATACGCTTAATTTTGCTCAGAAGCCTCTTTATATCAGCTTCGAGATCCTTTTACGTAAATCTACAAGTGATCTCCTACAATAATTCCTATTCCAAGAAGACATGCTGAACCCGATATCTGTCACGGCGGGAATTCCAACACTACAGCCGAGGGCTTATTGTGCCTCAGATACCAGGGGGAAGGATGAGAAGAAACTATCCTACAGGTAGCCAGAACCCATCACAATTGGTATCACAGCCGTAGTAAGTCCTTAACAGGTGTACGCGATTTCTTCAGCACGAGTTCCAGTACGCTATAGAGTCTGCCCTAGTGAGCTACGTCCGGTTGATCGAACATCTCCCCTGGAATGGGGGCCGGCCGAACAAAGCGCCTTCCCTCAGCCGAACAACGTATTTCAAGAGTTCAAGCACCACTGTAGAGTAGCCCACCTGCGACTTCGCTGACTCCTAGAAAGACCGGAAGGGGAGAATGAAATCAATGAAATGAAAGGACCTGAAACAGGGGACGTGAGGTAAATATCCTTAGTGATCGGGGAAAACCCCGTGGTACTCGAATCCGCGAAATTGAAAATGCGGGTTACAGACGTGACCGCCTGGGTCATTCTGCTCAGTATGCTGAACGGGACTTAGCAAATTATCTCTAGACCACGGAGAACGACACATCGATCCGACATAAAATTTCTGTATTATTAATTGTATATAATATGTATTTTGTTCATACTATAAATATTAATGCAATATTTCCTAATTACAGTATTATGATTAAGACTTTATACCATGAAATAGACAACTAAAGATAGCCGTTTTGTGTATATATTTGAAGTGTGTTTTATCTACGAATGGTTTAATCAGTCTGCAGAGTTTTATATCGTAAATACTGTCAGCGTGTGGCATTGCTGTGCTGCTGCGACAGGCCGGAGCTGGGCGCTTGACAGGAGAGCTGGACGCTTGCCGAAAGAGACAGAGAGACTCCGGAACGTTCTGCCCATTGTTGCGGCCGCGAATGTTCTCAGAAGGTCTGCAGCTTTCTAGAAACAATGGCTGGGGAGGTATAAATACCGGCAGGGTGATAGAAGTGGCAGTTTTTTGTTGGTTATTGCGACAGTCGACGATTGAAGTATGCCGCAGTGATTTTTTCATTTGTTTTTGTGCAGCAAAACACCGAGTTAGCCTCGAAGACACCTGATTGCAATTTCAGTCGTTTTATTGCAACAAAAGTTGTTCTAAATTTCTGCAAAACAGATTTCCGCATCTACGTAACCCACGCAGACACAATACGTACTGTAATTTACGTATATATGTGTGTACGAAGGCAAGGCAGACAACTGATTAATTTCTGTGCCACTTCTGAAATCCTTGCAGCGAACTAACATTACCGACGCACCGTGCACGACTACGCGATTTAGCATCAAGTACCGATCCCCAAACACTTTGTATATACTTTGATTTTTAACGGACAAAGCTTCAAAGGATAATGTAAAAGTTTATTTTACAATCCTTTAACGTTAAGTATTACTACCTCCACAAGGGAAATAAGAAGTGCGTAAACCGTTCTTTTCTGTACGGAATATGTTGGTATTTTCCTTGCATAGGCGGCAAGTATTATGTACAGAATGGTGATATCTTTTTCTTGTAGCAGAAGTAGTTAATATGGATCATGCTGCGAACTGGACACGTATGCTCCCACACAGCGGCTGATGTAACAGAACAGCCCAAGTACGCCCAGTGACGAATTAACTGTCTGTGAAGTACAAGACGACTTCCCCGAGACTTGTTTCGAATGATCTTGCACTCTTTCTACATTAAAGTTTAAATGTTTGTTCAAAAGATTTTCTGAGGGACCTTATTTTCTGGAATTTACTTTGTTATTTTGCGAGATAAGCACATTCAAATTTTTTATAATAATGACTGTCCTTACAATCCAAAATCTGCGCACATTCCACCAGCCGACAACCGAATATGTAATGAAATTTATTCCAACTTCCTAGTCAGCCATTTGCAACGCAAAACTCAATTGAAAGAGTGAATCAGAGCAGCTAGGATTTTAAATATCTCCCAAATAAAAACATACTAGGGGTTCCTGTGTTATCCTTTTTATATGAAAGGTTTACACCCTTCGGGAATTACATATGGGCACGGGGTCCATTTCCTGTCGAGAAGCAGACAAATTCTAGATCAAGAGAATAGCTAGAATGGGCTGAAATGAGAGTGGGTAAGGAAATAATCTGAAATAGGGCAAAATGGATGAAGGGCTTTTTTTTTATTTTTGTAATTTACGTCATCCAGCGTTAAGTCATATTGAACAATGAATGGAATGGGTGAAATGATGCTCAAATGAGCCCAGGGTCCATAGAGCTTAGAATTACCCGACATTCATTTTTCAGTATAAGGGAAAACCCTGGAAAAAGCCTTAACCATGTAACACAACCTAACCGAGATTCGAACTCGGAACCTCTTGAACGTGAGGTAGACACGCTATCATCAATGTACCGAGGCGGGCAGGGAAAAGTGGGAAAAGTGATGATGGAGCAGTTGGTAGAACGAATGATGGTTGAAACCGGAGAAGCAAACCTGTACAGACACAGCTTTGTACACGACAAACTCCACATACGGTCCCCTGGGTTTGGCCGCCTTGGTGAGAGGCGAGCGGCGGTAATAAAAACATAAAACACTGTATATTTCAATGCCACGAAAACATGACTCCATGGCTACTATCTTCCGTAAGATTGAAAAGAATTAAATTACATTCTAAAACTTTTCAAGCAGTATTTTGTCATGACATAATGCGATATAATCTTATATTTTAATCAAAATTATATAAAAACAATTTAAACGATTGCTTGACTCTACATGGTATTGCTGCACACTACTTTAGATTTGGGGTTATACTACCTCGCCCCCAAACATGCAAAAACTCGTAAACTCAAAACCTTTATATACCCATCTATGTAGCATAGGTGATAGCATGCCTACCTCACGTTCAAGAGATCCCGAGTTCGAATATCGGTCAGGTTGAGTTATCTTGATAAGACTTTTTTCCGATGTTTTTCCTTGCCTTGAAAGATGAATGTCGAGTAACTCTAAGCTCTACAGACCCTGGACTCATTTTAATATCATTTCCTTCATCGACCGATATAAATTATCTTTGGAGGACGTAAATTAATATAAAAAATAAAGAGAAAGATGCTAGGCTAAGATTTTCATGAACCTCTTACATAGAAAAATTCTTATATTAAAATTCTTTCAAAATTGGATAGAACTATGTTATTAAAATGCCATGTGTGCAATATTGACATTATTAGCAGATTTATTTTCACCCTCGTCTTTGACAGGCCGAACTAGCAGCGTCTACAGGCTTTAGAAGTTGACTACAGTTCTATCATGAGGGAATTTCCCCGAAGGTCATGAAGACCACGGGCGGCATTGGTTTAAGAGTAAAAGAATAAAAGGAATTTTTACCTACCCGCATATGACGGTATACATGATGGATATTTTACATGGTTTTCTATAACCAACATGATTTTATATTCCGATACAATAATAAAGTTTAAGAAATCTGAAGTGTTAGGCTCAGATTACTTTTTCTACTCTTTTTCGAATATAAAATATTCTACAAACCTTTATTCTCTCTGTTAATGTGATAAATATTGTTCTATTACATATTTTCTTGTGGGAACAATTGGATTAAGGGACATAGCCATATTGATAGTCATATTCTTAGAGCTGGTTGCTGTGTGATGGTTTTCATACTCCATTCTATTTACGTATTTGGGACATAAAAACGAATAATGTATTCATATCTGAGAAAAGGATAAGTATTATAAAGGTCAACCAAATAACAAGGAATATCACGGAAGTTGTAAACCCCACAATAAATGTGTTTGACATAAATTGTGCTCTTTTAATGCAGAATGAAGAGAACTTCTAGGGGCATTCCCAGAAAACTCTAGATATGCATTTCGTTTCTCGCGGAAATATCTAAAAATATGTATTATTCAAAACGTTATAGCAATTTTTTATAAAATAAAAAATTTTCAATAAATTTTCCAAATAAAGGAAATTCTGAGGTGAAGCATTTTTTTTTTTTTTTTTTAATTCTTCGCTTTACATCTTTGGAAGATGCTGAAACTCTTACCCAAAAATGAAATTTTTAAAAATAAAAATTCAGGGGTTTCCATGTAATTACGATATAGAATTTTTGCGTGATATGCAATAGTTTCCATACTTACTGTACGAAGCAGAAAAAGTAAAAAAGGAAGGACAATGAGAATTGTGCTCAAGGAAAACTCTCGTGGAGTAACTGTGCCAAAGAAGTGTAAACAAAGAAAACTTGGGTGGCATCTCCATTGTTACTCCCAGAGCCACAGTGACGACCTGAACTTGTGACTGACTCAGGACTCCGGTGTGAACGGTCTACCCTGAACAGGTCCCCAACAGCAGATGTCCTTGCCCGACCAGAGTTACGTTAATCGGTGAATCAAGGTCGTAATAATATTATAACTGGATTACTGCTTCTTTCTCTTTTGTTCGAGGCGTTGTTGCCACACTTATTCCCCGAAGAAGAGTGCTGTTATACCGCTCGAAACAGCACTCAGAGAAAGTGAGTGGTATATGCTGATTAACAATCACTGCTCCAGGCACTTGGCATTATTGTGACCTGACTTTGCCTTAAGCTTTGCATACCTTCTCCTCTTTTGCCTTCGTTTTATTTTTTTTAATACAAATGCACTCTTATTTTGCATGGTTATTTTCCATAATGAGCGTTTGTGACTGGTCATTATTCAACCGAAACAATAATTTGAGCATCAAACAGAAACTGGCAACGCTCATGTCATTTTTCATACCTAAGGCAGTCAGTCCTACTACGTTTGTTACTGTATGAGAACAAAGGTTTGACATCAATAAATAATTTACTCTAATTCTGATGCTAAAAACAAATCAATATGATAGCACTGGACTTAGGAGGAAACCTTGAAGTACTCAGACTATATTTAAAATGTCAGAATTATTTTTATTATAGACAATTCTTTGGATACTGTTTACTAAATTATTTCAAATGAATCCATTTTCACAACCGTTAATTACATAAGAATGGCATAATAGTTATTGAGTATATACGTACCTATTCAAACGCTTCTAATAAGTCGCATAAGATTACTATTGAATAGTTAGAATTATCGAAGCTTGAAACATCAAAGATATTTCTATTCTACTGCATTAATAATAGAAAAAGTTTACCAAAACAATTTTGAGAATAATTAAAGTGCTGTTTTCAAAACAGCAGCTAATTGAAGTGTATGATCATTTCCACAATTAAAAAAACCAGACGTTGTAAAACATATATTGAGTGGTAAACTTCAAACCTAACTGGATGATCTTTTCTGTAAACAGATGCTACACAACTAATACATTTCTTTATTTAATTATTGGTTTGGGAAGTTGCTTAATGTGAAGTTCTTAACATCACATTCAGCAGGATGTTCGGAAGTTTCAGTTCCGCGTAAGGAGATGCGCATGTGTTTATTTTTTATTACTTATTTTTGTATTTTGTCTCATTGTTGCCCGTGAGTCCAGTGAACCGTAATGACCTACGGGGTGACTTCTCTGACCCTGCCCACGACAGCGGTGGGTAGTCTAGGTGAACGATGTTTTCTTGTTCCACTCACCAGAGATCCAGTTATCTACCAATCCCAATATTGCTTTTGAGTTAGTATTATGAATGCCAAATTCTCTGTGGTTACCCTGCGAGTAGGTGTAATTGAATTTGTAATGCAGTATCACTTCACAAGGAATTGATTGATTTAATGCGTACTTCATTTTCATTTACTAGTAAAAATGTTCGAAAACATCTGCGATACATTGGTGGGATTTGTGTCCTCTGAACGGGTTTTCTACGGGTTCTTCGGTTTCATCCATCATTCATTCTGCCAGCCACTCCATTATCACATCTATTCCACCTTAATCTTGGGCTACCAGCTAATCCAATCTTGGACATTCTCTGTATTCCAGAGTATATTTTCATAAATGTTTCCTTATATAAATGAAGGACGTTTCTGAATTCTCATATTGGAGTACGGTAAATAATGATATTATGAATATTGTGATTTAAAAAGTCATATATTCTCTTATTTTAGTGGATAATATTTGCAAACAAAATTTTTTAAGAAATCCTAATGCTATAAACATTTTGTTGTATTTAAACATCGTGTCCAAATGTCTTTCTATTATACCCATGTCAAAAATGTAGCCAACAAGATTTAAGTAATAATTTTTCTGGGACGAGTGTTAGTCGCATGTTAATTTCCTCTCAAGCCGAATACTTGTCAAACCTACTGTAACAAGGTCATCTTGATTTCTTCTGGTATGAAAACATTGAAGTATGTACCAAAAGGCTAAACATTTACCTCATATTGTACTATCATTTACACCGATATGCTTGCATTGTTATTTCTACTATGCATAATTTCCTATATTTTGTTATTCGCTTGGCTAAGACAAACCACCGGTTTGTTACCGATTGAGCTAAGACGGCGGGGTAACCTTTCGCACATTAGTTATTCGTAGTCATTCGATTTAAGTACTCTGCAAAACTTAAGGAGACCTGAAGTATACTGGAAGATAACATCTGTTGGGGTCAATACTAAATTATAATTAACTGGTCTTCCACATGTAACGCGTATAGACTAACATTGGAAAGGTAGAACCAGAATGAAAAATTCAGTGTCATAGCAAGGATTTGAAACATGGATCTTCGAGCTTTCGCGCCATTGCTCTAACCAAATGAACTCAGGGAGTTAGGGTATTTATTGTCATTTGTTTAGAGCAGATCCCGGCTCAAATCCCGATTACGGCACTAATTTTTTGAGTGTGGTTTTATGTTAGAATGAATTTATAGCTGATATATTTTCAGTTCCTAACTGAATTTCTATTTGCACACCAATAATGTCGCACATGCATTTTTATGCATTTAGCCCAAATCCTTGCAGATTATTTCAATAGTAAACTGTGAAAATTTGCATTACATGTCACATTTAGTTATTATGAAAGTAAGAAACTATTCTACTTGGTTAATATTCAAACCTTGTTTTAGTTTTTGAATGGATTTCTGAGTACCAAATTGAAATTACTTCAATAGCTCATAAGCTACATACAGATGAGTGATTATTTGTTGTTTCTGAAATGACATATTACCTTTTGAGTTGCCTTTCTTCAACGACGAACTGCAGTGGCAACACTGTTGCGTATGAACCGCGTCAACAGTTGGCACAGTAAGTTATCAAATTAGTTATGCAATGATATCTCTTTTATAACTATAATGTACGTGAAAACGTAAGCAGTGCTTCATCAAAAATTTAGGCAATATCAAAGCGAAATTTACTTTCGAAACTTGTGTATAACTTATTAGTCACTTTCAGTGTCGTTAAAGTCTTATATCAGAGTCTGTAATACTCTTTCAATGGAGCGGAACATTTTCAGTAGATATTATATGACATTATATATGTGTTTCACTTGGTCCCAGCAATTAAGTCTTAATTTTTGTATGACGGACCGAGCCACGTTTTTCCGCATGGATGGCTAACGGAGGAAAACTGAAGGACGACGACAAGAGGCATGGGCAATCGTCCATGAAGGAGAATGAGTTTCTCTCTGCTCCCTTCATGTGTGTGTAGCCCATTGGTCGTTCAAATGATGCCCTATCTTTTGTCAGATTTAATTAGTTTAGATGTATTTACTGTTCTCTTATACCATAGTTTAACTGTCATATTTCTCTTTTCAGGTAAGTTTTGGTGATGAAGTATACCACTTAATGACTGTTCAACAGGTAAACTCCAAACTGAATAAAATAATTTATTTTAGAACAAGTTTCCTACATGCTATTGGCTCAGAATGTTTAAGACAAAGAATGTTTATCTGCTTTAGTTAAAGCAATTATCTGATACTTCTGTAATGCAAATTGCCTTAGAAAACATGTTACTTTGTTGTTTCACTCATTGTAAGGCCCATAACTCGCGACCATTTAATAATAATAGCTATCATATGCTTTGGTAATGCTTAAAATAATGTATCCAAGTATTTTAAACATTTTTAGCAAAGCTTTCTCAAATACTATACTACTCAGTTTTCAAAGTTCACACTACATAATTACTCATTATTCAGAAATCTAGATTCAAGATAATCTATTACACGAATATATTGTTATCGTAAATAATAATAATAATAATAATAATAATAATAATAATAATAATAATAATAATAATAATAATAATAATAATAATAATAATAATAATAATAATAATAATAATAATAATAATAATAATAATAATAATAATAATAATAATAATAATAATAATAATAATAATAATAATAATAATAATAATAATAATAATAATAATAATAATAATAATAATAATAATAATAATAATAATAATAATAATAATAATAATAATAATAATAATAATAATAATAATAATAATAATAATAATAATAATAATAATAATAATAATAATAATAATAATAATAATAATAATAATAATAATAATAATAATAATAATAATAATAATAATAATAATAATAATAATAATAATAATAATAATAATAATAATAATAATAATAATAATAATAATAATAATAATAATAATAATAATAATAATAATAATAATAATAATAATAATCGGAATATATGGGTTAGTCAGCTTCTCTAACCAGCCTTTATAAACACAGTACAAGTGTGTAAACATATATACAAGTGATTTAAATTTACTGAAAATATATGCATTTATTTGGAACATGCTTACGAAAGAAGACAAACTCGCTACATACTGAGTACAATGTAAGAGTTTCTAGAATTGCTCTACTAAGATCAACGGAAAAACATTAACCATGTTTTGGTTTACATTTAATCATAGAATATCACTGTGTTTGCTGAATTATGGAATAATTTATAAATCAACAATTTTAGCATTAACCTTGGCAAAGTAAGAAGCCATTATTAAATGGTTGAAGATAAAATATTGAATGTCACTAGTGATATAGAACAAGAGTATAGACATCACGAATCCTAAACAAAATTATTCATTGATATAGCAGATTTAATGGGCCTAATTGTATTTATGTATTTATTTGCATATATTTTATCACAAATAACAATGTTAAGCACAAAAGTAGCTTTGTTACCTCGTGGTTTGGCTTATTCCCTCCGGCTGTGATCTAACTTGACCAACATGGTAATAAAGATCCACTTTTATTGCTGATTATATAATGCACTATTAGTACAGCAAAGGATTTTAATTGGCAGAGAGTGTAAATGAACGAATCTAAAACTCTCGGTAATGTTGTATAACATTAAAGTTCATAATATTTTCGCCAATGTTTTGTGGTAGTTAGAGAAAATAGAATACATAATTATGGTTAGTAATGTGAAGATGAAAAATGCGAACTTAAAACAGAAGTTCAGTAAACATTAATTTGCCTATGCACATTTTTCAACAACACTGTTGCTGAGATTCGTCATTGACTAGGTCTACTGAAGTGTTGAAACTCTCCTGATAGCAAGCAGAAACCAATTGGCGTGTATTGTACCTCAACTTTATTGGGTTTGTCTTCATCGTTGATACGTTTACACTACTTACTCTCACTTTTCTCGCAATCTTCTGCACCTGGAATTGAGATAGTATTCCCATATAGCGGAGTCGAAACAGTTCCTGTTGTACTAATGGTTTTTACTATAATGGTGTGATTGGTGGATTCAATTAGCAACAGATGCTGGTTTGACATATTAATACATGATTCGTGTTAGCTGCAGCCAGGCTTTGAAAGAAGCGTCTTTGAAACATTCTGCATAAGAAATTTGAGCGTTTGCTGATTAATGCATTTATTTTTCCCCGTTCGGTTTATAAAAAGATGTTGTGCCGATATTTCTTTTCCTATTATCTTCAAATATGCATAATTGGAACAACATGTATTTTGCTTTGAGATAATTCTAAATTATTTGCCACTTTATGGAACCTTATCTTGAACTAGATGCCTTTGTTACATAGGTATTGAATTTTAGTTCGAAGGTGCATAATTCTGAAATTGCATTTCGGTTTTCTTGTACTACGATTAATTTGCCTATCAATTTAACCGATATTAACAAAAATACTTCCACCCCTCCCTCGCTTTCTCTATTTCTTGTTTGTTACAAATATCGTAAAAGATAATATACCTTCAGGTACTTAAAGATTGCAAGAACTAGAGAGTGATTTCGATGCGTGTGTAAGAAAGCAACTGGCGCTGTATGACATCACGAATAGCTTCCTTTTTTGGCCAGATTTTAAAGGAGAGACGATTTTAAATATAACCTTAACACTTCTATGTGAATGTTTATACACAACTAACTCAAGCTAAGCCCTTTCTCGGCTTAGGAAGTCCTAAACTATGCATAAATATTGAGAATAATCATTCGTATTCATTGATGGTTCTGCATAGAAAAGAAAGATTTTGAGATCAGTTGATTTAAGTTAAATCACACCTTTGGACAAAGTGTAGAAGTATTTCTTTGGTTATCGAGGACAGTTTAGTAATCGGAGTCTCTTGTGGACGAAGAATGATTGAAATAATGCTAAAATTATCCCGGGATTCCTCTACATTCTTCCTTTTGGAATAAGCTAAAATCTTGGGAAGGCCTTATCGGGACCTCTTGAATGTGAGCAGACACGCTATCCCCACATAACAGAGGGGGGCTTAAGTTACATTACATTTAGACTTTATTTATATTTCTATCTCCCAAATGTTACATTATATGCATGGTATGGTGTTAATATTTCTAAATAGATAAGCCAAAGATGATTGCATGCTATTTTTAGCTCATATTTAAAAATGTATTAGAGAAATGGGAAAAGAGAAGTATTATGGGAAACTTGAAGTCATCAAAGAAATACTTGCGTAAAAATATATCAGTGTGAGTAACAGTTATTTTGTAACGTCTACCCGTTTTGTGTTACAAACAAAACAACTTTTTCCCTAGCTTTACCTGCCAGTGATGTACGTTATACTGTATCCTGTTACCAGGTGATCCACCACGGCCAACTGATACACGCGGAAATCAATTCACCTGTTTTGTATCTCAACCGATGTGGTTTTCCATTCATCATTATTTGTTTGTTCATGCATTCATACTCTTTCTCCTCACGATCTTCTGCATCTGCTGTCGAGACAACACTCCCATACGGTAGAGTAGAAAAGCTTACTGCTGTTTCAAGGCTTCTACTCTTCCGTAGTGCTCCGCGTTATTAATGGGTTCCAATTAGCAGCAGTAGTCCTCATCATGTTTACAGCGACTATTTGCTTTAGTACTCATTAGGCCTTTTATGTGTTTGAAACATTGTATATGAGAGATCTGAGCGTTTGTTGAATTATCCATTCATGTTCTTTTTTCCAGTTCTATTTATGAGTATAGAAAAGTTTATGATACTCTGATTGGAACTAAGTATCTATTGTTTATGAATGCAATTATGAATCATTTATCTCTTTCGTGAAATTACGGTCTTGAACTGCATGCTTTCATTCCATCGGGATTAATTTCTAAGCTTAAAAAGGCAACTCTTTCGTGTTTTCTAGAGCTTCTGAATACTAATTTCCAAAATGTATCTCATTCTCGACTTTTGAAAAACTTGTATTTTCAGGAGCAGTGTTGACATCTTGCTTACCAAACATTTATTATGGTTTTTGTTACCTTTAGGTCTAAATTTCGTTTGAATTTATATACCACGTGGTCAAGAATTGTTCAGAGTTTTTTATTTATACTTTACAATCTTCGAAACAAAAGCTTCTTTGAACTGTACTTGAACAGGAAAATTAGGATAATTTTTGAGGTGATCTTGCTTAACAGGAAAAGTACGAGTATTTTTTCGGTCATTATTATTAGTTGCTACTAATTTCATATTAAGCAATTGGCTTTTATCCTCAGTATTTCAATATAACAAACACGTATAAGAGAATATAAAATTCTATAAAATTATTCGACTCAAAATTCATAAGAAATAAAAACAATCAAGTAGTAATTCTCTTGAGTGGTTGATAGTGAACATATACCTCTGCTATATGGAGCCACGGTCATACAAAAGTGGTTCAGGATCCAAAAAGTGCCAAATTTTATTTTTTACGCGTAAAACAATTTCCACAACAATTATAATTGATGGATTTTGATCGGTAGGATGATTTTGAGCTACTAAAGGATTCACAATTTTACGAGTTGCATAGCTTGTGGTCCAATTCAAACAAATGTATACGAATGCCTTATTTGAACAGTACCTAGGGACGTCTCTGGGAATTGTAAGGTTCTGGTGGTTTCCGACAAAATCCCGTTCATTGCATTAAGGGGGAAATCATAAGATTGCCTTATTACAGTCGAAGATCTTTTCGTTTTTTATTATTTTCCTCGACTTAATTCAGGTTTATCTCTTTCTATGCTTTTACGTTTTCGATTCTTGAATAAAAGACACGTTCATGGACATCAGTTAGATATGGCAGTATTAAGGTATTTGCTATTGTACAATTACTACCAGCATTACGCTTCTGTAAGAGTAGTGTTAACATTATAATTTGCTAACTAGATAAACGTGTTAATGGTTCTGGGAATTGTTGAGATAAGCGTTCAATGATAGTTTTTGTGCTCCTCATAGGATTAGTTCTATACTTTGATAATTTCCTCAAAAAGCGGATGTTGTGGAGCCGTGGCTGGCCAGTAAACGGAATTTCATCATATAATAGAAGTTAATCGGTATTTGAGGGAAACAACTGGTATATAATGGGCGTGGTAAGGCCGCAGAACCGGCTCCAGGATATGCCGAGGCCACGAAGTGTACGGCACTTGTTTCACATCTATGTTTGTTATAATCATAGGGCACTGTTAATTGCGTTATTTTGTCATGAGCCCTGCGCAGACTGGCACACAGAGTACATTTGCGATCTGGAGTAGCATTATGTAAGTGGTCTGTACCGGTGCAGGCACGTGAACAAGACCTGCTGGAGGGCAATTAATCTGAAATGAAAGTCTAGCTCCACGTTCTAATCCCGGACTCAGAGTACAGCGTGCAAAATATAATTATTACGTACATTCGCTAATGTTCAACTCAGCTCTATCCTTAGGATTCTGGCCAACCACCCTTTACAGCCTCCAGTCATCAGATGAGCAATCTGGAGTAATAAACTAAACAGAACCGTTTATCACAGATGATATATTTACATTTCTTCAGAAAAACAGATTTTGTAATGCAACTTATCCTCTGATTTTAGTTTCTCTTACGAGTTTCTCGTATGTTGATGTGAGGATCTGTAAACAATAAAGTATATCTTAGGTAAAGCACATATCGCGGCAACTTACATCTAAAATAGAGAGGAATAACCATGTTCAAAATTACAAATTAAAAGAACATCATTAACCATTTTAAGGTTTAGCAAGGTATAAAACCAGTCACTTTATGTTAAAATTACACATCCTGGTCATCCATACGATAGACCCAACCATAACCGCCTACACCATAGAACTGGCATAGGATTAGAATGTTATAAAACTTACACGAGAGAGGCAAAGGCTCCCCTCTTGATTTAAAGTTTGGAAATGTATTTTAATTAGGTTTTACTACTACGGGGGTCATAAAATATTGATTAAACCCGTGAAATAATATATAAGGGATATCGTACTTTTAAATACCACATAAAATAACGCAACTACCTTCGTTCCTTGAGTTCTAATTAATCATACTATAGACTTAAGTTACCTGTATTCTTTCACGCAGATCAGGGTGAGGTGGAAACGTTGTCGTTTAGATGAATTTACTGCCCACTTGGATATTTACGTCGTGAAGGTAATACAATGAGAGTGCATCGCTTAAAAATTAAAACCTGAATCGAATCCTCACCTTGGTGTTACATTTTTATAAACGAATTCAACCTCTTAACTTGAGTTTAAACATCGCTGTTTTGAAAGAAAAGTAATGGATTCATATGTGTATATATAATAAACTTCTAATATGAAAAGCAGGATTCAAGATGAAATTCTTAAAATTCCCTTTTACCTGCGTCATTAATCTCCCAGACACACATGCAGAAATACCAATATGATATTTATGCATAGAGATTGTATATTAAACTCAAAAGCTATTTAATCTTTACACATTTAGACTGGAATATACGAGTATAACATAAAAACTATATCATATTATTTAGAACATCTCTAAATTATTCTAAATATTTTTAAATTACTGCAATTGGCTTTTAATTCTTCGTTATAGATATATTTCTAGTGGCATTACTAGTCGGGATTTCATTCCATAGAAATTAGTAGCATGAAAGTTCGAAATCAGTCATTTCTAGGCAACTGAAGAAACAATCTACAGGGAAATAAAGCAACAAAAATATTCTGCACAAAAAATGATCCATAAAATTAACAGTGTGGAAAGTAACACAGCGTGAAAAAACTCAACTGGATACAGTTGAGAGATTGCCTAAGTATAGGTGTATCTACTACGAGTTGGCGGGAAAGAAATAAAGAGTATAATTGAGAACATTGCAAAGAGAAGACCTTTGTGAACCAATGATAGAAGAAGCTAACGCAAAAGAAAAGCCAAGTTAGGACAATGTGAATGTTTGGAAACAAAGAAAACTAAGTTAACGATGAAAGTAGCTATGAAGGAGATGCTGGTAAGATGATCCACAAAGATTTGTGTAACGGCCAGGAAGACTAAATTATCTATAGAAAGAACACTTCAAAGAAAAGCAAGAAAATGTATGCGAACCTTTAGGAGATTGTCATCTATTCTTGTATAATATCTTAAGTTCGTTTGCCAAATGTTATGAGAGAAAAAGTAATGAATGTGAACTGTAAAGTCGCCTGCTCCTACAATCCTAAAAGGGTAAAAGAGCAGCAACCTCAACATTCACCCATCAACCCAGGAAATCTTTAAAAAACGTTGGATCAGAGTTCGGCGGTGGTCACGGACCAAACACAGGACGCTATAAAGACAGTACACTGTGCGAAAAAAAAATTAAGAAAAGCCAAGTGAACTATGAAGAAGGAGCAAGTCAGGAAAGCTAATTAAACTTCTAACGAGATACTTCCGTGGGAAAAGAGCATAATTAAGTACAACTTGTAAATAAAAACTGTGTAGCTTAAAAAATACTTTGATGAACAGAAAAGTCGCTTTAACAAAAAAAGGACAAACATGGATGTGAGAAGGAAGCAATCTTTGGCTGCAGATAAAGGAATGGAAGTGTCTATGAATATGTGATGCAGGAACTGTTGAATTTCTCTTTCTGTACGCTTCGTCACATGAGTTGCTCTTCTGTGGCACACCGCAGCGTTGTTTAGGGGCTACTCGACTCCCAAGAGAACCCTCCTTTACCTCTTTCATCATAGTTTACTCAGACATTTTATCCAAAACTTACTTCAGTAATAAACATTAACTTTCTAAAGCAAAAATTTAATATAAATGATGGATAATATTTCACTTTAATCACCGTATGAATAAAATACAATCACTAGGCCTACATTTCAAGTTTAATATTTATTGTAGTTTTAGCATGTATTAATGAAATGTTAGTGCTTAGCAAATATTTTCCTGTACTTCGCGATTCAAATAAATCTTAGCTGTCAATGTAGTCAACATGGATTGTCGCATATTAGGTAGACAACGATGTTTGTGACACACAACCAGACCGCCTTGGTCTAAATTTTATTACAGAAAATAAAATTACAAATAATTTTCCTATTTTTTATAGTTTAATTAAAAGCATAAAGTGTTTTAATGATAATGGTAAGTGTTGGATAAAACATTGTAAGGTAGTAGTGAATCAAGATTTACTTATACACTCGCAGAAATTGACCTTCCACTCTTTATAGAATACGTATCGATTCACTGGTACCATAAATAACTATTATCATTATTTTTAAATACTTATTGTCTCATTATCTACTTCGTATGAAGTCTTTCTTTGCTTTTCTCACTGTCATACAAAGAGAAGTGAATTTCAAGGTTATCACGTATCGGCCAGCTCTTAAAAGATTCGTTGTATGGTTGTTAACGTCGGCTTTTTCATTCAGGTTTACATTGGCATACTGACATTCACTTCCGCGTCTTGCTACTACATTTTACGGAAGATAGGAAATGATTCTGTAAAGAAAAGCTCCCCAATTTAGCCAAAAAATGAACGCGTCACCTCACCGCGGAGTGAGAAGTCGGATTTGTCTTATGTCATGATATATTTGATAGAATGTTTCCTTCAGTTTTTCTTTCTTAAGATTTATATTTAGTATATATTGTGTTCTAAAATGTCTTGTGTATTTTATTGAGCAAACCATTGGACCACCGAGGCAGTTCGATGTAGCTTTTACCTTTACTTATAGCAGTGAACAGGCAGAAACACATTCTTGAATGAGAACTAGATTATGTGACTTCAAATAAGAATTTCGTGAAGAAGCTTGAAATTTACAGCTGAGCACAGAACCAAATATGCCATAGAACTTAACAAAATTGCACCTTAAGAATAGCTTAACATGAAAAATTTAAAAAAGTGTAAAGGGCGTACAGCTCACGATACTTTTTTGAGACTATATAAGTAGTGTTTAACTCCTTTTTTACTGCTATAGCACTGCAGCGTTTGATAAGGTAGACCATGACATCCTCCTAGATATACCTTCTAATTTTGGGTTCTCTGTCCAAATTTTAAACTTAATTTCCTCCTATCTCTCAAATAGAAAAAATATGTTAAATTTCATCAATCAAAATCCTATACTTTTACTGTTAATTCCAGCGTTCCTAAAGGATCAACTTTAAGACCATCATTTTTCATTCTCTGCATAAATGATCTAAAAGCTCTCACTTACTCCAAATGTCTTTTATATGCTGATAGTCTAAATTTTATAGGAAAATTTATAATTCTGAGGATATAATGAAGTTACAACTAGATCTGGATAATGTTTATAAATGGAGCTTGGAAAATAAACTTCATTTCAGTGTTAAGAAGTGTTCCATTATTATATTTAATAGAATCAAGTACTACTTAAATTCTAATTATCATTTAGACTATTTTCCACTAGCTAGAGTGAATTCCATCAGAGATTTAGGTGTTACCATGATCCAAAACTTAAAGTCAACACATTACAATTATAAGCAATAACTCTATTTAAAAATGGGGTTTTAATTGAGAATATCCAGGTACTTAAAAGATACTGAGGTTATGTTGATTATATAAAAAAGCCTTGCTCGAAGTAACTTGGAATATGGCTCAGTTGTATGGTCGCTCACCTATGTTTAAATGTTATAACATTCAGTTGGAGAAAATTCAAAAAATGATTTCTGAGGTATTTATACTACAAAACCCACGGCATATTCACTTATAATCAGTGCATTCCATATTTTCAATTGCTAAATGAATTCAAAATAATCCCACTCTCTATTCGTAGAATAGTTGCTGATTAATTATTCCTGTATAAACTTGTGAATGGCCTGGTATGTAGGGAAAATTACTTGATCAAATCAATTTTAATGTCAACATTAAACTTTCAGAAACCGTCAAGTACTGCAGTTTAGAGCACCAAAAATGCCATCTCATAAAAATTCTCATTCTTAAAGTTATGTGCCAAATTCAATGAACTCTCTTCTAAAACAGACCTGGATCATAGTTTCCCCCACAGGCAATTTAAGGAACTAATAAATGCAGCAATTAAACGCATGTGATTTTCAGTTGTTTTATTTATGGTGTGTTGTTATAATACAGTTCCCAATATCTTTTTTTAAAGTAATATATTCTTTGGTTTTAGTTTTTTGTATTCTTCTTTGTGTTACTTTTTGTATTGCATTTAAATTTGTATGTCTTTAGTCTTAGTTTTTTGTATTAGACTTTGCATTTTCCTTTTTGTTATCTTTTATATTTATATTTAAGCAAAGTTTGCATAATTGCTACTATAATTGTAGCATTGTTCTGTTATAGCACAAATAGATAAATATAAAAAAATACAGACGATGAAATATGCAACTAAACTATATTTGGGAAGACCGATTCCAGCTCTAAGTGTAGGGTGGGTTTACCAAATTTTGAAAATCGTCCATCAATACGTCTTTAACGGTATTTGAACCTCAGGCCTCTCGTTTAGGAGTCCAGGGATTAATGACCTCAAGTCGCCTTATACATGTTGTGATTCAAACTTGCAGACATAGCCACATCAGTAAAGTTAGGAAACGATCACGAACGCTAACCAATCAGCTGCTTACAGTACGACCGACCACGCTTTGAGTAGTCCCATTCACGTGTCAACTGTGCAACTTTCTAAAACACTTGCCACAACAGTTCATTTCGCGGCTCGTTCATTTTTGTTTCTGTAACATTATCTGCTGAAGATGCAGACGCTTTCATTTTTGTAGATCTCTCCTTGTTGATATGGATATTATGATGGCTCTGCTATAACACTTCCTGTCACTTTCGCCTATCATAGCTTTACAACGTTGACGACCTCCTAATACATTACAAGAACACCAGAAATCTTTCGTAAATTTCCATAGCAGATCAGCAGTTTTCCTGCAAATTTTGTAAAGCCACGCAACTTGAAACAAATATTATAACAGTATACAGTAATGACCCCGATCTTTGCTGTTACATGGAGATTTATCTTATCCGAGCAACAGTTACAGCCAACAAAATAGCTTTACATAAAGTTTTACACCAGCATAACCAAAGTACTACAGTTTCTACTTATTAATGAAAGGGAAGTGTTATATTTTGTTGGGGCCTTAGAAACGTTGGCTTCTGCATCTAGATGGTAGAACATCTATTATTGCTATGGTTTTCATGAAGGATTACAATCGAGCTGTTATTTAATTGCTCCACTATTATGCAGTGACGAAGCCTTATCAGTTATATTTCAGGCTAAGCTTTCAAGTGCCGATCAAAGATCCAATGATTGACTTTAAGTAAAGTACTGCCATCAAAATGAGAGCTGTTGCAAATCTGCCTTAAGGTTAAAAGCCTTTTACTAATCGTTGCTTGTAATTTACCTTCAATAAACACATCAATATTGGGTAGGTTCACCTTTTCACAATTTCTTAAGTCCATATCACCAGAACAACACATCAAACTCATAGGTATATCAGCAACAAAAATCTTGTAGCATAGTGGTACCGTGTATGCGCCACGTTCAAGAGGTCCCGAGTTCGAATCTTGATCAGAGTGAGTTATCTGGATAAGGTTTTTTCCCAAATTTTCCCTTTTCCTGAAAAATGAATGTCGAGTAGCTATAAAATCTGTGGTTCCTGGGCTCATTTGAGCATCATTTCGTTTCTCATCTGATATGGCTTATCTTTGGTGGCCGTTAATTAAAATAAATAAGTAAATAAATCTAAGGAATGGAACAGTGAACGGGAGAGTGATTTGTGTTACTGATACTTTTGAGATTGACTATGTAGAAAGGTTGATTCATTTGTGGTTAAGACATATTTCATTGAGCACTGTAAACTAGTAGGTACATATCCCTCCTTCATGGTCACGATAAGACCTCGAGCTGCATGTAACCTTGTTCACAAGGCAGTAAAATATCAAATTTCCTAATGACCGTTGTATAATTATTCGCAGTGGAGAGAAGTAAAGCAAATTGAGAAAGGGGTCGCTTCTAATTTTCCAGCTGAAGTCGGTTCCTTCCGACACGTAATTATGACGAAACAGATCGTGCGGAAGTAGGCAGGTAGACTCGTGACTAGGTGTGGTCCGGTACCGGCCTGCTGTAAAAACAAGCGCATTCGCGGCGAGTTCTCGTTATACAGCCTGATAGACAACCTACTATTGTAAACAAATTTATTAGCCATTGGCTAGCACACAATTTGAACTTTTATTGTGAGAAAACTCTTTGTTGTTTATAAACTTTTCGCGTTATTCAACACTGTCGATATTCAATTGTTTTGCATGGACGAATATAAAGTCCATGAGTCCTTAAACGTTTGAGCATAACTATTTTCTTTGTATCTGTAGCAGAAAAGGGGGGTTATGTTAACAAGATGCATAGTTTTGTTTAATTAGACTTCGTCTATCTTTTACAGTTTACAATTTACGCAAAAGCGTTCCAGAATTAAGAGAGCTTATGAGAAAATTCTAAGAAAATACAATATATGTGTATATATTTAATTTGTTACGTGTGGTAACTTAAAAATCGTTAAACACAAAATTTGGTACGTAACCCCATTTCGTATTTTAGTTATGTTATTCACATATAAATTCCTGTTTTTAAAATTGCTTTTCGGTAAAATATCGATACATGATAAAACACAATACTTTTCTGCTTACCGTAAGTTCATAGTGTAAAAATTATGCTCTATAAACAATTATTTTAGCAGAAAAAAGTAACACTTGTGCAAAATTTGTGGAATACCAACTACTGAAAGGTTAAGGCAAGTTTCATGGAAGAGTGACAGAATAGTAATGTAGTAATCTATATATCTAACTATATATACTCGTATACAAATGAATTGACGTTTGTTAGTCTCGTAAACACTCGAGAACGGCTGAAGCGATTTGCCCAATTTTGGTATTGAAATATTTGTACAATTCCAAGGAAGGTTTAAAAGGTGAGAAAAAAGCTGAAGTGATAATGTGCCCAGTTATGAACTACATATAAAATAACAAACGGAATCCTTTACGGAACACATACACCTTATTTTATTTTCGACAAACAAATGCATTACAAGCTAGAGCGATATTCCTCTTCTGGTCCAAGTCTTCAAGCTATTTTGGTTATATTTTATTAAATAACGTCTATCGTTTGTTATCAAGCCTGAATTATTTTATGTAGCATGATATATCTTTGGAAAATTAGACACAAAATTAATCTCTGATAACATTATAAATATTTGGTCACAGGCAATTATTGTCAAATATTTGGCGAATCCTTGGATACCTTCTTTATAATTTATGTTTGTGAACGTGAATTGAATTGACACAAAATTAATTGAATTTCTTTGTGATTTGTGAAGTTCGCGGAAAATGTTTTACTATGCCAAGGAGAAGACGATCTGACTTAGATCGTAGAAGTCAGTCAAATGTGCGACGAGCTACGTCACGTGATAACTGCACTGATGAACAGCGAGACGCAGATAATGGTAATAGTCGTGCTGCTATGTCAGAATTGCGTTCTAGAGTGTCTGTTTCTTTCGGGTTAGTTGCTTTCGACAAATCAGTTGACACAATTATAAACCAGGATGAAGTAGTCAACTGTCCCACAGAGCTTTTAAATTCATTACAATTGCCTGGACTCCTAACTCACAATTTAAAATTAAAGTTATGATCGTGCTGCGTAACATTAACTAACCATGACTGTGCAATGGAATGAGACTAACTGTGAAAAAGCTAATGAATAACGTCATCTAGGCAACAATCATCCAAGGAAAGTATAAAGAAGAGGATATCTTGATCCTGCGTATTCGGATGACGCCAGTGGATTTACCTTTTGATTTTAAGCGTCTTCAATTTCCCGTGCGTTTGACCTTTGCGATGACCGTAAATAAATCGGAAGGCCAGTCGTTGAAAGTTTGCGGAATCGTCTTGGAGTTTCCTTGTTTCTCTAATAGACAATTGTACGTCGCGTGTTCGAGCGTCGGAAAACCATCATCTTTATATATTAACGGAAAAAAGTATTGTTCATCAGAAAGCTTGATATCGATTAACTTAATTGTTTCTGTGTTGTATTTAAACTTCACTCCGAATTACAGAATAAATAACTAACTAATCCGAATTTTGGAAACGTTGAGTCAGACTGAATAATTCAATGCCATAGCCGGGATTTGAACCACGGATCTTCTGGTTTCCGTCCAGCCGCTCTAACCATTGAGCTACTATGGCCAACGTGCCGACATGACATTAAATTCTCCAACCGACTCATGTTTCTCCCGGTAAACCACTTAGGAGTTCTCATAAACACATGAGACAACTACCTTAATGGCGACTTACAACCTGTAAGTACTTTAAGGCCCGGGCTTTATAGTTAACCACTATTAGGTCAATTAAGGTCAATCGGTTCAAAGCCCGGTTATGGCATTGAATTTTTCAGTCTGACTCAACGTTTCCACAATTTAGCCTACACACGGCCAGTGTGAAGGAACAATTTCTTTCCATTAATCCGAATTTGTTTTGTTTACATAGATAAGTTCAGACAACTTGTATTAGTGGTACGAAGTTTACCAGGTCGGCTAGTTAAGTTACATTTTTGTTTCATTTGTTTAATTAAGCACCTTTTTACGTTAATTTAACATTCTTTCTAATATAAATCGTGGATCTAAACGTCTTAAAATCGACCTGTGTAGCTGACCATACGCACGACTCAGATTTCCGTGGTCTTCTTGTTCGATGGATCTCTCGTGTACCAACATTGTATTTCATTTTCATTTCATTTTATTATTGAAAGTTTACATACAACTAAATTTTCTGGATAAGACAATTTTCATTGCATTTCCTTAAAATGTTTAAATAGAAGCAGACTATTTAATTTTCTCTCTTTAACTATTTGAATAGTTAAATATTTTATGTTGTTTATAAAACGTACGTATTTGATATTTGTGTTAATCGCCCAACAAGAAAATGTTTAAGTTGAATATTTGTTTTATCGTTTTGGTTTTAGCCGATTACATTAAAATGAGAGCTGAAATTAACACTAGTATTTTTTTAATTTACGTCCTCCAACGTTAAGTCATATCGAACGGTGAATGAATTGGGTGATATGATGCTCGTGTGAGTCCAGGGTCCATGGAGCTTACAGTTACCTGACATTCGCCTCGAAGGATAAAGGAAAATCCCAGAAAAACCTTATCCAGGTAACTCACCCTGACCGAGATTGGAACTCGGGACCTCTTGAACGTGAGGCAGACACGCTGCCATCTACGCTACCGAGGCGGGCTTAACATTAGTAGTTAAGATAACTTCCATCCTACAATGCAGTAAAATATTCGCGACTCCATCGGAAAGCGAGCGAGCATATAGCGGGTCCTGTTTTACTACAGTCAGGCGTTATTTTCTCAGCCATATACAAATAAGTCTGATTTTCAGAACGTTTATTTACAAAATTGGTAAACAACAGTCCTAACTGTTTTCAGCGTACCTATAGACATTTGTCCCTGATTTAAATGAAACCTTGATACCCCTTCTGTCTAATACGGCGAACTGAAATGTATTCCAATAATGAACTTTTATTGCAAAATATTGTTATAAAACATATAAGCCGACATTACAGTATTGATAATTGCAAATAAACACAATATTCGAATAGTTCTAAAAGATCTACCCCTGTTTTTCAGTGATTTCCGCCTATATTTTATGAATAAGCCAATTATATAATTCATTTTATCCGATTTCTGTACTTTGAGTCATAACGAAATCACGACATTATCGATATAAATCGTAGCTTTTTTGTCTGGGATAGAACCCATTCCTTTCTTCTTTTATTTCACTCTTTTCCCCTTGTATGCTTCATTTAGCATAATATTTTCTGTCATTTTATGTCTTCTTTTGTCCCAAACTTTCTCCCTATTCATAATTCGTTCCAGTGCATTTCATATCAAACTGTTTTTCCACGCCGAGTGATGTAACTGATTTATTCTCTTCCTGTTCAATCTCTACATTATTATTCCTTCTACCAAAATTGCTTTTCATAGACATTCATGAGCTTATATTGTCTCCGTTTTTCATACTTCCGTAGCATGCGGCAGTGCAATACAAAATGAGCAATTCTAATCCTTGTTCATTATACATTACGAAAAAGCGATTTAGTTAACATTGGGTCATGGGACATTTTAAAAGATCCTCGCTCCAGTTTTGCCAACACACATTTCTAGTTAATTTACCGTGTTCTATTCGTAAATTCGTTATTGAATTTGGAAAGTATGAATGTTGATACATTGTACTACAGAAGTGGAAGATAAAATATATGTACATGTGAGTTTATTTTATATTTTATCCTTATTTTATTTGTATTTTCATCTTTGTCCACAAAATGGTCAAATATGCATATAAGATCTTAAACGTCATAGTAATGAACGTGATTAAAGCAATAAGTTTCAGAACTGCAAGTATTCAATTTATATTTAAAATAAGCTCCAAAAAGTCAACATTTACTGCAATAAATAACTAGAACATTAACTTTTAATAAAGCCTAACCCAAGTAAAGGGATAATATTGCGTAAATAAATACGCATCCTTATAATTCTCAAAAGGTGAATAATTAATTTTGGAAAACTTTATCATATTATCACGAATCAAAACAAAAAAATTACGAATAACCTACAGAATAAATATGAAGGTAAGCTATGTGTATACAAAGTCGTGTGATTGTAGGAAATCTGTGCTGTTGCGTTTTATGTATGCAATGTAAACGCTGCAGTAAACAAAAGAAAATCGATGCCACGACAATCTCGAATCAAGGAAGAGCCTTGGACATTCTATGAGGAATTCTCAAGTGATGGAAATGCGTGTTTTAGTGCCTGATTACAACAGAAGGTGAAATTGTAAGGTTCTAGTATTGCTGTAAGATCTTTTCAAAGGCTACAATGCTGGCAGAAAATCTGGAATCAGCCTTCGACGAACCTTGACACAGTACGTGGTTGTCATGCGATACCAGCGCCAGCATCTGAGATCTAGTGTCATTGTGCAAAACTCCTTCAGCAATTTAAAATGACAAAAGTATGACATTCTTCGTGATTATTTCATTCACCTCTGAACTTCATCATCTAATTTTATTATCTAGTGCTTCCGATGTTTATCAAAGCATTTTGATAACTCGTAATGTACATGTTTGCAATGCAGCCAAAATATAGCAGTTGCTGTGTTAGTTGGCCATCTTGTTATTTTTGTCAATGGTGCAGTTAATTTTTCATTGAACCTTATAGTCAGTTTATATTCCCATTCTGCCTACAGATAGGTAAAGAGCTTCGCTAAAACAATTCCAATGGTTTTATTAATTAGGGCTAGTCTTTTAACCTATCTAAAGTCGTGGTTGTATTAGTATGTATTCTAATTCGTTAAGTCTGGAAAATATTTTGGCCATAGTTTTTAGTTTATCTGCCACAAGGCCAAATGTACTAAAACGCATTAAATAATTTGCATTCTGTATTCACGACCTCAGCAACAGCTAAGATTGTTGCGTCATCCGCATATTATATTTTTGACGCTTTCCACTGCCTTCTATTATAAGTTTCTTCATTATTACTTTTTCAGTTTCAGTGATTATAGTCTATATGTGATATAATCACCTAACGCCTCTGAATCGTGATGGTAGCCTATCTGTCTTAAGTTCAAGAGGTCCCGAGCTCGAAACTCGGTCAGGGTTGAATTACCTGGTTAAGGTTTTCTCGGGTGGTTTCTTATCCTTAAAGATGGATTCTTAGTAAATATAAGCCCTATGGACCCTAGACTCATGTCAGAATCATTTCATTCATCGTCCATATGGCATAACTTTGGAGAGCACGTAAATTTCGAAGTCACCTTTCTCAGGTTCAGTTTAATCAGTGTACGTTAATTTATCTATCTTAATATTCACAATGCCTCCATCCGTCAGGGCTTGGTTTTTGTTTATAGATATAATGCCCTTTAGAGCAAAGGTTGACCTCTAGATAATTTGTAATCCTTAAGAATTAAGGTCAGTCATGGCAGTAGGCCAATCTTGATGAAGTGAAACACGCTCACTCGGTAGTCATACTAGCACGATTATCCCCTCACCTAGGTACCATAGTATTTTGACGAGAAATCAAAGGCTTGTTTGTGAAGGTTAGTGCGGTTGAAATGACTTTCCCACAAAAATTAAGATCTTCTATTCCGTCATAGGCCACTTACCACGAAACCGTGCCTAATGCAAATGATCTTACAGAAAGCTTTGTACTAAGTGCTGCCGCGATTCTGCGCAAGAATTTGCAGTCCATACTTCTGGGGGATGTTTTTCATAATAGTAATGTACGTAGGTACCTGCCATAAAACTAGCTTTATTTCTGCTTCTTTTCTTCTGAGTAGTAGGGAGCCATTGCCTGTTTCATTTGTTAAAGAGACAAGTTTTGCTTTGTGTTTTGATAGAATAAAATTTCAGTTTAAGAATGGAAAGGAAGAAAGGTAATGTTCAGAGAACCACTAGCACGATGGGCTCACACTAAATAAACCTACACTTTGCAAAATAACCTACAGTCCTTCGTGAGAACTATTGCAGCTTACCTCCCACCACCTGGGGAGGATGAAGTAAAGGAACCACGGGTAATTTTTAATTTTAATTTTCATCGTCACGTTGTCATATCGGACGATGAATGAAATTATGTTCAAATGAGCCCAGGGTCCATAGAGCTTAGAGTTACCTGATATTCATCTTTCAGGATAAGGGAAAATTCCATAAAAAACCTTATTCAGATAACTCATCCTAACTGAGATTTGATCTCGGGACCGCTTGAGCGTGATACAGACACACTACCACCACACTACAGAGGTGGGCAATCACAGATAGAGAGGCAGGATGTAGAGACGTGCAGATCCTAACATCTTCTGGTTCGAAGATCAATCTCTCTTTACATATCATTTGTTATTAACTGGAGTTTAGAACCGATAAACATGGCAGCCATTTCTTCCATGGAAAGAATTAAGCAGTTATAGTTACTACTACAGCCAGACATAATAATGAATTATAATTAATATCTTATTTATTCTGTATTTAATAACGTGGAGTGATTTTCGCATATTCATTGCTCAGAGAAATATTAATCACGGTAACTCTGAATACCGCTGTTAGATCGTCGGTATTACTGGCTCTCCTCTCATAAAATCAACTTTTACTTATAAAAATAAAAATATTTAGTAATTATCTTCCACTTATCTTAAGAAGTTGATGACAATACTTCTATCTTCTTTATACGATACCATCAACTTCTTAAGATAAGTGGAAGATAATTACTAAATATTTTTATTTGTATAATATTTATTACTCCACTGTAACTAGCTTTATTTTCTGTGTAATCAACTTTTACTGTTAATAACAAGGTGCGATAAATGATTAAGTGAGGGAAGTTTTGATGCAGATGCGGGTGCATAAACATTTGTGTCTCACTGGGAAAATATAATTAAACATTCCTGAAGGTATAGATTCTTTTATCAGAAAAAGATAATTAATTTATATAGCTTTTATTGTATTTCAATTTGATAAACCACAGAATTTTCAGTTTTTATATTTTATACATTTCATTCAACATTTATCACTATAAAAAGACTTTAATTGATTTTATAAATAGGTTTGAATGCTTACTTTGCTTTCATAAAGGATTATTTATATTCTTTCTTCATTTTTGGTGTTCATCAAATCATACAAATAAATAAATTGATTACTATAATCAAAACGAGCTCCTAAAATATATTATATGTCCTGATTAATATACTTCTTATTTTATTCACATGTACAAGTTCAAGTCTTCTTATTATTTATGAGTGTCTGATGACCCGGTGTGTGAGAGAAGTAGAGCAAGTTGTAGAGGGGGGCAGGAAATGGAATCTCCTTGACCGGATTCACTGTAGTTATGTGAAGATGAAGGTGTTGGTTCCTAGAAGTGATGTGGGTCGCACCTTCAGAGCATTGTCCTTTCCAGGAAGAAATAATGTCTTGCTTGGAAGAAGCTAATTTACTTCACATCCAATATCATAATAAGGAACAGGAACCTTGACAGGTAACAAGAATCGTCGGAGAGACTAGAAGGAACATAATTAGAAAGGAAATGGTTAGAGGTAAAATGAACTAAACTTGTAAAAGAAATACAACTAAGCTTATGTACAGAAAGGCAGTGGAAATGAAGTTCAGTGGGCAATAGAAATGAAAGTACAAAAACAAATAGCACGAGAAGGTCTGATAACTAAATGGGAAACACAGTAGAAAGAATGACACCAGACAGAGAAAAACTTTTGGTTGAAAAACAGAGGAAAAAAGGAAGAAGAAATCTGTTCAAGTAGAAATATGTGAAATAAATGTAGGTCTTCTAACAAAAAGCTTTGATCAAGAGGTCCCGATACGACTCTCGGTCAGAGTGAGTTACCTGGATAAGGTTTTTTCCGGGGTTTTCACTTATCCTGGAAGACGAATGTCGGGTAACTCTAAGCTCCGTGGACCCGGGCTCATATGAGATCATTTCACCCATTCCATTCATCGTCCGATATGACTTAACGTTGAAGGACGTGAATTACAAAGAGAGAAAAAAAAAGCTTTAAGGATCAATATTTTCAATGAAAGACATTAAATCATAATCCGATTACACAAATTGTATAGGTACTTCAACATACTATAGCTGATTTCGTTTTTAAATAAGAAAGTTAAATTAGTCGAAATGGTTTCTCTTTGAAAATGTTCTACAGAGCTTCTACGTAAGGAAAATTCAACCCATTTCTTGAAATTAATATTTTTGGAGGATCCAACGCTAGCTGAAAAATTGGTTTTCCAAAGAGGACACGGTTTTTCCCAAACGTATATTTATAGGCCGTTTTTAGCGGTTGGCCTTCAGCTAGGCGCACGAAAGAGACACGAAAAAAGGAAAAGCTGTTCCACATCTTAGCTGGCCAACATCAAAGAGGGCTGAATGGCCCCATCCGCCGAACATACGGCCACATGCTCATAACTTTGATCTACAAGTATCACTTTGAGCTTAATTGTTCCAGATGCTCCCAAAATGAATGAATGCGTAGTGTTTAACGCCCGCTTTTACTACTTGCGGCACCGCAGGCGGTGACACTGGTGATACACGAAATGAAGATTGAGCACTGGTGGAATGAGATGGCGAGGGAAACCGGAAATCCTGGAGAAGACCCGCCTCAGCACAGTGTTGTCCATCACACATCTCACTTTGCGGTCGCCGGAGATCGAACCTGGCCCGCGTTGATGAGAGCCAAGTGGTTTAACCGCTCGGCCACGGCGTGGCCGTCGGATGCCCCTGCAATTAAAAAAAAATCCCAACGGGATGTTCCCTTATCAGCGTCACCACTTGAATTATATGCAGTAACTGTCATTGAAGTGTCGCCATTGAAATGAAATGTCTATTAACAGATGTGATGAAGCGCGTGGTAATCCAGAAGTTCTTCAATGTGCTGAACCTGTTTTGATGCTTCAAAGAGTAACGTGTAAACTCCGCTGAGCGCTTAGTTAATAAATAAAGTGGCGTTTTCTTAGTTGCATTCCATTTGTGTATAAAGTTGGCTGTAACATCAATACTATACAAATGTTCGCAGTTGAATCTACCAATAATATTTCAAGTATTTTTATTACAAGTTTCGACGCTTTACAAACATATTCTATTCTTTTCAGCCGCAAATTACCCCTATGGATCATTCTTTTTTCGTCCATAGCTTACCTTTGTCAAATTTGGGGTTGAGGGACGTGTTGAGACCAGGATTAATCAGCTATACTTATTCCAAACTAAATTCCTATTCATATTGATTGCCTCTTAGTAGGTATGTACATCATGAACTGTATTCACTATCATCTGTATATTCTCATCGGCTCCACTTTGTACTCGATGCAGAAGAGCTGCTGGAGTCGTGTCACTTGTCTCTTCGGACAAGATGAATCCTTAATGGAACAATGACGTGTACTTAGTACAGTTTAGGGCTAGAACGACCTTATGTAGCCTGTCTTCGGTTTTGTTATTATTTATCTGTTTATTATTGTCTTTAAATTCGGATCTATAAAATATTGTTGTGATGATCGATTCCACAATAAAAGGAGGACAATGTATCCCTGCTAGACAACCAACAATTTCGTGTCTCTTATTCTCATGTGTGTGACCCACCTCTATCTCACGTGCACAATTCTTTATTCATCTATTGGCAGTCGTTTAACTTATTAGACTGATTCTTGTAGTTTATAAATTATATAATTGTTCAATCAACATGCTGTGATGGTATTCTGAAATATTCCACTCTTTGCTGATGATCAGGAGTTTAAGTCCACCGGAAACAGCTTGTCAGTATCGGCGACCTTGTCTATCAGCACTTTCCGGAAAACCTTGTCTGTACCTCGAGGGCACGTATTGCAATCATTAGCCATTTTATAAAGTAGAACTAGTGCCCTAATAACATTTACTCTTTTTTTCCTTTCTTTCTTAAATACCGGATCTATGGGCAAAGGCCTCAGGCTGTACAGCCTTGTCGATGGGAACAAGTGATAGAAATCCTGTTTGGGGTCCTTCTCTCTAGGTGGAGTGCTCTTAAAATTTAAGTTTCTGGAACTGCAACGTATCCAGCGAGATGTTTTCTACCATTGTTTCAAAACGTGAAAATATCCATCTCCCATGAGGTATTTAATATGAAAATGTCCTTTTCTTACACCCATTGCTCAAGATAATTGTTTAAAATGACAGGGAAACCTTAAAACTTGTGTGTATGCTTTTTATTTTACAATCCTAAAATGAAGTTTCAATGTAATCAACGTGCACATTAAACTAGCAGTAAACGAAGTGTAAACATAAAATCGTGTACATATAATGCAATGGACCTCAATACATCAACCAGTTGAATTGCATGTAAACACAAGTGCCAAGCTTTTTCTTTATTGTAACATAAAAATAATAAATAGCCAATTAAAGAACAAATGTCACTTGTTTTAACATTCGTCATAATTAAGATTATCCTAACATCCCACCATGGGGCATTTCTTCTCAACATCTTTCTGCCTGTTTTACTTCTGAAAATATTAAAATTTATAAATGACTTAGATAAACGTGTAAATTAAATAATAACACAATATGTTATAAGATTTTATGAGCTTTTAGAGCCCCTCTGATGTATTTAGTGAAGGAAGATAGATATAGTTTTAGACACACAATGGAGGGTGAGACTACGATCCTCAAGTAAGAACAAGTGAAGAACTACACAAGGCTACAGCCTCAGGTAGATGCCAAGAGGGTTGATGAGCACGGCTGGAGAGCCCTTTGGCGTACATGAGGGTAGTCTTTCCTTGGAGCATGCATCTGCATTGTCACTGCCTCACGACATGAAACCTGGAAGCATAGCTAACGTAAGAAATTGAATGAAAATGAAATGAAGAAAGGGAAATCGTGTTAGAATAAAAGTCAGCTCAGCATTTGTCTTACGCCCAGGTGAAACCACAAAAAAAAATCACAGGAATTTAAGCTAGAATCTTCCAAATGGGAAACTCTCGCATTACCGCGGAGATATCTCGTTTGACAGAAGAGAATATGAGGGTGTAATTATTATTATTGCAGCCTCAGCCTCGATGTTTAACACTCAAAGACATTACTGCAAATGTAATAGCTATTACTGTTCTCAGTTTCCGGGTTACAGATGATTCTATTTTATTTGTCAAATTTTGGCATCTGCAACTCATTTTAGTGTCGTTTTCTGTGATCTAGGTGTACTATTCTGTAGATCCAAGCTCACGGTTTTAAATCCTACAGAGGCTAGAACACTTTAGCGTGATTTCCTTTGGAAGGGAAGTAAAGTCGGTGGTCCTGATTTGTAGATTTACTGACGTAAAATAATTTCAAGCCAGAAAGAGACATCTCATATGGTTTTTCATGCCCCATATACAATTGTACGCTGAAAACCATACCAGTTAGAGAGTATCCACAAATATAGCCTAAAATTGACTTATTTAATGCATGTTAATGTAAATATTGAGGTATCATTGTAATTTCTGTATATTTCTGTGGTTTTCTCGTTTATAACATAGGATGCTTTCTGCACACAAACTTCCAAACTTAATAGTGTTAAACAGGTAACATACTGTTTTGTAGTTTTCCTTATGCTGCATTCATTCTACTGTTTTTAACGCTATCCTTGTTTTACTTAGCAACTGGCATACTAATTCAACTGTCTAAAACACGTGACAGTACTTTTCTTCCGCTGAGTGTGGTTCAGGAGGGCAATGAATTTAGACAAGCATCGCAAAATATAACGTTTTTATTAATTCCCAAACATTTTAAATTAAAAGCCGCTCCTGGTGATGTATTAAACATATTTAAGATGATTGTCACACGAATATGTGATATAAGATATCTTAAACTACATTTAGTGTAATAATCACAACAATATTAATTAAACACCGACACTTTATTAATGGAAAACGATTTAGATGAAATAAAATCTCATTTTTCTCTAGAGCATATTTATTTTAATATTAAAGTTTGATGCGACGTTTCAAAAACTGCATGACGGCTTGGTACAATTAGGAAGACATCTTGGTTGCTTGGAAATTTCATTCGCGTGATTTTTACTGCTCAGGATTTCGTATTTCTTTGCGAATGATGCATTTTGTGTCAATTGTATGCCAAATTTTATACCATTTTATTATCGCACCATTTTCGTTGAGATGACGAAAATCTATTAACAATGTTGCTCATCACCTTCCTATTCTGGTCAAAATTTAGAGCGATTTGAGTAAGTATTTCATTTCGGGTTTTACTAACCGAAAATATGCACGAAAACTTCTCCCAATAGTCGATATTTCTGCTCCGTATTTCGTAGTCTGCATTCTGTCTTCAGAGTCGCGATGTCCAAGTCCTGCATGGCTATAGCAAGAAACTGGTACAGGTTATGACGTGGCAGGATAGAATTACACCTGAACGCAGCCAAAGAAATCCTATATTATCCCAAGTTGTACATCTTTCTGTTGTAACTTTTGAGCAAATAGCTACTGAGTTCTTAATTCGCTTAACTCGGATACATCATGTCTATGACTACACGAAACCATTTAGACTTAAAGAGGGTTATAAATTAACATGCAGATAATTGTAAATACCAAACAGTCTGATAAGCGTATGAGGTAGAACGCAAATGTAGTTAGGAAGAAACAAAAAACAAGATTAGAAATGAAGTCTAAACGTTGCAAAGATGAGTTGAAATAATAACTGCAACAACTAAATAACAATTCTCCTCAGAATACATGGAGGAGGAAAAAGTCAGATACCTTGCATTTACATGATTTTCGCTACTCACTCGTCTATAAGCTATTCTTCAAAAAGTTTGTACCTTGCTAGTCGAGAATATCCTTTCATTACACATTCGTGAAGAACCTACTTTGGTATTCCAAGCCTTGCGCGACCTCAAAAAGGAACGAATAGTGACTTTCCACTTAAGAAAAGTGTAAGTATTTGACAGTTCAATCCATTAACAAATAATATATAGGAAGTGTTTAAAGACACAAAAGTGTGATTTCACATAAATGGTTTTCTTTAACAAGGTCTTTATTTTTTGTGTAGTGCGTGATTTTTAAGGCGTAGATCAGTTATAAAAAATAATTCACAATAAAACATAACTTTGCTGCCTATTCAAAGAAAGTTCAACATATTCATTTTATTTGTTATGAACGTAAATTATTAAACATATGGTATTATCATCAAAACCACAACAGCCATTTTTGAAAAAACAAGATGAACTAAAGCTTTTTCATGTTTGGGATGGAGAATTTTTTTGATAAAATTCATTTCGTATCCCTGGAAGAGCAACAAATTTGGTATTTAGTCGAATTTTCGTTTTTGAGTTAAGCTGCTCACAGAAAAACAACATATCTCAAACCTTTTTCTTAAAATGCTGCTTTTGGGTTCATCGAGCTTCAGAATGTGTAATTTCGTTGGACAATTTTTGGATACAACACAATATTTCCTCTGCTTAATTAAGTAGTAGAGAATGTAAGAAATGAAATTGGGAACAAGGAAGAGACAGTTGTGTTTTGGTATATTTGCAAATTGATTGTAAACGGAAGCATGGATGACATCGATAGAAAGCAGAGCGGGGTCCACCTTACCAAGGTTACTCTCCGGGGGAACCACGCCCTGGATACCGATCCCACCAGTCAAACAAGGCACTGCTGCTGATCTCTGAGCTAGGCCAACTTGCTATATACTGACCAGGCACACCCAGGATATTCCATGCACGTCATTAAAAATTTCTTATGTCGCACTTTACCATTTCATAGACAAGGAAAACTTTACAACAATGTGACCAGTTAGATATGACTTCGTTACATGTAGAAGGTGAGATATGACATACACATAAAGTGGATATTTCAGGCATTTTAAAGCAGACTGGTCTAATCTTCCATATTTAACAATTTTTTAAGTCTCACTGTAATATTTAAATGCGTAGTAACATGGTCGTATTTTTACTTATTATATAAGTAGATGAAATAATGCATTCAACCACAAAATCCGACACGAAATTTAATCGGAAATTCAGGTTCTGGCTTTAAAATATATAATTTTTAGAAAATTTCTATGTGTCTGTCTGCCAGTCCATTTATCTGTGAAGGGCATAACTTAGAAACGAAGTGGTTAAATGCCAAACTCTAATATAAAAGAGAAATTAGTGGATTCAGGAACATTGTAAATTTTGGTAAAAGCTACACCAATGTTAATTCAACTGAATGAAGTACTTCCCCTATGTTACGCTGAATAATCTGGAACGTTTTACATTGAAATATGTCATAGATTTAAAAAACTTTACCATAACACTGTTCAAATAGCATTTCAATTTTAATTTAAGTATTAAGTGTCTTAATTACAAACTATATATATCTGTGTGTGCGTGTTTTCTAAAGGATGTATGAAAAACTAATATTTCAACATTGAAATAGTTCTTAACTAATTTTAACACTATTCTCAGAAACCACAAAAGTTATTCTTGCACTGAAAGAGTAGATAGCTTTAGTTTGAGCAGAGGTTTGCAGTAGGTAAATATTACACCTTCGCTGCGTTTGTATGGTGTGTACCTCGCCTCGTTGTCGAAAGCGATGAGGTCCTTAAGAAGGTGTGCCGACACCGCAGTGACCAGTACTGTTGACCTTTGTGTTAACATTTCAGACCCAAACATACATAGTTGCAGCTCAAGGTTGAAGTCACGCCCTTTACCGGACCTCGCTCCATAAGGTCCGACATTGAACCCCTTCCCTCCCAGTCCATGAGCGATATTATATATTCTTGTGCACGTTTTGCTGTTTCATTCTAGTAATTGTCCAGCAGTCAAGTCTTAAAAGGTTTCAGAAATAATGTGATTAAATAGTAATGGAAATAATAGTAACAATAACGACTATGATGTTAATTTAAGCATTATATTCTCAGTTGTACCATGTTATCTACTATTAATTTGTTTATACAAGCGCATTCTCTCCCCTTTCCGTCTCGTTGGTTCCAAGCACTAAGTTGATACCACCCGCCGTACAGCAGAGGCAAAGAAGTTGTTGCTACAATAGGCGCTGCGTCACTTAAGTCAATATTGGTTCCAAATAGCAAATTTTGTATAGTAAACTGTTCATCCTTGAATTTTCACTTATTTTAATCCCTAATTTTCATATTTTGTATGTTTATTGCATTAATACTTTACAGTACCTTTCGATATTTTGATTATTAACTTCGTTATAACAACAGTTTGACATGCGCACTGAAAATGCGTTTCAGAGAAGTGGTATTTTACAATCATACGTTTCAAAAATGTTCTTATGACAGTCAGAAAGTATTAGAAATAATACACAGAACATGATACGTATTCATTCTGCCTACTCAAATCATATTATAAATAAACCTATGTGCAAAAGAAATAACACTTTTGTCACCCAGAAACCACTTTTATATAAATAACATGCAGATGTCATAGTCCTACTTTAAAATAGCATTGAATATTTTTTACGAACACGTTTACCCCCCCCCCCCACATTTATTCTGAAATCTGTTATAAATATGGGCAATTTAAATAGCTTATCTTCGTGCAGGAGAAGTAACATATAAACAGATTTCAACAACCTTCAGTTTTTGAAAACGTGCAATTTCGACTAAAGATCCATACCAGTTAAATAGCGTCATTAAACAAACCTCAATTTGAACAGCTATAGGTGTGCATCATAGATTTATCAAGAATCCTGAACTTAGAAAAAAGATATATGCGAAATAATCGTCCAGATTTAAGAGGCTATACATGTAGGTATAGAGACTGTATTACAAAAGCTAAGAATTAAACGTTCTTAATATATACATTACTCTTTTGTTTTGAGTATATTTTAATGCATTTTTAACATTAAAATGTAATTTTAACATATATACAGCTAGTAGAAGTGTTGTATTCATCCCAAAAGTCTCCATGTCATGATTTCACCGGAAATAATGTGTTTTGAAGTCCTATCAACACAAAAATAGCATTTTTGGAAAAGGTCATGTGTTTTTTTACGTGCGTGAAGTTGATTCAAAAATAAAAATGCCATTAAATACAAAACAGCACTTAAGTTCAGGACCTTCAAGAATATGTTCAAGAAAATTCCCACACCCAAACTACCCTTTAGATTAAAAAAACGTTAAAGACTTGAAATTTCCTCAAAAAATGGCTAGAATTTTTTTTAAGTAAATTATGTTTAAACTGACAAGGTGTACGAGTATATATTAAATTTTCTGAGATTGCCCCTGAAACTTTTATTCCGAATTACTTTTGCGTAATTTTTAAACCGTAAGTAAGATATGGATAAAATCTTATTTCGAAAAAAAAAATTGTTTTCACTTAAGTACACAATTTGACAGTTTCTTGTGGCGTAGAATATTTCCGAGTTATTCGTTGTTTTTGATTTGCATTTTCAACTTTATAATTTTCTCATATGGGAAGTGTTTTTCCTTGTTCCTTCCTTCCTTCCTTCCTTCCTTCCTTCCTCCCTCCCTCCCTCCCTCCCTCCCTCCCTCCCTCCCTCCCTTCCTTCCTTCCTTCCTTCCTTCCTTTCTTCCTTTATTTCTTTTATCTCTCTCTTGGTTATGCAAATAGAACGGAATTTCAAGGCCATCACACAGCGACCTGCTCTTAATGGTCTGACTATCCCTTATTGCCAGGACTCATGAAGTAGAAGGGTTTGTACAAGAGTAAGCAGAAAAATGTGGACCCAACCCATCAAGGTTCTGTCCAAAATTAAGAACTGCTATAAGCTGTACAACACTTTGTATATAGGTGAATGATGGAGCACTAAGCTTGATTAGTCACGATGCGGAAGTGACGCTTACATTGCCTCTCTTTGAATCCCACAGTTCTCTACTTTTGCACCAGAGAGTTTATTATGTGCATACTTTCATTTTACAGCATTGTTATTGTAGGAATTGTCGTGCATAAAAGCAATGCTTTGTGATTTACTGCAAGTATGGTACGTAAACACCTGACTTTGTACTGCAGGTACAGGTGTGAATTACCGGGGGAAAATGCCTTTCTCTCCTTTAGTTCTGAACAATGCGCTACAATATTATCGCAAAATTTAAGGATCCAGGATCATGCCAGTACTCATGAATATTTACTCTTCACAGTATTATCTGATCTTAGCTTTTCGCAGTAATAATTTGAACCATTTTTATGCCTTATAAGCGGCGTTCAATGACAAAAAATGTTTTCAATGAGATTTGTACAACCTTGCTGGCTATTAATGTTTAATGCCGATTAAAAAGTAATTATGTATTGTACAAGGTGCGTCAATTTATCTCCGCTGCAGCGCTGCGATTGCAGTTCCGCATATGCGCGCTAGACGCTCTGTATCAAGGAGAAGAAATGTGCGCCATTGTGAGATCGCTGTCAGCCACGTTCGCTTTGTTTTGCTTGTTTATAATGTCGGTGTTGATTGAAAATCCCGCCGCTTGTGAAATCAGATCTGTGATTCGTTTTTTGAATGCTAGGAAAGTGAAAACGATTGAAATTTACCGGCAAATTTGCGATGTTTACGGACAAAATGCGATGAGTGATACAATGGTGAGAAGATGGGTCCGACAGTTCAGTGAAGGACGTAGTGAAGTGCACGATAAAGAACGAAGTGGGCGCCCATCTTTGGTTACAGAAGAACTGGTTCACGCGATTGATGACAAGATCCAGGAAAACTGCAAGTTTACAATTAGTGCTCTCGCTATGGAATTTCCCCAAATCTCACCATCACTAGTTCATGAAAATGTTACCCGAAAACTGAAATTTGTAAATTTTTCTCACGTTGGGTGCCAAAGATTCTTACTGAGCAACTCAAAACAAAACGGATGGGTAGTGCACTTCAGTTTTTGACCCGTTATGATGAAGGCGGCGAAGAATTTCTGACACAGATAGTCACAGGAGATGAAACTTGAGTTTCTTACGACACCCCTGAAAGTAGGCGTCAATCAATGGAATGGAGGCACACCTCATCCCCAGCAAAGGTTAAGCCGAAACAAATCTTGACACCTCGAAAAATTATGTTCACAGTGTTCTGGGACATACTCGCCGAGGTCTACTTCCCATAAGCCCCAGCCCCGTAGGACCGGGAACCCGGGCCTCGTCTGTTATTTCCATTAGGACAGCACCTATTTTATAAGCTGCCCCCCCGTCTGCACACGGCAAACAGGACGGATGTGGATACGCCACATACGCGCCAGTCCTTAATGAACCAGCTACCAAATAACCTTGGTAGGGCCGCCAGTGTCTAGCTCACCAGCTAGTAGCTCTGCAGGCTAGTCCCCGGGACTTATAAGACAACCCTCTGCCCCCTCCGGGCGGCCCTTGGCGGCCTGGCCGGAGGTACCCAATTGCCCGTGGGTGACGGGAACCAACTGCCCCCTCGAGACCAACCCAATCCGAACAACTCCCATGCGGGAGGGGCTCGTTATGTTCGGCCCGAGGTTCCTCTAGTAACGTCAGAGGTACCACGAGTGCTAGGGGTCCGTAGCGCCCGCACTTTGGCAGCTAAAAGGGACGGATCCCTTCCCCTACGGGGAGTGTTCTGGGACATCTGAGTGCAGAGAGTCTACTCCCATTAGCCCTGTTCCCGTAGGAACAAGACCCGGGTCTCTTACAACCAGGGAGTATCCCAATTAAGGGCTCCGAGGCCTTTTCCATTAGGACAGTACCTAGTTTCCTAAACTGCCCCCCCGCTTGTACTCAAGACGGGACGGAAGTGGATACGCCACTTACGCGCGCCAACCCCGAAGGGAAGACTACCGATATGACCTCGGTGGGGTCGCCTGGCGATCTAGCACACCTTCTACTAGCTGAGCAGGCTAGTACCCGGAAACTTATGGCTTCCCTCAACCCGGTCCGCAGACCTACCCAATCTCCCACGGGTATCGGGAACCACTGCCCCTCCGAGACCTACCCATCCGAACAACTCCCGAAGGAGGGGCTCGGCTGTTCGGCCCGGAGTACCTTCTAGTAACGTCAGAGGTACCACGAGTGCTAAGGGTCCGCAGCGCCCGCACTTTGGCAGCTGAAGGGGACGGATCCCCTCCCCTACGGGAAGTGTTCTGGGACAGGAAAGGCATCTTACTCATTGATTTCTTACTGCGTGGTCAAACAATGAAAGCAGATGTTTATTGCGAGACACTTAGGAAATTGCGCCGCGCAATACAGAATAAGCGCCAAGGAACGCTGTCAAAAGGTGTTGTGTTTCATCACGACAACGCATGACCACACACTGCAAATGCGACGAAAAACATCCTACAGAGATTTGGCTGGGACGTGTTTGACCCGCACAGCCCTGACCTTGCTCCTAGCGACTTTCATCTGTTTTTGCATCTCAAATCTTTCCTTGGCGGTCAACTGTTCAACAATGACGAAGAGCTGAAAGAAAATGTTTCCAACTGGTTGAAGACACAGCAGCAAACTTCTATGAAGAAGGTATACAAAAACTTGTGCCTCGCTATGACAAACGCCTGCAAAATTTCGGCAGTTATGTGGAAAAGTAGTTTAAGAGTTTTAGAATTTTGTGCAATAAATAATTTTCCTGTATCTGTACACAATTTAATTTTATTACCAAACAAAACATACTTTCTGGATGTACATTGTATTTTATATTATAATATATAACTAACAAATTATATTATTATTATTATTATTATTATTATTATTATTATTATTATTATTATTATTATTATTATTATTATTATTATTATTATTATTATTATTATTATTATTATTATTATTATTATTATTATTATTATTATTATTATTATTATTATTATTATTATTATTATTATTATTATTATTATTATTATTATTATTATTATTATTATTATTATTATTATTATTATTATTATTATTATTATTATTATTATTATTATTATTATTATTATTATTATTATTATTATTATTATTATTATTATTATTATTATTATTATTATTATTATTATTATTATTATTATTATTATTATTATTATTATTATTATTATTATTATTATTATTATTATTATTATTATTATTATTATTATTATTATTATTATTATTATTATTATTATTATTATTATTATTATTATTATTATTATTATTATTATTATTATTATTATTATTATTATTATTATTATTATTATTATTATTATTATTATTATTATTATTATTATTATTATTATTATTATTATTATTATTATTATTATTATTATTATTATTATTATTATTATTATTATTATTATTATTATTATTATTATTATTATTATTATTATTATTATTATTATTATTATTATTATTATTATTATTATTATTATTATTATTATTATTATTATTATTATTATTATTATTATTATTATTATTATTATTATTATTATTATTATTATTATTATTATTATTATTATTATTATTATTATTATTATTATTCCATTTTTTCTACGTAGGACAGAGAACATTTTGTATCTATTTGTTTATACTGTTACATAAAAAATTGACTTCTAAGACTGATTCAGCTCGAGTCGGCTTTAAAATAAACTAGATGGTTTAACACAACACATGAACAAATCACAATGTATCACTAGGGTGGGATAATACCTTTATCCAACTGAATCACCCCCTCCCTATTAAAAGTAGCACATGTACGTAGGTACGCCATTTTATTTTACAGTCGTACATGCTACAAGTCGTCTCTTTTTCAGGAATACATACTCGAAAACAAAACTTACTAGAAATTAATCATTCTTCCGGCTAGCAGTGTGTAGGCTAAGATTTGGATGGATAGAGTCAGACTGAAAAATTCAATGCCATAGCCGGGGTTTGAACCACGATCTTCCAATCTCCGTCCGGCTGCACTTAACCATTGAGCTCCCATGGCAACGTGCCAGCATGACCTTAAATTCTCTAACTGACTAGTGTTTTTCCCAGTAAACCAGTAGGGGCTCTCATATTCAATGAGATATGCACCTTTTGTGGAGACTTACTATGATGTAAGTATTTAAGTCCCTGGCTTCATAGTTACACTATTGGGTCAATTGATGAAAATTAATTACTTTTCCATAATGGCCGTGTGTAGGTTAAGATTTGGATAGGTAGAGTCAGACTCAAAAATTCTATGCCATAGCCGGGATTTGAACCACGTTCCTCACTACTGTAGCATGTCGACTTAACACTTTTCTGAAACTCGGGGTACAAAAAGTACCACTTTGCTCATTTCGCAGTCTCTGCTTGAAGATCGATTAATAAATGACGAAACAAATCAAGAATAGAAAGTGACTAAAATCCATCGAAAAAAAATTCTTTCCAAACATAGATCCAAATGAACAACCATGCAAAACGTGCAATTATAAAACAAAAGTTATGGAAATATCTGGACGGCCTTCGAAATGATTGGGAGGCCCATTTTAAACTCCAAAAAATCCTTGAAGATGAAACCGGATGTTAGGGCCTAATCATGGAACTATAAGTGAAGATGATTTGTTGTTTGCTCTTGAAAGGAAAATTTTCCATGTGCAAAATGGTTTTCCGTGGGCATTAATGACCTTTGATCTGTAAATTGCGATGCGGTATCTTACAAAGGTGATGTGAGTGGAATTAATAAGAAGTGGCAATGAAAAGTAATTACTTTTACTTTCCATACTCTGTGATATCATACCTCACTTCTATGTTGGTCAGCAAGCAAACAGGCAAGCAAACTTCATGTACAAAAACATTCATTATTAGTATTTAGTTTTCAGATGCACATCACCTTATTTACCCCACATTGTCTGGGAGTATCGTTTCCGTAGATTTAAACAAGTAATTTATAGTTAAGTTCCCTCCTTGGAATAAAGCATTGTGAATAAATAGAAAACAATAACGACAGTTTTAGTATCAGTCAATGCAAGGCTAAAACCAAATACAATTTTAATAAAGGACAGTAAACACTACTATAATGCTTACTAAAAGCTTAAATTACAACCTGAGGAAAACATACGTGAACCCAGTTGTGTGTAAAACAAAATTAATATTGAGGGTAATTAGGAGAGAAAAGTTTATGCCGTTTTCACTCAAGTTCAAAGTAAAAATTACTTTAGAAAGACTGTCGAATGGTTTGTCATTATCCATCAGTGATTGTTTACAAATGCGCATTCCCTACGCTTCCTCTCTAGTGGTATTTAAGTGTTAAGGGCCGCGATGTGGCTGAGCGGTGAGACCACTTGGCTCTCGCTTCAATCCCAGGCGACCGTAAAGTGAGATTTGTGGTGGAAAACTCGGCGCTGGGGTGGCTTTTCTCCGGGATATCCAGTTTCCTTTTCCACCAGTGCTCCATCTTCATTTCACGTATTATCATTGTCATCGCCTGTGGTGCCTCGTGTAGTAAAAGCGGGCGTTAATCACTACACATCTGCATTATGTGTAGTTAAAGCGATGTATTTGCTGCAGTTCCAGAACTTAATTAATTATACAGTTGATAATGGCAATTATTCTTTTTAGTATCTATTTTTTAATTTTGTCTTTCTTAGTAGAACAGTGTCATTCTGTTTCTTTCATTCTTTCTTCCTTAATTCCTTATTCGTTTTCTTTGAGTAGTTTGCTCATGTTCAAGGTAGAACTCGAACGTGAACAAACCTAACATAATTCCGTAGACAGTGTGTTGTTTGCCAATGTTTAATTATGATATGTATGAGAAAACAGTCCCTAACGTTATTACAATGTAATAACTGGAACATAAAACAAAATCAAATTTGTGAAGCTTGTAATTGAAAATAATTCTTTTTCCTGAAATGTATCTGGAACTAAATACTCAAGCTCTCTGGAAATGGCGCATTTAGTTTTAATTAAAGTGAAATCTTACCGCAATTATTCTCCGGGATTTCTACATAACCTTCCAGTAAATAATCAACATTAATTATAATTACATCCGAATTATTTATCGCATTAAATTGCACTTGTATCACCTACTGTAGTATATTTTGCGTTCAATATTCAAGATCAGAAAGTTCTGTCCCTTTTGTTGTCCTATCGAGTAAACTGGGTGATTTTAATGCGTGTGTAAGAAAAAAATCACAGCTTACTTTTCCATCAGCCTAGGATTAAGTTTTTATTACCAGTGAAGAAACTGCTTATCGAAAGAGGGCTTTCAAGGTATCCATCCATAAAAATGCAAAATAATCTTTTGAAACAACTTTCGTTAGTTTTCAGTGAAGGAGATGTTTGCTTGGTACGCTGTAATTTGCAAATACGTTGTGCCGTTTTCATTTAAGTTAAATATTTCAACTGATTTATGAAAACCAGCTATTTTCTTTGTTTTTTAAAACGTTAATAGACTACTTTTGCTCTAGCATGTTTATTCCTTTTTCTTGTTTCACGGAACTATTTTCTTTGATTTCTTCTGGAGGTACCTGTAATTTTATAATGAAAGATATTATTTGCATTAAATTTTTAAGAAGTTCTTAGTACGCACTTATTTTGTCAGTATCATAAAAGATGCATAGCACACAATAGAAATCCGTAATAATTTGTCACTTTACCATATGAAAACATTTAACGAGATAAAAAGTTCAATTAGTCTAATATAACATTAGAGAAATCAAATTCTAAGGATAACAGAAGGAAATAATAATATGTTCCTATATTATATTATAAAAATGGCGATTATATAGATACTTTAGCAATTGCTTTTTATAAGAAAGAATAAACTACAGAATCCATTAATAGCTTGCACTAAAATTCAACAGATCAGGGAATTGGAGAAACAAAAGTGTGATTGGTCATAAGATATGGTTTGGTGTATAAAGTGCAGGCAAAAATATCTTTACTAGAACCGCAGTATGTTAAATGCTCCTATTGTTTATAGATTCGAAGCACTGAATGTTTACGGGTTATGTATGAGGAAATTGGATGTTCCCGTACTTTAGATTTGCTTCTGTTACGCTTCCTTAAACGCTTTTGTTGTGAGCTCATTTCATTTAAGAAATGTTTCAGTAGTTTCAAAAGGCTAATTTATTAAGTTTTCCACTGCTGTTACACAATAGGATTATGAAAGGAGGCAGTGTTGTTGGAGTATTGTTCGGCTGAGCCTGCCCAGGTAGGCAACCCAACGTATACGCGAGTGAAAGTTGCCCAGTCCACCTGTTAGCAGCAACCAGACACAGGATTCACTCACTAAAACGGAAATGGTAGTCGCGGCGAGGCCTACTTCCACACAAGTAGAGCAAATGACAGAACAAGTGGTAAAGTTTAACAGAAGTCGCCCTTAATTATTTGTTTCAGGAAAGTTACACTCAGTAAACATTGATCACATACGTGATCTGCTAGTCACTCTTATACAATATAATCTTTAAACTCTTGTTCTTTTGTTTCACGTTAGTCGAGATAAACGAATTTAGAAATTTATTTTTTATACCTTCCTTTATTGTTAAAATGAGAATGGGAGGTACAGAACCACATTCAAACCTCTTAAGATCTGGTTACTATGAGATTGTATTTAAATTATATTTTATTTGCAGGACCATGACATTAAAGCACGAATAATGACTACCGATATAGAAAAGTAAAAGTATTTGAAAATTCAAATCAATTTACACCAACAGAACCTTGAAATAAATTGTGTGTGATTATATTTTTAAGTGATAAGCTTTTGTGATACTCTTGCGGTTCATCAGTTATGCATAGGTCACTCAGAGACCTTCAGAAGTTATTAAACAGAAAATTCAATATGTATATATCATTTGTACATGAAAATACCTTAAATGTACAGAATTTTTATACAAAGAAAATCAAAATTTGAAAAATGTTTCCATGTAAAATGGCAGTTTGAGGGGAAGTATTTTCTTGAGAAATCATACACACAGACCTTTCACACAGACCTTTCACACAGACCTTTTAAAAACATATTACTTTATTTTCATGTGTGTTTACGTGAAATTTCAGTATATCTATTTTGGGTGGAATGTAATACCCTTTCTACCTCCTATTTTTGAGATATTGAAAGTAAAAAAGCTAAATATTTTTATAAAATGAATCTTATGCTTCCATTATCAAAATTCTAGTAATAATTTCTGTTTCTGTGTCATTAAATAAATAATGCAATATTTCCGATCATTGAGTAACTAATCATTCAGACCCTTGAAATCAGCTGACCTACAAAAGTGAGATTAATTTACAATGTTAATGGTTTATGGGCAAAGGTAATATAGCTACAATTCCAGTTTTATTGGTTAAAACTTATAAAACTTCACATAAAGTGTTTTAAATTCACTCAATATTTGTTTAAACTTCTCTTAAGTATATATGCACATGTAATTTTGTCGTGACAATTCAACATTAAGGGTTAAATATTGTTAAAAAAAGCCTGTTATTAAAAATGGTTAATTCTTATGATTTGATGCAGAAAATGTTGTAATAAATAATGTCACCAAAGGCAGCCTGAAAACCCTTATCTCCTGCTCTTGTAGAAATCTGTGTCTTGTGTTTTGTGCCCGCCAAATTTAGCCTATAATTGACTTCATATTTATAAAAATAGACTTAGTTACATGCATAATGTTGAAACAAATTATAGAACTCGTGCGTAGAGAAAATAGAACAGAAGAATAGTTACTTTTACACCATATTGTTGTATTATGACGTGTTTCAACATAAGCATACAAGGAAATGGAAAATGTTACTGCATTTATTATTACAATTTGTACACTCCAATTAGCTCTAGAATATTTTCTATAGTAAGATATCTATCTGTTATGGTTCGAATTTATAACATACAGTAAAAATAAACGAGGAATTTATTTATAAAACGTATTGGATATGCATTTCATTTCTTGTCGTAAAGTGCGTTAAAACTGAATGGTTTAAATTATATAAAAACCTTTGAGAATGGTTTTCTTTCGTTATTGTTGTTCATAAATAAGATATGACCCAGATATTATGTTTTAGATTACTTTTTTTACAGTTATACTATTAACACACGTATACACGTGGGGAGACTATTTTTACCACAAAAATGCTTTAGGGGTTTCTGAGGTCGCCAAGGTGCAAAATCGAATTACTAAACACTTTCTCTGCCTAGCAGAGGTGTAGAGAAAGTAATACATACAAACCTACAGTAAATAGTGAACATCAATAATTCATATCAACCTCAACTAAAGATATATCTCATTATCTCGAAGCATAGCTTCACGCTAGCTCTTCTTTTAAAAGTTATGATAGTATATTTTGCTATTTTAGCACAGTTCTTCAGCTTGTTGTTGGTGTTTAAGTAGGCAAAATTGTGGCATATCATGCTTGAATTTTCATATACATGTGAATTCGTGAAAATTTATTCACGTGGATTGAAGGATCTTCCTTGCCAAAACTATCAGATGAGATACGATCCAAGAAAAGGAGAGCCAGAAATCCATTAGCCTACATTCAAAGGCTTGGGATGAGCATAGAGAAGATCATATCTCCCAAGGTCTACCTTGATGCTGATCATTATGTGAGACATGATACCACGTTCTCGTGAGAGAGGAACGCCTAGTGATGGCACAGGTTAAAAGCAGGTGAGAGTGAAATGGCTTTCAGCTTTCGAAAGTATACTCTCTTTGTCTGCAAGGTACTGAGGTCGAGACCCGTCCCGAGGGATAAACATTTGTGAGAACCTCCAACCGCTGCAGTGTAGAAGACCTTGGCTGTACTAGGTCTGCAGCGGGCTACGATTCCATGCTACCTATCTGCACTTCAAAGTGTTTGGGATTTCCAGGTAGTGGTCCATCCGATGATGCTTGATGCACCATGGCCCCTTAAACAGTTAATGCTCATTTTATGGAATTTTAGTCGGTCGTGAAAGCGTTAGTGCTTCTAGGGGTATCTCGGGGTAAAATGACCGCGTTGTCAAACACATGCGGTGGACGCGTGTTGTTCTGTCCTTCAGTGCTCAGCCTTGTTTACTTAACTATGTACTTGCCCCAAGGCGATGCTGGAAAAGAAGGCCCGTGTTTCTTTGTTTCCAGAAGAGTAATGTACCCGGGATTATTTTTTTATTATATTCGCTCCCCTGCCGGTTTGGTGTGGAGGGCAATTTTGGAATGTCAGTCTTACTTTCTGTTCCCCTTATTCTACATTCGATTAAAACATTCGATGTCAAATACATATTTAAACTTCCCAGGACTTGCCGCTTAACTTAGCCAGTAGAGCATCTTTCATGGATTAAACAAAAAAAAAAAAAAAACAGTTTAAGTCTGGAATACCATTTTCTTGCACACCAAAGAGCCTGTTTATATGAATAAAAAATTATCTTAAACTTTATCAAAAGATAGATCTTAACTACTGTATTAAATTGACTAATTTAAGATACTTTCTCTTCTTTTTTCTTAGATTTCTGTAATGAAGAACATATATCATAAACAAAAACTTTATGTAAGCAAATATGTAGAAAATTAAATCCAATTAATAACTACTTTTGTAGCTCTAAGATTTTCCGAAATATTCGCTTTTATTTTATGTATTGTCAGTATTTTAATATATATGTCTTAGGATGTTAAAGGGCTTCTGTAGTTTTTATACGAAAAAAACAACAAATACTTTTAACATTAAAAACAGCATTTTACATCAAGCCACACACATTTTAAATAATTGTCATCTCGCCTTCCTCCAGACCAATATTCATCATAAATTAAAAGGAAGCAAAAGAGAAAAAAGAGCTTTTACATTCACATTTTTCAGAATATCACTCAAAATATATGGTAGAAAGCGTAATATATTTACTGCAGAACAGATGTTTGATCCATATTAAATTATGTCGAGTACTGGAACCCTAATTTCGGTATAATAGATAACCAAATATTTATGAAGCAGTTGTAAACATGAATAAATTACTATCTACTAGCCGGTGTAGTTACTCAATAGCCCTTCATATTGGAGGAAAGTTCTTCATTAAATGTTTCCTTAAGGGGTATAAGATTCTGGGTATAACACGCTTTCGATTAATATATACTGTCGTATATCAAAGAGTTTTTCGGCATTCTTGTATCAATAGCAGAGAAGTAGACGATAATGATCAATAAACTATGTAACTAACGAGAGAACGTTCTGGAATCATTAAGAATGCGTAGTGGCACATGTAAACTGAGTCACGCGTGTTAGTGGCATTAGTTTCACCTTGGTGGTCACTTTCCACTCCATGTAACGGTTCAATTTAATCCTCAAGGTTTCCTTACACTATTAACTTGCTCTTTATCTTGATGTTTTGCTTCCTGACAGCTCCGGTTCCTATGGACCTCGTTTTGAAGTTAAGACAGTGATTTGTTTTGTATCTTGACAACTCCTGGTCTCTGTGAATGTAGTACATAACTGTTCCACTTATCATTTGGTATATATTGTCTATAGACCACTTAAAAGACTACATGGCAAGAGAGGTTTGCAAAACTAAAGCGGAACCAACTTGTAGCACGTGATCTATTATATGTGTTTGTCTTTATTATTTAATGTTCTCCAACGTAGCTATATAGGACAATGACTGAAAGATGCTCAAATGAGCCCTTAGAGCTTAGAGTTACGAGACATTCGTCTTTCAGGATAACGGAAAATCCCTAGGAAAAAAATTATGCCAGTAACTCATCCCAAACGAGATTCGAACTCCGGACCTTTTGAACGTGAGACAGACGCGCTACCATCTACGCTACCAAGGCGGGCTGAATGCGTTGTTTAAAGCATTTCTAAAATAAGCACAAGAATTTCGGATTCTGGGAAATAATACCAATTAAACAAAAATCCCTTCAGATACTGGTAATAGAACTGAGAGTTCTTAGGTTTGGAGGCTAACTCACTATACAAGACCTTCGTCATCTGGCTAACTTAGATATACTGTGAAGAACGTAAAATAACTGACACTGCTGAACAACATATTGTGTAAGCCAAAGAAAAATAGGTTAAGTAACGAATGGGAGATAAACTTGCGATCGATAATGATTAACTTGTTATTTTCGCAGTGTTTCCACTTAACTCCCCGCAACAAATCAGCTCTGCGTGACCGAATAGAGGCTGTGTGATTGAACTTAACCACGATATGTGGCCAAAATATTAGTGAGTTATGGGCTGAGAAGTGAAAACGTTAATAATACACAAGTACAGTTGGTGGAGCGTATGGTACGTGAAACACTTCTCTTCCTGTTCCCTATATCTATGGGCAGGGCCGTTCCGTGTTGTAACAGAGTAAATACTTCATGTAAACAAACCATTCTAGGGTTATACATTAGCTAAAACTCAACCATTTCTTCAAATTACATTGCCACAATGTAAAAGCCAAAAAATATAAACAGTACACTTCTAGATTATCAGGTAAACAGTTACATATTTCATTACAGAAGTGTCCTTAGCAGATATCACAACTTACCTGCATTTCGTAGAGGTGAGTGTAATCTTAGCTTCCAGACTAATTATTCACGATATGTTAGACAAAAAGTGCATGATCTAACGGACAAGCAAACAGCGAAAGTTTAAATATTTGATTCATTCATTTTTACTTTGCCACACACGAGCCCAGAGATCCAGAAATTGCTAATATTTAAGTTCAAAATATGCGTCACCAAGATAAATCCTTCCACCTCAAATTTTCGAAAATTTGGATTTTCTCTTAAATGACTAATGATTTTGATTAAAATAACATACATTAAAATATATATATTTTACTTGTTCCATTTATACCCCGCCTTTAACTCCAATGGTCATATCGGCGGCCGTTCTCCTGTGGAACATACCGAAGGTGTTTAACTCGAATTCTTTAGGTTTTTTAGATCACGCACACATTCACACTCTCACTCATACTTCCAGACTCTGGGGAAGATGGGGAATTATCTTGGTCGGAGAAAAATCCCCTCCCCCACCACCGGGAATCGAACCCGGGACCCCTAGCACGGCAGGCAGGTGCTCTACCGAATTAAAATATTGTCATGACAAATGAAACGCATATCTTGAATTTTTTGGTAATGTTCTCAGAAGTCCTCTTCATTCTTCTTATTCTTCTTCCCTTAGGATTAGGCATTACCCTGTTCTGGCCTCATACTTTTTGAAGCCATTTTTCCTAGGGACGTCCTATTACTCTTCGTCCTCTTGTTATTCTTTCTTCTGCCATTCGATGGAGGCCTTCACCATTTTTTATTTCCTCTATTAATGGTTGCAATTCTTCTCTAATTACTTCATTTCTCCATAATGTGGTCTATTGATCTTAAGTACCTCATCTCGGCCGCTTCTATCCTACTCTTCTCCATTTTCCTAACGGTCCATGCCCTCATTTCCATGTCTGGTATGTCATTACTTTATAAAGTCTTATTTGTGTTTCTTTCCTCTTCATTCTGGAATGAATTTTGTATAATTAGTAAAGTAGACGAAATTTTACTACACAAAAAAATACAGATCACCTTAAAACACACAGTTTGTCAGATAATTTTTTTGTAGAGTTTATCATTTTGGAGATATTTCTTGTTATTGGTTTGAATTTTGAAACATTTTACATTCAACTTCAATAGGAAATCAAGTCTTTTTAACGAGAAGTTAAAGTTAATGGTGGAACAATGGGCTAATTGCGGGGAGGGTTGCTTTCCACATTCCAGAAGCGTGGTCACTTACTTTATACATTTCCAAAGATGCAAAGGTTCTACAGATTCTTCAGTTAAAGTTTCCAGAAGAAAAAGCATTGGGAAATAAATAATTACTTGGGAACATCTTCGATTTGGCATTTATATCACATTTTGAGTCAATTTCGCACTTTATCGTGCTATATAGCATTTGCGAAAAATCACCACCCCTACTAATATATATTTGTGTAAAATAAGAATAACAGAATTGGATGATAAATAAATGAGCCTAGGGTTCAGATTAGTGTTACCACACATTTATCTTTCAGGAGAAGGGAAACCCCCGAAAAAACGTTATTTAGATGACTCATCCTGACCGAGATTCGAACTCGGGATCTATTAAGCGGGAGGCAGATACGCTACCATCTACGCAAAGTAAAATGCGTAGGAAATTGAGGGAATTTTAAAGACATCACATAGTGACCAGTTGTTAAAGTTTTGTCTATGGTTTGGTGTTCTATTCCCATTGTATCGTAAGTATTGTAATGAAGCCATTTATACGGAAGTTTAACTTGATTAACACGAAGTGGAAGGATAAGCTTTTTTAAGAACAGTTGTACAAAGTGAGTAAAGAAAGTCATGTGAGTACTCACAAACCTTTGTGTGAATTTTAAAATATTTCTACTTTGCCCATATTATACAGGCTGACACAGCTGTTTAGCCGACGAACACAAACTCTTACTCTCTCCCTTTTGGGGTAAAGTTTGAATGACGTCACTAGTGCTGTTTATAAGCGAGTTGCTGCAGGTGAAATTATGCAGAAATAGAATGTGTATAAAATCCATAAGGCACGACGTCACGAATACAAGCAGAGAATGAGTGCCTGTTGTACAAGGCGCGTTTTACTTTCACCAACCAGTGGGCAGGTTCTGTAACGGCAGGCGGAAGCTTCAGCACAACTTTTTGTTCGAACTAGTTTGGTTGAGATACCTACGTCTGGCCAGGTTTCGTGTCAAGGTCTTATCAGGCTTTGCATGGATCACCTGGGATAATCTCATTAACGTGTCGCCTGGCGAGACGTAACATACTAACATCTTAAAGTTTCCGCATCATTCAAACTGCTCACGAAGAACAAAAATGCCGGTCATGTACAAAGAATTGATGGAAAATGAAAGTCTGAGGTTTCAAGTTTGTATTGATTGTTGTAAAATACTTCTAAAATGTTCCAGGATAACACCTGAGGGAGAAAGCTCCCTCCTACTGCCCCTTTTCTCTTTATTGTAACTCTCAAAAATTGGATAAGATGAAAGAAAGCTTCTTAAATTGTTGGTTGAAGTAAGAGCTAATTTTGAACCACATTCTCTATCCGAGCTCATATCACATTGTGGACTGCTTAAAACATATTGCTCAACAAATGGAGCACACATTTACAAGTATTAATGAATGAATGTATTTATTAAGTGCTAAGATATTAATTATGATCTACTCACCGGTAATTGATCCAGGTCATTATTTCGTAAGCAGTCTGTTATTACGAAGGTGTTATCACTGCAATTACTAGTACTACTTCTGTCCCTACCATTGTTGTCTCTACAATCTGAAAACTCTTAAAACATGTATACACATTATTGCTCGTTTCCTTTTCTGTATTATTTTTTACAGTCCACTTCCATTTTCTCTTTACTTGTTCTAAGAACTGCCCTACATTTTTGTCTATAATGAAATGAAATGAAATGAAATGTGTAGTGTTTAACGCCCGCTTTTACTACATACGTCACCGCAGGCGATGACACTGATGATACATGAGATGAAGATGGGATAAGATGGCGGGGGAAACCGGAGATCCCGGAGAAAACCCGCCCCAGCGCCGTGTTGTCCACCACAAATCTCACTTTGCGGTTACCTGGGATCGAACCCGGGCCGCCTTGGTGAGAGCCAAGCGGTCTAACCACTGAGCCACGGTGCGGCCTTTATAATTTTGTACATGTCCGTTCTCTTCTTAATTCTTGTCCAAATGTATTCTTTCCACCAAATCTCAGTTTCCTTACATTCTAAGACTGTATGTTCATATGTTTCTTTTCCCCACATAAGAGCACTCACCTTGTAAGAACCAATTTCGCTGCTCTTTCAGCCTCCACATCCTGCCCTCAGCCATGATATCCCATTTCTTTCTTTCCTTCTTTCTTTCTTTCTTTCTTTCTTTCTTTCTTTCTTTCTTTCTTTCTTTCTTTCTTTCTTTCTTTCTTTCTTTCTTTCTTTCTTTCTTTCATCGGTACATCTATAAATACCCCACCCTTCCTCAACAATTGTTTTACTGCAACTTAAAATACAAGTGACCTTTTCTCTGATAATTGGTTGAACAGCTTTTGAATGTCTATAACTTCCATCTTTTTCTAGTACACTTCCAGAAACCGTTATAATTTCTTTGTCTATTTCTCCAAATATCGCCTAAGCCATTATTTTCCAGATCGTTTCGTATGATGCTTACCCAACCTGAGCTTAGCAAACTTGTTTCTTGATATTTTAAACATTGTTGTAATAAATTGTCCTAAACAACAACGTATAAACTTTAACTCTGTTCATATCTTTACACCATTCCCTGAGGGACATTTACAAGTAATTTAAACAAGACATTTACCTCATACATAGAGTAAGGCCAAGAATAAATGCACTACATTTGCTCCACTTTCATCACATTAGATGAGATGTCGTTTTAAATTTAAAATTTACTGTAAATCCTTTCTCAGATCGTTAAGTTTGAAAATAAATCTCTATAAAGTGTTGTGGATTGTTTAAAATACATCTCAGCGGTACCTGAGATCTTATCTTCTTCTTTCACGGATAGATCTTTGCCTGTTCTGATCTCACATTTGTTCAGCTCAACGCTTTCTTGGTCTTCCTATCAATCTTCTTACTCTAAGTTTATACATAAATGATATCTTTGGTACCCTATCCTTTGGCATTCCTTATATATGTTCTATCCAGTTGTTTCTATGTTCTATTTGTTGAAGAAGTACTTGTATTTCTAGTTCCTCTCTATTAATTCTCATTTCTAATGTGTTCTTGTCTTATACAACATTTTATAGCCCGTAGGAAGACATTTACGCTGCTTCATTTCTTTCTTTCTCTTTTAGGACCAAGGCCTAACTTCCATGTATCTATTTGTGAGTTCTTTGGTTAGTTCATCTTCTTTAACCCATAAACCTCTGACGATCCAGGTTTAAATTTTTAATTTTTTTCTTTTCTGCCTAATCTTTTGTTCCTTTTACGTAACCCAAGTCGTCGTCCTGTAATTCCGCCCGACTTATGTGAGACTGCTGAAGAACTCTTTTTACGTGGTGGGTTTCCTGCCCGACGTACAACCCCCAACCTGGAGGAGCAGAGGCGGTACCTGATATCTGGATTCAAATTTATCTGATATTAACTAATTTACGCACGCGCAGGTTCCAATAGATCCAATCATTCCTAACTACGTACATACCGAACAAGATGATTCCGAGGTAACGGACAAGGCTCCCATTCGAGAGATGTGGTTTCGATTACCGTCGACTGCACACTCTGACCTTGGGTACAGCCTTCGATGCCAATATGAAAAGGAATAAAAATGTAGTTACAGAAGAATTCATAAAATGTTGCAGCTTAAGAGAGAATTATAATGAGATCTAGTGTAAATGCATTAATCTCGATAGATTTATTATGTAATTGTTTCTAGGCAACCTTCATGACGGGCGTGGTCATCACTATAATGTGTTTATAGCGTTAGGATTACATAAATGTTCTTTCCTTCCTCCTGATTCCCGTTGCGTTATAAATAATTCAATGTCTCCCCAATGCTTACGAGGTAAAACAACCATAGAGCTTGCTTCAAAGTTTTGGTCCAACTGTAGTTAAAGGTGAACTCTAATGAATTGCCTCTCACCATTTTTTTCCTGGCAAAGTAGTTATAAGGAACTAGAACTGTTGACAATGCACTGTATGTATATGCATTTCATAAATAAAATGTGATATTATTGATATTATAAGCTCGCTTGTGTAGAAATTGTAAATTGATTCAGAATTCCACACACTTCAAAAAATGAAGAATGTTCCAAATAATATTTTGAACTAATATATTAACCCATTTATCCCCTTTTCTTTTGGCCTCTGGTCATCAAGCACCATTTTGGCTATCAGAATGTAATGAGTCCAGGGTCCACAGAACTTAAAGAGTTACCTGACATTCTTCTTTCAGGATAAGGAAGATCCCTAGAAAAAACCTTATCAGTTAACTCAACCTGACCGAGATTCGAACTCGGAACTTCTTAAATATAAGATAGACACGCGATCACCTACGGTACAGAGGCGTGCACACTTTTATTAAGTTCATATATACATTTCTTCTCCTATAAATTCAGATTTTTTAAGGAGGATGGACAGTTACCTTGGTTAAACAAATATTCAAACCTTCTAGCTGGAAATCGAAACTCCAATCTCTGAATTCGGAATCTAGCATACTTACTGTCAAAACGCAGAGGCGATTGATTATAAAATAGGACAGATAAATGTGGCTCTATTGAATTAACTCTTAAGATTTTCGTTCACAAATTATATAGTCAGTTAAGGCTATTATACACTTATGGAAAATTATTATTATTATCTAATATGCAACATCCACTTTCTCTGGTATCTGGTGATCTCTGAATTGTAGGATGGCCTTCAGGCAGTAGATATGAATCTTTTGAGAACCATCTGCGAATAATTCCCGTCGTTTTATCGGAATAAGGAGTGCCTTGGAACAAATTTTTGATGTCCTAACTAGGAAAGTGCCCCAAGTCTTATATAGTGCATTATGCCAGCAGTGAAAGTGTCAATTCCTAGGAGAAAATACGTCCTCGAATTATGGTCATGGAGCACCGTCAACGACCAGAAAAACGAGTATCCATCAATAGTCTTACGTCAAGAACACTCTCTAAAGCATTAGGCTGGTTCATTTAGGGGGCCTGATGTTGAAAACGGGGATTAAATAGAGAACCGCTAAGGTGACAGTAGTGAGCTATGCGACCTCCAGAAAGAAAACTGGTTACATCAGTACATAAACATCAGGACTTCCGTAATGGTGGATTTCAAATATCTCCTCAAGTATGTCGGGAAAACGGAATCAAAAGTTTTTGTCATTTACATAAATGATGACAGTGTGAAGTGACGCCTTATGAAATCCTCTTTGGGTACAGATTCTGAAACAAATATATACCATTTTGGAACAGCTTTAAAATTCTGTAACAATAAAATTAAATAATATTTGCACATGTTTATGAGAACTCTTAGTGAATTACCGGGAAAAACACAAGTCATTTGGAGAATTTAATGTTACCATGGTATCTCAATGGTTAAAAGCAGTCGAACGGATACTGCAAGTTTCGTGGTTCAAATCCCGTCTTTGGCATTGAATTTTTCAATCTCACTATACGTTTCCATACTGCGTCCTACACATGGCTAGTGTGGAAGAACAATTAATTTCCATTAATTGACCTAATAGTGATCCGAACTATAGCCCGATCCTTTGAGTACTTACAGCAAAGTAAGTCGTCATTAAGGTGGCTGTCTCATGTGTGTATGAAAACTCCTAGTGGTAAATCGAAAGAAAAAAAAACAAGTCAGTTGGAGAATGTAATGTCATGCTGGCACGTTACCATGGTAGCTCAATGGTTAATGGCAGCTGGACAGACACCGGAAAACCCATGGTTCAAATTCTGGCTATGACATTGAATTTTTCAGTTATCCCTTCCGTACTTACTCCTACACACACCAGTTTGAAAGAACAATTAATTTCTAATAATGAAGATGTACGAATGATAACTGTGTTATTGCTATGCCTACTCCCGTAGCGAAACCAGAAGCAGAACGATAATATCGAGGTCGGGTCTGTCTGGCCTCGAAGTGTGGACTATGCCGACGGGAAACGTTGTCCTTTCACTTGTACAGAATTACAGCACGTTATTATCTTACGTCATGAAGTACAGAACCGTACCAGCTCGGTTTTTGCTGCAGGAAACGAATGGACCGCCGGCTTGTGCTTCCGGCAGATAGAGACCTCTCGCGGGCTGTAAGAATAAATTATCTTAATTTCGTTACATTATAAAACGAGTACATGCTGTAAACGGCAGACTCTGCTCATCACACACACGCGCGCACGCATACACACTAATGCAACCGTTTTGGGACACTGTTCCTAGAATGGAACGGTTGCAAAAATAATCGTAAATGCAAAATATGTGCTAGTCTTCCAACTGCAGGGATATACGTTATTTTGTATCTTTATATAATTACTCCTGCCTTGTTTTTAATATTGCCTATATGTAATGTACCTTTTACGTTCAATATTCAAGTATGTATGCCACTAAACTGTACATTTCTTTGACAAGTTCCTAAGCGTTAGCGGCTATTAATGAACTCATTGAACGCAAATCAATCAATGAATCGACAGCCTTCCAACGTTCAGTAGTCCCGCCATTCCAGTACTTTTACAGGATATAACAAAAAACGTATGTCAAAAATTTGAGAGAGCATTTCTTGCCGATAGAGGATAAAAATGTTATATGAACATAGGTCCAGAAACTTTTTATTTCCTTTTTAGAGCATTTTTATACAGTTGAACCCCATACAACAGCATTGAATGACAGAACGGTGGGAAACAGAAAATTACAGCACATGTTCAAAATGACCTCCATTAGCTCCAATGTCAACGCGCCATCATAGGGACTCCCTAATAAGCTGAGTTAAGCCTGGAGAATTTCCTATTGCCTGGTAGCCTTACAAATACGACCATAAAGAGTCTTTACATCTGGAACTGGTGTTGCATAAACAAGAGATTTAAAATGTCCCCTTAAATAAAAATCTAGTGGGTTTAAGTCAGGTGAGCGTGGAGGCCTCGGAATTGGCCCACTTCTTCCTATCCATCTAGCAGGAAACCTGCTATACAGAAATCAACGGACAGAAAGTCTGAAATGAGGATGAACACCATCATGAATGAAGTGAGTACAGTACGCGCAAGATAAGAAGAGCGCTGGATTTACGGTGTAGTGCGGGTAGAGGGGTAATTGCGAGAGCTAATGCTCTTTTGTTTCTGCAGTGTGGTCAACCTTGAAAAACACAGTTCAGCAAAATAGTAAGATAAGCGAAGATATGCGCCGCAAGTGTGAGATCTGTGGACAAACATTAAATTGAACTCGATCCTATAAGCTGTATATTTATATACTTACTATTTATGAAACACATAAAACAGTAAAAAATATGACAGCCATAAATACTCATTCGCTTTGTGATTCTTCGATTTCTGAATCCACTGCATGTTTCATCGCTAGTATCCTCTGATCTGTTGATAATTTCATCAATCGCATTTTCAATTACACCATTATTTCTCCAATATCTCATTTCCAGTTCTTCCAGCATCCTTCCCAATCCGTCGCAGTTACAGAAGAGAATGCTTCTATAGCAAGTTTCTGCAGGTTTGTGGCTGTCATATCACCAGTAACGTTTTGTCCGCTGAAAACGTTCTTTATTTTTGCCCACGCCAGTTCAATTGCATTCAGATCACAATTATACGGAGGTAAACGAGAGGCATAACATCCTCAACATAGGTAAGTCTTGCTCCTAGGTTTGTAGCCTCTATTAAATACCGGTGTAGCTTTGGTAATGGAGGGAAATAGAAAGCTATGTAGAAAAATACAAAGGGATCAGAGCAAGAGAAAAAGAAAGATAAAAGAGCAAGATATAAGGAAAAGAAGGAAGCCAAAAAGGAAAGGTTTGAAGGGAAAAGAAGACAAAAAAACATCACTATTAGTCATTACTGTACACAGATCACAGCCTTACCTGCTTTTTCCTGGTGTTTTCGGAGATTCATTGGGATGAGATGTACAAAGCGATTTAATACGCCTGACAGTGCTGACGCTTTTTCCTGTGTAAGCAGATTTGCTCAGTGGGAACATTAATTGGTTGTTATCCTTTTCTGTATCGCAACTTTCTGCAACTTTCGCTATTATTCTGCGGCCATCACTATGCACGACTGTACGTGCATGTTTCCGAGTCGGAGTTCGTTGCTCGGAAGGTACATATGATGATGAGTTTGGTGTGCCCTCAGCCATAATTACAAACTGGTTAAGCTGTAGTAATTAACCTCAAACTTGCACAAAACGAATGCACACAGAAAACAAAGAGCGCGGGTAAAAGCTTAGCATATTAGTCACTAGATGTCAAAGTACTAGTTTAGTGTACTTGTATAGCGCATTTCATGTTTCTAAGTTGTCGTCTGTGTTTACGGAGTTAGCCGAAACCTACCGAGGGAGGACTTGGGAGACGAACGCTCCGGTGCCTAACAACCGGACTACGTACTGTACAGTAGCACAATGACAACGACGGTGAAATGCATCATGTCCACCCAATTTAATCAGATGTAAAAGCGAATGTTTATCACCGTACTGTTGGAAGGTTATGACCACAGAACAGCTACTACATATGTCACCGTGTAAGCAGAGTCGTAGAAAAGACGCTGTCCGGGAAATAAACAATTTTCAGACCTATGTTCATATAACATTTTTTATGCTCTATATGCAAGAAATGTTTTGTCTTAAGTTTTGACAACCTTTTTGTTACACTCTGTATAACCAAAACTTTGCAATTTAACAGCATGTGTATCATAGCCTCAGAACCATTCCTGATTTGGTGCTTCCAAGATGCAATATAGAGCAGCATCCACTAGAAATTAATTCTGCACTTGAGTTTAGCTATAAAAGCAATTGCCGACCATCACTTCAGAACATTTAGTCATTACTATCATAGAAAGTATAATAATGAGAGTGAATTCCTTTAACTAGAGTGCGCAGTAATTATAATCGGTACTTGGATAGAAGTATATGTAATGTTAACTAGTGCGTTAGGAATTCGCGCGTGCATTTCTAGAGGGAAAAAAGAAGGCGGGGAAACATTTAAAACAAAAGATTTAGAAGTAGCTGTGGACCAAGGAATTTTGTGAATTAGGCGTAAATAATATTAGAGTAGGAACGACTACTTGTGACATGGTAGTTTTTAATAGAACAACTGAAGCTGTTACCAAAATATGTCAGTTTTTCTCCACGAATTTTAACCCCGACTACAAAGAAATTTAATGGATTTAAATCTAATTGGCGTAGAGTGTGGACAATTTCTACACTTCTACTGATCCGATCATCATCATCACTCTAGCGCTATAGCCTAGGGTGGGCCTGGGCTTACCTCAGAATCCTCCTCCAGACAACCCTTCTTCTGGCTACCATCCACCAGTTTTTTATTTCCAACCTTTTCACATCCTCCAGCACTCCCCCCAACCCCTCTGATGTTACTAGAGGAACCTCGGGCCAAACTGCCGAGCCCCTCATTGGGTTGGACTTGAGGGGGTAGTGTGTTCCCTACACCCACGGGGAATTGGGTACCTCCGGCCAGGCTACGGCCACCCTGAGGGGGTAGAGGGTTGCCTAAAAAGTCCCGAGTACTGGCCTGCAGAGCTAGTAGTAGGTGTGCTAGATCACCAGGCGGCCCCACCGAGGCTTTCGGTAATATTTCCTGCGGGGTTGACGCGCGTAAGTGGCGTATCCACTTCCATCCCGTCTTGACGTTGTGCTCAGTGGGGGGGATTTTTAAGAAATCAGTTATTGCCCTACGGAAAGAGCCCTGGAGTATCCATCGCTCCCGGGTAAAAGGAGGCCCGGGTCCTTGGTCCTACGGGTTCAGGACTAATGAGAGTAGATCCTCTGCACATAACTAACTCCCCCCATCCATCCCAGATTTGGTCTCCCTTCTCTCCTTACATAATGCAGTTTACAATCCAGTACTCTCCGAGTTGTCTCCTCCCCATCCAGTCTTTGGACATGCCCTGCCCATCTTAACCTTGATATTTCAATTGATTTTACGATATTGGGGTGTTTGTATATTTTTAACTGAATTAGGAGCATTTGTAATGCTCTTGATATATTTAGAGATAAGATATTGCACGTACCGGTCCTTATTTCATTGCAAGGTCGCCATTGGTTAGTCCGTCCGGCTTCAATTTCTGTGGGCTTCTCAACAAGTGTTTTTTTTATTTCAAGGTGAGGTTCAACCTGGAAGACCAGGTCTCCCTATTTATGTCCCCGGAAGACAGGGAGGCCCGGCTATAAGCCCAGACAATGGATAGCTCAGGTACCTCGGGGTCGCCACTCCCCGTACCCAGAAGGGCCTCTGAGGAGACTGATCCAATGATCAGACGTTTTACTACCCGGTAACGGCATCCTAATATCGTTGTTACTACTGGAACAATGCGTTGTCACTCTCGACAGCGTACATGGAAATTACAAACTTTTAAGGGGGCACCTTTTATACCTAGAGTACAAAAACACGTACATAAGTCAAAGATTTGTTCTTTAACGCGGCGTATATCATAGTATTGAATGACCTTTCAATGTTCCATGCCTTTAAAGAACGGCATGATGTGTTTTGTCTTTTTTGTAGATATATTAGGCAACGTTAATTTTATATAATCGAGGCACGACTGGAGTATAAGTTCCAGATGTTTCCAATTCGCGCCAAAGCCAGACTATCCATAAGGCAGCAGTCATTACTTCAGTATAGTATTTGTAAAAGGTTATGGAAACTTGTACTGTAAGTTTCAGCAGCAGCTTAAAGCGTAACCGAAAAATTTACGAGGAAAATAGAATGCGGATTTTAAACACTAGGTATATGGTCAATAAACAACAGATTGATTCCTGGGAACAGTAGATAAATAATTCCGTACATCTCAGGGTGATACATTTTTCATACCCAAGTTTATAGACCTACATATTACCACTGTGCATCCAGAACTCAACCCTGAAAGTGATTTAACATCCTGTATAAGGAGCAGAGTCAAGGATGTGTTGCTACGGAAACAGGGAAAGGCTTTGGACCTTGTCAGGTTGTTAGGTGTGGCTAATGTATTTTCAACATCAAGTTCACTTGTTGCGTATACAAGGTGTTTGAGATGGGGCTAACTACCAATGAATCATATTGCAATCATTTTGCTAACCACGCACTGTAAACTGGTTTGGATTGGCAGGGCACCTGAGTTTGGGAGAGACTCATGAAGAAATTTCAAGCGAAGTCGAAATAACAAATGTCTACATTTTACGTTTGGGAGAGACTCGTGAACAAAATGTCAAGCGAAGGCGAAATAACAAATGTAGGCATTTTACTTTTGGGAGAGACTCATGAAGAAATTTCAAGCGAAGACGAAATAACAAATGTCTACATTTTACGTTTGGGAGAGACAGGTGAAAAAAATTTCAAGTGAAAGCGAAATAACAAATGTCTACATTTTTCGTTTGGGAGAGACTCATGAAGAAATTTCAAGCGAAGGCGAAATAACAAATGTCTACATTTTAAGCTACTATATTTTACTCATTTGTCAATATTATTACACTCAAAAATTTGATACCTACCAAATTGTCATTAAAATACATGTTTTGAGAATCTCGAAATAAAAACGCCCTTCTCGAAAAATATCTCTGTGCGTATATCTGTGTTTCAGTTCAGGTCTTCCAAGAATGTAACATAAGGATTTAAAAAATATCTATCCCAAACTAACCTTTAAATGAATTTTTCTTAAATTTTGTGTTTTCAAAAATGGCTGTAAAGATATTGAATGAATTTAACTATATTTATTATATTTATTTTTACGACAGATGCAATGCATATTCTGAACTTTTAGAAAGAGTCTCTTAAGTGTATTGGTTCTAAATTGTTTTTGTATAACTGGTAAACCTTAAGAGAGAGCAGCAGTATTTCTAGACAGAAAGCACGCCATTTGTATCAAATTACACTTTACATTTTTTCCGGAAATCGTTATTCTTTTTTGTCTCTTGCTTATGCAAACAGAACTTCAAAGACATCACATGATGACCAAATCTTAAAATTCTTGGGTGTCGGAAAGTCTATAATATTCCTGTTTGTCCTGTACTTAGAAGGAAATGTGTAATAAAACCATTTCTTCAAAGGTTTACTTCGTTTAAAGTAGATAGAGGAATAACAATAGTTTTTTTAAGGAATGTAACATGTTAGATTTTTCTTTTTTACTTTGCTACAGTAGCTGAAATCATTAGAAATAAAAATAAAATAAAAATAAGTGCAGGAGGAATAGATGATTTGTCTCCTGCTGGACGTTACAGCACTGTGCATTTTGAACCCAGGACGATGGAAGTTCAGCTCTCGCAACAAAGAACTGATCATTAGATCATGCCTCGAGATTCAAGGCAAACTTCTCAAGAAAGCTTATTACGGCATCAGCCAGACATTCGTCTTATTTTGTTTTAACAGGTTGGTGCTCTAACCTCGCTCTGCCTTTTAATGGAATTCTGAGATAATAACGTTCGCCAAGTATCGTAATAAGATTACCGATATTAAGTCATTCTGACATACTCCTCTCTACCTATCTGAATTATTAACGGTTAGGATTGACATTTTTATAAACAAATGACAAATAAATAATGTCAATTTATTAGATAAGTTTGAGTTAGGAAAAGGCAATTAGTTTAAAGTCATATTGTTACATATAGGGTTTTGATTATTCTAAAATCATTAATTTCAACATAAAGAGTTTGTAATTCTTAGCGTTGTAGCGGAAGTGGTCCCTGCGCGGAAGCTTGAAGGCCAGTTCCAGAAAAGTTTGGAACAATTTAGTAGCACGGCGTATGCGTACCTCGTGGACGGTAGCGTCAGTATATGAGTGGACATGCTAGTGAGCGGACGAGTAAGGCGACAGTCTCCGTCGTGTTGGATTCTATCTGTGAAACTAAGCCAAGTAACTATCGGTGCTGTATGCAGGCAACATGTTAGAACATCTAAATTTAGCAATAAATGTAATTTTTGAACTTGTATAAAATGGACTTAGCTTGTACGTGTTATTCCCATTCATATGTTCCGGCAGGATTGTAGGTTTTCCTTAAGGTTCCCGGTATGCCTCTCTGTTAACTCCCTCATTATGAAATCCTCTTTGTTTAATAGTATAATAATAAAGGAAAACCTAGTCACATAAACCAAGTGGAGGACTTTTCTAGAATTTGTCTACAAAGTTCCGCGTACGGATCGCTTCCGCTATAACGCTAATAATTACAAAAATTTACAAAGAAATTCATGAACTAGGAACAATCAAACCCCTATATGTGACAATACGTTCAGAAATTCACACTGTGAAGGGCGAACAAGGGATTCTTAGCAAGTCACAGAGTGCTTCAAAATTTAGAAGGTAATGTAGGAACGTCGGTAGTGAGCCATGTAGTAACTTGATAAAAGAACTTGTCTTTCTAAATTTCGTGTACTTTTCTTCGTGTTTTAGAATCTTGCAGAAGTGCTTTACTATGATCGATTATGGGTAGTCGTAGTGCCTAAGGATCACGCTCTGGTTATACTCGTACATACTTGTCAGTTGTCACCAGAGAATTAATCCCCTGATTAGCATTTCAGTAACGTACGACTACTGTGTCTGAAAACAGCAGAACACAAAAATGAAAAAACTATTAAACACGAAATTGGTATGTCTCTTGCAAAGGATGCAATAAACTACGCTTTGTATAGAATATTTTCCTAAAGTTTTAATTTTCTCAAAACTGGCTCTTAACGACTTTTATTAAAACACCACAAGTTTGACATTTTTATGACAAATGAAATATATATCTTCAATTCCATAATAATAGCCTCTAAAGTGCCCTTCATTCTGACTGAGCGGAATGGCCCAGGCGGTTTCGTCTGTAACCCGCATTCGGGAGGTTCGGGCTCGATTCTCGTGGGCGACCTACCTTATCCATGCGTTTTTAGGGGGTTTTCCTGGGTCTCCAGGCGAATGGTGGGTAGATAAATTATAACCCCCAACATTCCTGTCCCTCCATTTCATCTCCATAATCATTTGATATCGCCTCTAATCTGGTAATCTCTTTCAAGGTGCCCGCCTCGGTAGCGTAGATGGTAGCATGTCTGCCTCACGTTCAAGAGGTCCCGAGTTCGAATCTCGGTCAGGGTGAGTTACCTGAATAAGGTTTTTCCGGGGTTTTCCCTTATCATTCATGATGAATGTCGGGTAACTCTAAGCTCCATGGACCCCGGACTCATTTGAGTATCATTTCACCCAATTCATTCACCATCCGATATGACTTAATGTTGGAGGACGTAAATTACATAAAAAAAAGAAAAGAAATCTTTCAAGGTAGAAGTGTCGGCGGGTATTTCGGCGTTGCATGATGATTTGCTCCTGGTGAAAGCTTCCTCCTCCAGTAAGATGGTTAAGGATCACGGCGGGTGGAATACCGGTTGTACTGGCCTGCCGGGGAGTTTCCAACTGTAGGGGCCCTGCCCTATGTACTGTCGTGACTCCATATTTCGCCCGCCCTCTGTCTTCTCGCCTCATCCTTCCTCCCGGGGGTGCTCCACTTGGGGCATAGGCATAATAGATCTAATCTGTCCCCTCCATAGCGTAATACAATCCAATCCAATCTCTTCCATTCTGGATGACTTTTGCACAACTGGTAAACCGTAAAAGATAGACAAGTTTTACAGCACAAACGATTTGTGTGTATATGTGTGTGTCTAGTGCTCAGGAATTAATAATGAAATCATTTTCCTTCTTGATTCCCAATATCTTGACGGTAAACTTCCAAAAGCCGCAAGGGATTCACAATTTTTTAAATGTTCTATGTCCATTTTCTTTTTTGGAGCGCAATAAAAAATTTGGAGATGTCACCATTCCAATTCTGAAAAGATGCTAATTCAAGCAATCATGTTCCATGGTCAGTAGAAATGCATAATTCAGGAACTATTAATGTATCATACAAAATATTCTTCCACTTTGGCTGTTGATTTTGAAGTGTTATTTGTTTATTACAATTTGAAGTTATGCTTATTTTAAAAATTGATTCATATGGAAATTTTTATCACTAAAATGATTTTATAGCCCCTCTTTGCTAAAATATCAGCCATTTCATTCCCAAAAACGTCACAGTGTACAGGAATCCACTGTAAGACTATATAATATGTTTTGTATTTCTTTAACCATATCACATATTTGAACTTCATTATTTTGGGCCAAGTAGTACAACCAATACCTTAGAGAGCAGCTTTGTAATCAGATATTAATTATGTGTTTTCATTTATTTAACCATGCAAATAATCTTTGAAGGATGTTTATAGCATGCACGTCACTATCAAAATTAGTTGGTATTTCTTCACTTTTTATAAAAGGAAAAGAATGGACAATATGCACCTTCCCAAGCTCCTCCCTCTTAATCCATAAGAGTACCATCGATATAGATATGAATACGGTTACTAAGACGGTATGTTGTATCGATGGTTTTAAAGGTAAAAGCTTTGGCTTGAACAGGGTTGCCATAACTTTTATTAAATGCTTCATTGTAAAGTTGGTAGTCAAGCACAATTTTATTAACAGGATGGAAAACTTTCTGCACAAATCATGTAGATCTCATTGAAGCACACTATTTATCAATCTTTTTAACGCAATTTTAAAACCATTATATATAGATCAGCTATACTTTGACATTTAAAACCAATTGCATTCCTGTATTCGTACAACAAAAAGTTCAATAAGACAATTTTTACAAATCTTAATCCCGGTTAACATGAAGTACATAGCAGAACCAATATGGGTTTGTGGAAGAGAGTGCAGTGGGTTTGACAAGAAGGTAATGGCAGCAGAAGCCGTTAGGATGTAGTGCACGGAAGATAACCGGAACGTTACGTGTTCGGCCTTCTTGGTGAGTGCATCATCTCACGATTGTCGTGAGCAAGAACAAAAGGCCAGTAAAAGGAGTGCATCATGCTCCATCGTGCAGCGCATCTTCTCATTCAAAACGTCTATCTCTCTCACCACGATACCATTACTATTTTCTAACCAAACTATTCTGAAAAAAATATATTTTCCATAAAAGGTCTTATCTTCACACAAAACATATAATCAAAATGTTAAATGTTTTCTTTTTGTTGATAGACATAAACTTACAATAACCTGAGACATCAAAGAGCTTAATCAGTAATCGCATAACTGCTGGCTTTGCTGTTATACAATCTTTGCATGACTGCGTAGGGAAAAAACGACCACTTAATATTTCAAAGCAAACTGCTTAAATTTCTCTTGACAAAAAGGACACAGGACGTAAGTTCGCTTCAAACTTCTTTCTTATAGCCTCTCTTTTACACAAATACATAGCTCTGAAACGTTTCTTTAATGTTTCATCAATTGTGCTGCTAGTCATCTCTCTGACGCATACACAGGCCCACCTCTTACATGGAGCTGCACGCCGATTCTAACACGAATACTTTGATATTTGCTCGTTAACTGTTTCGCTACCAATTCCTCACCACAGAGCCGCACTTACTGACTACGTGAACTGCTTCCTGCACAGTCCCATGTGCTGCCGACTCCTCATCACGGAGTTTGAAACATGCCACACTTCTCTGTACAACTTAACTAACCGAATGATTCGTCCACTGTTATATTGCGCTGACTCCTCACCACGGAGCCGCCCTGATCAGCTGAACTAGAAGCTGGAAACACATCTAAACTCTAAGCAGTACACCTATACTCCGGGCCTCGCATCGTTCTTATATAACCTGCTGGCCGGCAAGCAACTTCTAGCAATGAAATCCTCTGATTACTTTTGAGAAAATAACAAATTTCGAAATTTGTTTCATGTAAAAAATGGGAAATTTCTTGTTAACTTTTCTACCATATTCCTGCAAGGTGTATGATTTGACACTTAACCAATTTTCCTTTTCTAAATATATTGTTTGCATGTACACACAATATATTGCTATATTCTATAAATTCAATCATCAACGTTATTTTCGTTAATATCAAAAGGCACGACATGCTTTCTTGTCCTTTAAACTTGAATGAAAGTACTGGAGAATATGCATAATGCATTAGCTTTTATAACGAGACTAAGTTATATATTCTTTTAATTGCACATGTACAGTTCGTTGTTCCTGAATATTTCTACCATTTTTATGTATTTATGTACTGTATAACGATTTGTGAGGAACGAGGAGATGCTACAAATTATTGTTTTAATTTTATGTAGTAGCTTTTAACAATAAATTAAGTTTAAAATAATATATGTAAGTTTTTATTTTACACCTCAATATATGACAGTGTAACCATATTCCTTAAAATGAAAAATATGTTTCAAAAGATTCTCATATTAATTTCCTATTCATCAGGATTGTTATATATCATCCACAAAGAGACACAGATATACTTAGTCACGAATTCATTACTCGGGGAACTACGACCTTGTACTTAGTGCAGGATCTTAATATTGAATTTTTGGGGTGGAATGCAACACTTCCTCTATAGCGAGTAAGTGGAAGAGAAAGTAAAATGTAGTTAAACGTGCAGGCTTCCTGGCCCAGATTTTTTGAGGGCCTTTTCTCAGTATGGCAAACCTCTTTCTTGGTGAGCTACCTGCTGTGCATTTGATTGAACATGATTCACCACAATTAATCATTATATTGGCCTCGATAGGGTGAAGTTCCTCATTCTTAGCATTGCTAACAAGCTGCAGTTTGACTCATTGTGGTGAATATGCTTTTCTTCGAAGCTTCCCTGTCAATTTTTTAAATTTTGGTCCTAAACTGGCCTTCTGTATACTTACACTACAGGTACATACACCATAACAGAAAATTTATTGTTAGGGAGTGCAGCCCCTGTAACAATAAGTTACCTTGACAGCTAAAACTTCGTGACATTTAATTCAAAAGCTGTCTCTTATACTGTACGAAGTTCTGACATAGAAGTAATGTGTTCAACGTCGAATATATGTGCTTTTAGCCCGCCTCGGTAGTGTAGATGGTAGCATGTCTGCCTCACGTTCAAGAGGTCCCGAGTTCGAATCTCGGTCAGGGTGAGTTGCCTAGATAAGGTTTTTTCCGGGCTTTTCCTTTATCCTTCAAGACGAATGTCGGGTAACGCCAAGCTCCATGGACCCTGGACTCATTTGAGCATCATTTCACCCAATTCATTCACCGTCCGATATAACTTAACGTTGGGGTGGACGTAAATTACAAAAAAAATGCTTTTAATAGCCAGAGATAGATAAGCGCACGTTATTGGATTTAGTAAAATCAGAAATGTATATAGAGGGACTGTGCAATGAAATGGAAGGCTTTTAATTTATGGAAAACCCATATAAACCCGTGTCCTTCCTTTTTTTATTTTAATTAACATCCTCCAACTGTAAGTCATATCGGACGATGAATGAAATGATGCTCAAATGAGCCTAGGATCCATAGTTTAGAGTTACAAGACATTCATTATTTAAGATAAGGGAAAACCTCCAACCTTAAGTGATATCGCACGATGAATGAAACGATGTTCAAATGAGTACAGGATACATAGAACTTAGAGTTACCTTCATATTTCAGGATAAGGGAAAACGGAGGGAAAACATCCTAACCTAGATTCGATGAATGAAATGAATGGAATTACGCTCAAATGAGCCTAAGGTTCACAGACCTTAGAGTTACCAGACATTCATCTTTCAGGATAAGGGAAACCCCAGGATTCAAACTCAAGACCTCTTGAACGTGAGGCTGACACGCTACCAGCTAAGCTACAAAGGCACTGTCGTTTCTCTGGACCATCATCATAATTTTTTTTTTTTTTTTCGTAGAATAGGTTCAGCCATGTTACGCGAAAAATCTGTTACTTGTGCTGTAATTCTTGCTGGCATATATCTGATATAAATGGTTTATTTGTGTTTCATAGTGTAATAGATCAATATTTCCAGTACACAATTACGTACACTTAGTGATATTGTGAATAATAAGTGTTACCATTGATATTTCAGAACCGCTATTATGCTCTTTTTTACTACACCTTGTGCTCTGATGGTACTTTCGCCTCTCTCTAGTGGTTTTGATTGATATCTTCGGAATTCCCAGGGGAAGCTCTAAATACTTTAAATAACGGTTCGCCATCAGTAATAGATCTGCTTTCTAATCAGCAGACCTGGCTGTAAAACAGTTGTATAACGTACCAAGTGTTATTTCTCTGACATTTAACAGTCGATAAGTTTGAACGGCACCCATTCCAAATGTCTTTCTTGGCCTATTCTGGCTTCGTCACAGGCTGTTGGAGAGCTGGCATTTGAACTGACCAGAGAAACGCTACATTTAGGTCAGTCTGCAAGAAATAACAGCTCTTTGAATGCTCAGTGATCGAATGGTATGTGGCTACACAGCCAAATCCCTCTCGACGTTGTATCTTACTGGTTTCATCCAGGGATTCAAATTATTTATTAATCATTAAATTATGAGTAGAGCTTTAAAGTGCTTAACTAATTTTACTTTATTTTTTACACTTTTATTGTAGAATGTGTGAACAGTAATCTTGGTCATACATTACCTATCTGTAACTTCGCACTTGTTTAGGCAAAGAAAATTTGCGATAGTCAATTATTAGCCAAAAAGCCTTGGAGAGATTTGCGTGGTATATGTAGACCACATTGAATGTCTTTTTAGCACCGTCATCTGTTTTCTTCACCATTTTGAGGCTAGGCATTCCTCTAAACTTCGACGTAAGATAACGTAGGCTTATTCTGTATGAAGTGTTTATATATGTGGACTGATTGAAATACAACTGTTGCATCACCTTTTCACGGATTGCGCTGTTTATTACAGTTAAATTAATACGTTTCAGTTAATTATTGTTATGAGAAGGGCGCGTTGTTCCTTTATAACCTCTTAATATTTTTGTAAACGGCACAATGAAAATATATATAGCTTTTATCAGCAAATTATATATACCATTTTTCTTGAGAACGAATTGCGAAGAAAAGTAAACTAGCCCAAACAACTACTTTGAAATGAGATCTTCACACTGAGCTTTTAGGATACACAACTTCTCTTATAGTAAAATTGGAGCTTTATATTAGCGTTCGTAAATGTTCGATAACGGCTATACTTTCAACTTGGTAGGATTGTTTTTCAAGTTGCAACTTCAGATATAAAAACAATAATAAACTGCAACATATTTGCAGATTCTCTTTGTGGACAGAAGGATATAATTATGAATTTTCCAGTTTATTTAACCATGTGTAAGAATCTACGGTAATTGCAGCTTAGTTTTCCAGTTTCTCTTAATGGATGTAATCACTTGCAAACATTAAACGCCAGTGTGAGGCTTTAAATATTAAGTATGAGTTAACAATCACCTTTATTTATAGGGTATAAAGTACTGAATTTATCTGTACAGTTTTATTGGATAAACAGGTTTAATTAGTATTCAGTGAGTTTCATAGTTTATGGAGCCTGGAATATTTAGCTCATTATGGAGCAAGAAACCTCTTGTTCAATGCTCCTTGATAAAGAATAGCTGTTTGCAGTACATCCTTGCTGCAGCTAGAGGGTACAATCACCTCAGTACCTTTGCAGGGCCCCAACAGAGCAACTGGAAGCGTGAAATGAATTAAAAGATCTCAAGCATTACATAAGAGAGGTACACTGGTGGCCAATCTGTGTGTTGTAATTTGAAACATAATTATTCATTCACACAACCGGTACTTTACATAAGCAACTACGCTATTTTCCACGCTTTTGCTTCCCTGCGCGCTATAAAATAATAGTTTGCCACATAATCATGATACTGTTATATGTACGTATGGTATTGTATATTACCTAGGTTCATCCTAAGTGAAATAGATTTAGGCTTTACCAGCCCCTTCGTTGGTTATATATTATAAAGAACTTTTAGGTTGGTTTTCATTATGACGAATACAAATACCAAGCTAGGGTCGCATCGAACTCCCTCCCTGAGAGATAATATCAAAAATTCTTGGTGATGTCAGCGCAAGTGCATCACGATTGCTGACTAACCCAACATTTACACAAAGAAAACATTCATGTTCTGTTCCAAGAATGTGCAGTAATCATAAATTTGTCGAATATATTATGTTAGCACAGGAAAAGCATGTATGAAAAACTTGCTTGCCACAGTATACCATTTACAGACTGTCACAGTATTTTATTCCTTTATAGAATTGCACAGAAAGCACAAACAAAACAGATGGTATGCTTTAACTTCCTATTGACTTTATTATGGAATTATAACACACCATATGCACATCATACTGATCAGCAAAGTTTTAAGATTTAGAAATTGCATCATGTTTCGAAATAAAGTTGAAATGGCCGAAATTTCAAATGCTTATAAATGTGAACATATAATTCTTTCCTCCCATCATATTGTTTTATAAAATATGAATTAATGTTATACTATAGTAACACAGAAGCAGACGTAGAGAAAATTGTGGCACAGTTGGCATGGAAAATTTGCGAGTTTCTCCTGTGATTTCTCCTTGTCCATGGCAGCGAACTTAAAAGGAACATAACATGATGTAAAAGCCTAGTTATGGTACAGCAGCTGTAAGTGGAGAAAGGAAGGTACAGCATAAATAGTTGAGCATTGTACCGCATTTAGCACGTGTATAGACGCTTTCTTTGTCGTGAAGTTTTTTAGAGCTAGCTGCTAACAGAGAATACCAAACGTGGGCACTCAGCTTTCCTTATTGTCTAACCGCAAGTTTATAAGCACTAAAACAAGCTGTCATGCTAGTCCGGAGAAGAAAAGCTTCGTATGAGGTTCATCGCTTATACACGCATTGATATCTCTAATTGCACTCCCCAGCAAAGCTGGCTAGTTGGTGCAGCAATGTAAATATACTATAAAACATAGGTGAATTAAAGCGATTCTCTTGTTAGCCTTACCTTCTTAAATCAAAAAGAGATGTACAATAAGAAACATGAATTTAGAGGAAAGAATGAATGTTATTGCAGTTTGAAAGTCTTCTTACCGCTTTTCCGTAATTCCCAATTATAAATTGAAACCGTCCCTGTTAGGCGTAAATTAGCATAATAACCTTAAAAGTCATATTAAAAGCATAATTATGAGTGGATAGACATCACATCATGAATATGTTAAATTATAACAAATATAGGGGATAACGATCTAATACATAGGTGCAGAAACTAAACAGGCAATACCAATACATCTATTGTCTAAATTATTGCAATCACATGAATCCTACGAGTAAAGGGATCCGAGAAAATGAACACTTACAGTAATGTTCCTTGCTTTGAGCCGACAAAGGGGCATTGTTAGAAAATCGCCCAAGGCTAGATCCTGGCGACACTTTGCCGCCTGGCTATGCCTTTCTGAGCACTAGGAAACGTGATATAAAGAAAATACGATGGGATTTGAGTGACGCTTTTACACGCGTGATGCCGCATAAATTAGGGCTACCCTGGGAATTAGAATGCGAAACTCACAAGCCAAAAATTGCGATGAAATTTAGTAGTATGGATAACACGCAACATATAAGGAACGAGTAACGTATCACATGACCCCTAAAGTGTCCAAAATTCCGTGAAAGGAAGGGGAAATTTGTGCAATGGCGATGTTTGATATTCACTAGTAAAAACACTCTGTTTTTGAGAGTTTTTTTTTAATTTACGTCCTCCAACGTTAAGTCATATCGGACGGTGAATGAATTGGGTGAAATGATGCTCAAATGAGTCCAGGGTCCATGAGTCCAGGTTACCCGACATTCGTCTTGAAGGATAAGGGAAAACCGCAGAAAATACCTTATCCAGGTAACTCACCCTGACCGAGATTCGAACTCGGGATCTCTTGAACGTGAGGCAGACATGCTACCATCTACGCTAGCGATGCGGGCAGTTTATTTTGGAGAGTGATGGGACCAACACGTATGAAAAGTTTATCAAAACCTGTGTTCGCGAATGGACGGAGCAACACGTATTAAAAGTATTTCAAACTCTCTGTCTTCGCGAGTTGAAGGCGTAACACGTATCAAGAACTTATCTGTCTTGCGAAAGGAAATTGCCGCAAGTATTAGAACTCCGTTCTTTTGATACTGTGCCGGAATAACTCTTGTGCGCGAAGTAACGCTCTCGCGACGTCCAGAAACTATAACGTGTACACGGCTTCATACATCACTCGGCGCATCTTAGAAATTTACAGTTTACTCGTGAGTATGATTCAACCTAGCCGACATGTCACGCGTCCAGGAACGGATAAATCCTAAGTTTCGCGCCTAATGTGCGAGGTACCAACACAACAGTGACGAGTGGAGAGGGCGACTTGTGAAAATAAACTTCACATTCAACGGTCGTGGTGTCTTCTGTGTGAAAATACCCCTATACTGTCAGGACACACCCACTCCCTGAAACACAAAAGAGAGAATTCATGCAGACCTACCCTGAGAAAAACCCCGACCTGTTGTAGACCTCCCATCCGTAACCCTCGCCCGTCTCATATCCTACCATATGAGGTTTTGTGTGCCGGGAGGGCTCAACGAGGTAATTCACGGGCAATTACCACCTCAAAATTCACTTATTGTTCGTAGAAATAATAGAATTTTCTTAACAAGATCAGATAGTCACTTTTCAATCAGGCTCCTCCATTCTTCTTTCTTTTCCAATCTTTTCTTCCTTTTATCGTATAAACCAATTATCTTGCTTTGAACCTTCTTCTCGTTCACCAGTTTTTATTTTACAGCTTTCAGGACTTTCTCACTAAATGCTCCTCTATAATACATTTCATCGTCGTACTTCCTCCCTTTCTAAAAAGCAATTCTTTACTCTTCATCATTTAATATGCCTGTCCATTTCACGAGTTTTATTCTTCCCCGTATCCATATTTAAAATGCTTCTAATTATATTTTTTTCACTTAGACGTACAATGTCGTGTGATTTATATATGATATATAATGTCTCATTATACTAGATATTTCACTAAATTCTTTCATAGTTGTTTAAGGTTTCACAGAAAATATTCATTTTAAATATTAAAAGTTTGCGTCCTCAGGCTTTTCGGCGACGGTTAATTTAACAAAGAAACATTTCAAAGCACTTGAATTTCATTTGCTCCGTTACCTTATCTGAAATTTACACAATTTCCTCTTCCTTGTTTTTATTGCAATAAACATAGCTTTTGTCTAATTTGAATTTATTACGCTTTCTTTGTATTTACATACATCTTTGTTAGCTTGCTTCATAAAATATTTTAATACTGTAGTAGTATTATACGACCAACAAATGTTACGCATTTAATTCGTCCTTCTTTTATTATTCATTCCTCAAATTATCCAAGATGATGTTAAAAAGTGTAGGCGATAAGGGGCAGCACTGTCTGGGCAACTTCCTTTTCTTCTCTCTTGCATATTATCTTCTCGTAACTTATGATGAGTGGTTTCATACACATACTGCTAAGGTAGTCTTTATCTCTTTGCAATAGTAAATTCTCTTCAATACCATCAATCAATTTCGTAAGACACCATTAACAACCTCTATGAAAAGTTCAAATGTCATTTTTTCTGTAGAATTTTAATGGATACTGTAGTATAACGTTTGTAACTTACAGTGATCTTAAAGAAAACGAAAACTAAAAGAAGAAGTGTGCTATTTTCGATAGAAAAGTAACGTTAGCAAGGGGCAAACGTTGTGGCTAGTTAAGAAAATATCCGGAATGACGATTATTATGTTCATACATGTATATGTGTGTATATGCAGTAATTGTACCCACCTATTTCTCTTGCAAGGTGCAATTACTGTCAGAGAAGCATAGGATTGTTGCAAGGGCTGTTAATCAAGTTGTTAATCAAGGTTGGTTGTTGCGCCAGTGTGGGGAAATGTCAGGGAACCGGCGCGCTTTGGTGTTATCTGAATGTCAGTTCTACTTAAACTGGAGCAACAAACTGCAAGTGGAGCGTTGCACTGGTCATGCGTTCACCACACTCGCTCTTCAAAAACGAAAAAGTCCAAACTCAGCATCGTACAAAGATGCAACAACAAATTGTCTCCACTCCAAAGTACCCTTTACATGGAAAATGTTTCGAATATTTTGAATTTCTCAAAATCTGTGCAAAGGATTTTATTAAAATATTACTTGTTTAAGATATGTTCATGACAAACAAAATATATATCTATATGAATGACGTTGACTGAGTGTAAGCCTGGATCTCGTTATAATACACAATTCATGTCCAACAGCGATAACAATGTCAAATAACAATATTTATGGAGCAAACGTGAGATATTCCTTCTTATTGGCTTGAATTTTCAAATACTTTTCTCAAACACGAAGTCATTGGATGTTTTGTGTTCTAGGATATAAAACAGAATGAAATTTTAAAACCATCAAATAGCGACAGCCGTTTATATTCTTCTATCGCCCATTGTATGGACACTGGGTTCATTTGAGCATCGTTTCACCCATTCCATTCATAGTATATCAGAATACACGCTTCTAAGAACAAGAGTAGAGGAAGTAATGTTAAGATTAAAAGGTTTTGAACTGTTATAAATTAAAAATCTAAGTTTCAACAATTAGTCTAAAAGGAAAAAAAATTCCAAAAAAAGGCAATGTCTTAATTCCCAAAATTATTCTCTTCTCAGAGTACAATTACTATTTTTGTTGTTTGCATTATAATGCGTGATAAATGTTATAATTCTTATTTTATTCAGCTTAATTTCTTCCATATTTGCAACTTGTTCTCTATAAAAGCATATGATGTTTTGATAAAATCTAACGCGTTTATAATTAATATTGTTTCTTTATAGATTAGTTTTTTGAAACCGTATGTAGTCCTCCACATTTGCTGAGTGAACGAATCTGTGATAGTTTTAACTGTCTTACTAAACACTTAAAAAACTCATAAGAACTTTAACTTACACTAGGATAACTTTGCAAGTTTCTTGTCTAATTATGCATTATCATGGATACTAGCAAATAATTCTTCATCATGGATTATTTTTAAATCGACTCGGATATCAACACGCCACAGGCAACTCAGCACATATACCATATCTCTCGAGATATAAGTGATTCATTATTGACTCTCGCTCCCCTGAAAGCAACACTCAAAGTGCATCATTGCACGCTTTGCTTAAAGTGAGATGTGAGGCTAAAAACGGCATGAGCATGCACGACTTTTCTTAAGACTAATGGCTGAAATCGTTTCATAAGTGTTCACCATTCACTTCCTCTGTACAAGGTCTCCAACAAACCCCCTGGAGCCCCATCTGACTCGCTCCTGCCCTTGGGAATGCACCTGTTGGCAATGAAGAAGACTACCATCATGAACACATGGCTAATTTTAATTCTGGCAGTTGACGTCACTTTCACTGTGAGACATGTAACTTTCTTCTTCCTTCTCTTCTTTAATCTCGTCAGATATTTTGCATAAGTCATAGAAAGAGATGGAAATTACCTGCTGCGAAATTTATATGCAATATGTTGTGCAATCTTTCATACTGCTGCAGAAAATAAATCTTCCATATTTCACTATATATCCCTAGTTTCTTCTGAGTATTTTGGTTAATTTTCCTTAAAGGTATTTCTTGTTTACAGGAAGAAAGATTATCTAAATGGAATTATGACGATGGGTGTGCAAGAAAATAATTTTATTTAGGTACGTGACAACTACATATAGTTGACAAGTAGCATCTTTCTAGTCAACGTCCTGATATTGTAAACTACAACAGCGAATGTTTAAAAATTAAGACGATACAGACAGGTTGGAACTTTAAAATCTTCAATTTTGTATTTATTCATAATATGTAGAATGATCTGTTACCAGAATATATATGGTATTTAAAATCCTTTATGTATCATACAGATAATATTGCCTTTAATGCAGGTATTTAAGCAGGACCTTGCACAGTTGAGGCAATTTGGTAGCATGAGGTTATAGAGCCATTTTCCGAAAGTTTCTCTTTTACGTTTTATTAAAAATATTTCGCTTCTCAGAAATTTTAACTTATTTTACTCTGATAGAAGATATTGCTAAATATTTATTGCAAACTGTTGATTATGTTATATGTGAAAGCCCCTTTGAAATAAAATAAATTAAATTTATTTTTAAACTGAATATAATTACTTAATAATTGTTGAAGTGACGAGAAATACTTAATCTTTAATATACCATTAATGACAAATTTTTGACCGCCTCTGTACCTTAGGAGGTAGTGTCTGCCTCATGTTCAATAGGTTCCGAGTTCGAATCAGGTCAGGATGAGTTAACTGGATAAGATATTTTCCGACGTTTTCCCTTATATTGAAAAATGAATGTCTGGTAATCCTAAGCTCTATAGACTCTGAATTCATTTGAACATCATTTCATTTATCGGCAGATATGTCTTAAATTTGGAAAACGTAAATTAAAAAAATGAATTTAATTCAGATTTATTCTAGAAAGTTTGAATTTTATATTTAGCAGTTAAACGTTAGTAAGGTCAAAACATTCTATCACAATCCCTAAAAGCCTTAAAAATAATATCATACATATTGTCTGTTTTAACAAAAGATACATTTTTATTTCTGATAGCCATAGCTGGTTTTGAACAACGGATCTTCAGTCTTCCGTGTTGTTTCTTTGTCAATCTTTCATTTTTCCCTGTATATGAAAAACTATTTAATATTTACTACCGTATCTTTTCATAATATGTAATTAAAACTGGAGATCTATATGAAAACAAAACATAACACAAATGTTCAAGTAATTTTCTGACAAAACTGTGTTTCACTCTTGAAAATGCTTCACTTAAAGGCGAATTTCGACGCTTGTGACAATTATTTTTTCTGTCTGTACTTTTAAGACTCCGATTTGCATATACAGGAAGAAAGCTTCCTTAAAGTGATGTTTTAAGTTTGGTAGTGCTTAAAGGTTCTATGAGGTATCTACGCCAAGTGAAATGATGAAAAAGTGGAATGTAAATTATAAATCGTTGTTCACGTATTTACCTTACCAAGTCTAATGTTTCACCAATTTACTGATACAAGTGCGTCTTTTTCGAGTAATTATTCAGTGTTGTTATGAAACGCAATGCAAACACTCGCTTGAATGGTACATAGACAATGATGGATGTCTATCTGTGTGCACATACAGCCACGAGTGGTGGTTCTCTGAGGGACAGCTGAAGGACGAGATTTATTTTAGTTACTTTCAAGGCTCCCTACCCAGAGATAGTAGTCCGCGTTTATAAACCTCACCACTATTCAGCATGCCTTCACTCCTACTTCAACAATTTGCCATTTCAAATAAGGAAAAAACCTGCATAACGCTTGAAAGTTAGTGTTTCTTTAATGTTTCTGAAAGTTGTCCTCCAAATAGTGACCGTAGAACACGATTTTTTTTTAATTTAATCCTCCAACGTTAAGTCCTATTGGACGATGAACGAAATAAGTGAAATGATGCTCAAATGAGCCCAAGGTCCCAGAGTTTAGAGTTACCGACAGTCATCTTACAGGATAAGGGAAACCCCCGGAAAAAGCATCTTATTCAGATAACTCACCCTGACTGAGATTCGAACTCGGGATATCTTGCACGTGGAACAGTACCGAGGCGGGCAGTAGAACAGGATACCACCTCTCTCTAAATTAAATTGTAAATATAAATTATGACATAGCAATCTCAGATGGACCATAGACTTTAAAACCCCCACCAAAGATTATAATAAAATATATAATAAAAGTTGAATACTAACCAGGCACATTTACATGTATATACATCAAAGCAGAAATAGACAAAATATGATACTTATTATTCCAATCTGCTCTTGTGATCATTCTGGGGATAATTATGTTTACGTTATATATTTCTTAATGATCTTCACAGACTCATCATGTACAGTTAAAAACAATCCAGCGTATACAAACAAAACAGATTATGTTAGGCATGTATATGTTTTGGTTTTTTCTGCTACGTTCAACCCACAAAAGTTCATAGCTGAACATATAGTTGTATCAAAATCTATACATCAGATATTAGCTGACCAAAAATTAACATCACAACAGGAGAGAGAAAAGGAAGTTAAGCTAAAATAATGAGCAAGCAATACCAGATGCTGCATCTGCTGTTGTGCCTGCCTTCTTGACTTTTATTTGTTAACAAAACACAATGCACACCTGCCGAGTGTTCCCATACGCATTCATACCCTTTGGTCTTTGAACCACGCTGCACGTGCTTACCTACGTTGTTACATAGATGCTGAAACAAATTTTCTTTATATTTTTAAGTTTTTTGGGAAACTGGGACAAATGTAGGTTGTTGATAAATTGTGGATTACACACAACCATTATAAGATACTAGTGAACCACTTTGTACAATATATGAAAGTTGTCTAATTACAATACAACTTTATTACTCACATTTACAGGTTTTATTGTTTGCCACTTGTAGGTTCACATTTTGAAGCAAATTATTTTAGTTAACTGCAACGACCTGTAGGTCATCGACCAATTGATTATGAATGAATGAATTTGATATTTTTTAATATTTGATATATCTATTGTGCATATTCCAAAATTTTACAATTTACAATTTTTGGCTACATCTATTTGTCGTTACCTTGTTGCTACCTTGGCTTGTATGACACCCTGGTCTCTTGCTCTGCCAGGTAGCTCTTAGCCTCCATACCTCCTTGCTTACTTAATTAGTCTTTTTCTTACCCCTTCTCTTCCTTTCTTACATTTTTTTACATTTCTGGCCCATGTTTCTTTTACTTTCTGCAAGAACTCACCAAAACTTCTTACCTTCTTTTCCTCCCTGCCCGTTAACATTTTTATAGCTACTATCCTCTTCTCTACTTTCTCCCATTTTTCTTCCCAAACCTTTTTCTCCATATTGCAACCTCCTCGCATTCTGTTACATAGTGTTCTATGCTTTCTTTTCCCCCACACAATTCACAAATTCCCGTTTCGCTACCTCTTATCCCTCTTAGAAATATTATTCCTGTTCTCATCCAAGCTAACCCTACTCTCTCTTGCCTATTGCAGTAATCTACATATGCTTCTCGTCCCCAGTTTATTTTTATTTGCTTGTAAAATTGTAATGATTTCATATTTTCTAGACTTCCCCATATTTCCTGTCTCTCTATATCTTCTATTCTGCATTTTACTAATTTACCCACATCGCCTTTATTCCTTTCCTCTAATCTCCATTTCATAATTTCCCCTTCTTCTTTAACCAAACACCACCATTACTACATTGCCAGTACTACTTCTATCTCTACCACTATTGTTCATACTATTTATTGAATTCTTAGAATATGCTTATACATTATTGCTCATTTCCTATTTTTACAGTCCATTTCCAGCTAATTGACTATGAATTAATGTCATTCCTCTTGATTCACTTGTTGATTAAATTTATTTCGAGTTGAAACGTTCAGTAATTTAGCCAGTAACTCAAACAGTATTGCTATTTTTACTTTAAGACTGCATTTTCAGAAATATTTTTGTTTCCCTATTTTTGTCTTACAAAGTTAAACATTTATTTTAAATGAAAACGCGTTGACAACTCTTAAACCTATACTCCAAAGAAGCATATACTTGAAATATTTTTTCGGCTTGTTTGCTTCGTAACTATGACGAGATAGTTTGGACAGTAGCACCGCTGGTTCAAATCTGATGAATGAGATCTTCGTGGTTCCGCCCAGTCACGTGGATTGCACATTTGCTATTGCGATTCACAGATATACTCACAGAGTAAAAGGAATATCTCGTAAATAATTTAGATGGTACTGGAAATCCACTAAACGGCAACTAAGGCCGTTTTTCCAGTATTACATTTAAGTGTACGTACCGCAGCCCCAAATTCGCATTAGCTCACATTCTAAATAGATCAATAGTAATAAATCAGATGGCGCGGGAAGACAATTGCGTAGCCCCTCGTCTATCAAGAACGTTGTAAATGAGGATGATTACGCAACTAAGGACATTTGACACTAACTGAACCGTGTGTAAGATAAAAGTCTGATATAACCTAGACATTGAAGTGAAGTTAAATATCAAACCGGAAGAGTGGCGAGAGGGTAGCATGCATACTAATGGTCGGGTGCCCGCCTCGGTAGCGTGGTGGTAGCATGTCTGCCTCACGTTCAAGAGGTCCCGAGTTCGAATCTCGGACACGGTGAGTTACCTGGATAAGGTTTTTCCGGGGTTTTCCCTTATCCTGAAAGACGAATGTCGGGTAACTCTAAGCTCTATGAACCCCGGGCTCATTTGAGCATCATTTCACCCATTCCATTCATCGTCCGATATGACTTAACGTTGGAGGACGTAACTTACAAATTACAATACAAAACAACATAATGGTTGGGTAACCTATTCATAAAGTTTACAGAACCTTTTAAGTACTCATTACTTTACTGAGCGAGAAGACACAGGTGGTGTTGCATGTGCCTCACATTCCAGAAGCCCTGGGTTCGATCACGCACTCTTACTTGTTTACCTTGGTTTAGGCTAATACTGGGGTGCTCATCCTTATTGTCCACTGTTTTCCTTTCCCAACATAACCTTCTCAATAACTTAATTTCTGTAGGACCAAGTGGCGGGATTCGGCGAGTTGTGGTTGGACGGTGGGTCTGTAAAGATTGCTTCTCTAAAGCCGTTCCGGGACTACCCAGTTAGGACTCGTTTCCGCAGTGGACCCTTGGTGGTGATCGTTGGGATAGGGTCGGTCATACTGTAACCGTTAGTTCACGCTTGCCCCCGGATGCGTCGCCCTTCGGTTCTCTCCGCTCATACTTACCTCCTGGACGTACCGATTAGTGACACAAAGGACAGTGACCCGGTAATACAGAGGCCACTCCGTTGTCTGTCTCTACCTTTACTCATTGTTTTCAGCATACTCCTCATAAACAGAGTGAAGTGATTGTTGATGCAGTTTGTTATTGTTTCAGCAGACGTTGCCCGCTGGACCAAGATGGGTCTGGCGCTTATTGTTCCTCACACTCGCCGTGCTGCTGTTGGCGCAGACTACATCCACAGCTACGAGTAAGTGTATACACCATTAATTGACTTTCACTGTTAGTATCCAGAACTTTCTACACTGCCATTAAGCTTTTAACACGACACTCTAATCAAGAAGCCGACACTAATCGTGTGCTTAGAATATAAAATGCAATATGACACTCTTCAAAGAGCTGTAAAACATAACATGTTTTACTTCAGGTACTCTCATTTCCGGTTTTAGAAGATAACAGAAGCGCACTGCAAGAAGTGTTGTTCCTATTTTTGGTAATATCAACTGCATTCATAGGTCACGTTTTACCTAGAGATCCTTTTACAAACCATCATGTTATAATAAACAACTGTTACGGAGCAATTCTTCCATCATTACCTCGTACAGTTCCAGGAGAAACCCTGAATACCTTTGCGATAATACTAACTCTTAACATCTTACCTCATACGAATGATGTGTTGATGACGAGGATAATAATAATAATAATAATAATAATAATAATAATAATAATAATAATAATAATAATAATAATAATAATAATAATAATAATAATAATAATAATAATAATAATAATAATAATAATAATAATAATAATAATAATAATAATAATAATAATAATAATAATAATAATAATAATAATAATAATAATAATAATAATAATAATAATAATAATAATAATAATAATAATAATAATAATAATAATAATAATAATAATAATAATAATAATAATAATAATAATAATAATAATAATAATAATAATAATAATAATAATAATAATAATAATAATAATAATAATAATAATAATAATAATAATAATAATAATAATAATAATAATAATAATAATAATAATAATAATAATAATAATAATAATAATAATAATAAATCTTATACAACGTGCAAATACACTAAAATTAAACTATTAAAATTAGTGAAGAATTTACACGCGTAACCTACAATTCCAAAATAAAAATATGCTTAAAAAAGTTTATAATAGAACTAATGAATAAAACTGATAGTTTCCTCATTTGATGTATTTCTTAAAATACGCACATTACAACAGTTTATTCTCTCAATTCTGTAAAATATAAAAACTCTTCTTTTTTTATCTTTTTGTTTACTTTTATCTGCAACCTTCTCACATACGAACCAGAAATAAATCTTAAAAGAAAGTTCTATAAGTCCCTGTGCTTTGCTTGTTATAACTTGACTTTTCTCAGAATATGCTAATTATTAATGGATTCATTTTGGGAAACTTAAATAATATATTTTTAAACTTCGATGTGATATTTAGCACTCGGAGATAATATTGTATTATGAGACAAAATGATACATATATTATAGATGTATATGTAACAGTGATTTGGGAACATAAGTGCAGTATAAGAATTTAAATTCATAACTTCAGAAATTGTCATCCACTCTTTTCGGTCTTCTGGACAATTGAAAGTCAATTTGACATTCTTATGTTTCTCATGAGGCAGTAATAGCACTGTTGTTGACTGAACTTCAAATGTTCATAATATACCATTATATAACTGCAACGACTGGAAATGTCGACATACAGAAACAGTCATTCCAGTGGAAGTTATACGTTTCCTTGACATTTGAACTCGCAAACCGATTATTGATTATTACTTAAAGTTGTACTTCATGAACTTGTTTTAGTTATCTGCTTATGTAGGAGGATTCTGTTACAGCACGAAGTGTTACTGTATCATCAAGGATTTCCGCTCGTCGTTACTGTAAGATGCCCTGTAACATAAACAAAGCTGGTCACGAACTTCGTAGCCATGTTGTTAAGCTAATGACGTATACACTAATATCTCTAATAGGGTACAAGAATGTTAACCTGCTATTTCTTAGTTCCAAGAGATTGTTTCTTGTAATATTTCCGCGGTAATACCAAAAGTGCAGTAACCTGAAAGCATGCCAAGGCTGTACAAATGTCACGCCTACTGCAGCTGCCTTAGTTATCTGCTGCTATATCACAGTGCAATTTTGCACAGCCAGTAAGGGTTATATCTACCTTTTACCTCACTTCGTTGGTCCAATGAGATCATCATTTGCACCGTCCTTGCATGGGAAGAAGCATCCAAATGTCTGCAGAAGAGTTGTTCAAGGTCCATCTGCCCTGGAGAACGTGTTTACAAGAGATTCTAGACTGGCGTTTTTGCAAGGATATGGCTTGCATTCTCCTGAACAAAAAATATATGTCGGAAAACATCCCTCTCTTATTCTTAATAGACCTCAGGTATCCCTTGGGAAAGAAAACTTGGAGAAAGAATGCCATATTTTGTTTTTAAATAATATTAGAGATCATACAACTTACCCCAGGTTTGCCTAGACTAAATAAAATGCAATATATTTTTACTAGTTACAGAAATGTACTTTTGGCATTTAGAACTTGATCATAGAAAGTATTTCAATATTATGAGTAAATGAAGTTACTTTGGACACTAAATGAATAACGTATTTCATCCAATACATACTTATAAAGTTAGACTTTATTAAAATACATTAACCTAATCAAATAACACTTTAATATTAAGGATGAATAAAATTTCACTTTAACCACTGCATGAATAGAATAAAATCACCAGGTCTTACATTTAAAGTATAATATTTACTGTAGTTTTAACATTTAGCAATTAAATGTAAATCTGTAACTACAGCTACAACTTCTATTCGTTCAGTAACTAATAAATATTTTCTTACATTATTTTTCTTAATTATTATGCATCAATAACTGAATCAACTGCCGTAATTTGTTATTCAAATTATATAAACAATTAAAACGATAGTCAACAGCTAACAATGATAGCGATTCTCTCACATTATGTATTAGACAACGGTGTTTCTAACACACATTCAGCTGGCCTTGGTCTAAATAGTCTTATATTCCAGAAAATAAAATTACAAATTGTTTTCCTATTTTATTATAGTTTAATTGAAAAAGTAGCAATCTTTTTCATGATTAGGGTAAGTGTTGAATAAAACAGAGTATGGTACTAGTGAATCAGGACTTATTTATACGCTCGCGGAAATTAACCTTCCACTCGTGAATAAAATAAGTATAGATTTACTAGTACCATAAATAATAATTATTACCTATGTTTTGCAAATGTTTCTATCCTATACATATGAATATGCTTTCTTTTTATAAAACTTAAAGTTTGACTCTGAAATTGAAAACAAGAACTGATAAGAATGGTTAAGTTTCTGTAGATCAGTTCTACATATCTTACCAACTTTATCACAAAGCCCCTGTTGTTTATTTCCCCATCTACTGTTTAACAGTTAAGTTCCCTTGGACATCTGTTTCTAAATCTTATATTCCAGATATCACGTGTTTTCAATATTAAAAAAAAATCCTTTTATTCATCCCGGATTTTTATGTTAAATTGTTCTGGGTGTTGCCATCCATCTATTTCTGTTTTGTTTCATTCTTATTTATTGATATAATGATTTTGTGCAATTTAACTTTTTTACAGCCTTTATTCCATTTTGTCCATTTGGATTCTAGAAGGTATACCAATTACACTTTATTGTAATTAATTCTCTTGTCACAAATACTGCAATAGTCTTATGTGTATGTCGAAAACGTAGTAAAAGGTTCAAATGGCCATAACACAATTTTATGACAAAACGTTTACATTCCGTGGTTTATGTTCCGCTATAAGGCCTTGGAGTGCATAGATAATGGGCCGTGCACGACATGCTTTTATATCTGTCATTTTCTACAAGGTTTAAATGCACACTGTATACACGAGTGGACCTGATGCACTGGAGCTTTCTCCTAATGTTGTATATGATCAAAAACAAATAATAGCCTTCTAAAGACATCGTAGAACAGCACGGTTAGTTGATCTGCCATACACTACATAACGTTATACGAGTACATGCAAATGTGTCTTGGAATTAGTTACTGGCCCATTTCATAGTAACAGAGCAACTGATTATTAATCAAAATACTCAAACATATTAATAAGTTACCATATTTTCAAGTACTGTGGATAAAAAAAAAATGCTGAAAATACCATATACAGTGATTATTTTGAACAAAATTTAAATTTCACACTTTGTTTTGCCCTATGTAATTCATGAGCAGTACATTTTTAAAATAATTAACTAACACTACTTAAGAAGTCAAAGAAATGGTTGATACAATTTATCGAAAATGCTTCATTTCAGTTAACAACGTTCTCCTTGAAGCTGAAATAGTCCTTCATCGTAGAGAATTTCAATTAAAATGCCCGAACCTCTTTTGAGGAAAAAAAAAGTTGTAAAATTATCAAAAATTGTATTGTTAAAAGGGATAGTTTAGAATGGGGAAATTTTATTTAAAACATTCGAATTAATAAATAATAATGCAATTTGTTGAAATTTATATGAAATATGAATTTTATACTTATTAGAATTTTATTCACAACTTTTGTATTGATTACATCTGTTCTGACTACATACATCACCACAGGTGGTGGACATTGGTAATGTATGAAATGGTTATTGGTAAAGGGAATTTGGGAAAATGCTCCAGGCCTCAGTCAAGGAAGGGCGGTCCTGAAAATATTTGATACAAATACTCGTACATACATATAATGCCACATTTGTAAATCATGTAATCCAATATAATTGCCAGATGAAACAACAGCCAAGTGAACCATTTGAAAATAGTGCAAGACCCATTGTTTGGTATTGCAATTAAAAAATAGAATTAAGCCATATGATACCAAATATTAACATTTATTCTTAAAATTCTTGTGTTGCACTCACATATTTAACTCTACTATTGTATAAATTATTTTTGCAAACTTATTCCTTTATCCACTTTACGCTAACTGGGAAAAACATTTGCAGAAATTACTTTATTGCTAATTTTTTTGTTATAGATGCAAAAGAATGCTTTAAATTAGCCTTAAGTGAAGCTCAACTCTTTTAAGATGTGGTTGCTCTGTGATGGTATTAAAATTATATTTTCCTCGCATTGTCATAAAAAAGAGGGAGACTTCCTATTTGAGAGAAGTGTGAGTATTTGATAGTTCAACAGTTTTGACACATTCGGTACTTTAACGAAATGTACATTTTCTCTGTCTATCTATAATGCATTTTATTCAGGGAACTTGAAAAAGTATATTTCCAGTGAAATCTCAGTATCAAATGTTTTATGTAGAATGCAGTACTGCTCCACCTATTATACAGAGTGCTTCAAATGGTTACTAAAACCTAAGGAAGAGAAAGAGTAAACAGAACAGAGTAACTTTTGACTAGGAACCTATGTTACCAAACTGATCCCAATTCAGTACAAATGATATTTCCTTAGGCCGTAATACACTTTATTATACACAGGGTTAAGTGTAATAGGTTATAAAACAAGTTCAAACACACTGCCAGCACACTGAATACAGACATTGCACCGCCGAATAAAGCTTTGGCGTACTCGCTCGAATACCCCAGTCAATGTGCAAAAGTTCGCCAGATGCCCCAATCATTCTGGCTACTAGTGTATCCGGATGGTCCACTGGTGTCTGATACACCACACCTTTGATATTCCCCCAAAATAAATAATCAAGTTGTGTTAAGCCAACTACCTTGGATGCAACTGGATGAAGCGCCACCACATTTTGATGTCAAGGTGCGGCTCTTCCGAGATCGCAAATTTCCTGAACGTTTGATCAGAAGCTTGCATGGTCACCCCCTTCCCTGGAATTGACTGACTTACTGACTTATGATGGTGTTTAAGAACAATTACTCTATTCTGTCTACTCTTTCTGTTCCTTAAGTTTTCCAGTAATCAATTGAAACACCCTGTATACGTGGTAAAATCTAAAGAAAATCAATGGTTATAAAGTAAAGACACTTTAAACCATGATCACGATATATGAGAGAGGGGAACGAAATGCTGTTATGAAAAGCTTTGTTCCCATATCGAGAACAGCAATAGCTTAGAAAAAGTAAAAGTACAATTTACACTCGCCTCTGGTTTATGAAGATAATCCTTGCGCAACCTGCAACCTCCCCTCCGCACACAGTTAAAGTAACAATAAACTACAAATACAGCTCTGCCATGTACATTTATGGCAGTGTCACTTCCTAAGAAATCTCTACTTAAGAATGAAAAGTGGAAATCTCTCCAAAAAGTGTTTGTTGTTATCGGCGCCAGAGAGAAAGGCAGTTATTATAGAAGATGAGCAGGGACCTTGCAATCTCTGTACCATACCGTCGAGGTCAAGTAAGATCTACCACAACATGAAAGTTTGTAAGTTTATCCTTTCTCTCTGGGTATTATTTGTAGGTGAAAGGGAGTTACAGCTCCAAAACATCATAATGCTGCAATAATTCGTTCTTTACGCAAGGAAAGATTTATTCCAGATATTGTGATTCCACCAGAACGACCTCGAATTGGGCAAAATATCCCACTTATGAAAGTCGGAAACTTTAAAAAAGATATTTGAAACCTTAATTAATATACATTAGTTTGTAACTTGATACATTTCCTTTCCTTTTGTGGTTTGGTGGACATAAACCCGAATACACAAGAACCCTTAATCTAAGCTGCTCGCGGTTTCTCAATATATTATTTGAAGCCCAAAACACACAAAAATAAAGTAGATTTAAATACATAATTTTAAATTTCTCTACTCTTCATGTACTTACATTAAGCACAGTGCTATTCCAGCCAAATTTCGATACTAATATTTCACCTAAAATACATACCTCATGATCCCTGATTGAAAAAATAACTTTTTTAGAAAAACGTCCTTAGAATGTTTGTGAACAGCATAATTCATAAACTATGAATATAAAATTTGGTAGTTAAAGTTTTGTATTTTCTATGACGATTTACAATAAAATTCCCCCAATCCAAGTTAACCTTTACATGGAAAAATATAGATTATTTTTTATTTTCTCTTAACAACTCTGATTAAAATATCATATTTCATAGATATTTTCATAACAAATAAACAGTATATCTTAAATTTTCTGGTAAGACCTGTAAAGTTGTTTTCATTCTGAATTTCCTTCTGCAGTTGGTAAGCCTTAAAGGATTGACAAAATATTACTGCACAAAAAGAAAATGTAGATTTGGTTGAAGCATACAATTTATGCCAAATTATTTTTGTGGTACTAATAACACATTTATTTTTTTTTCAATATTCCAAAACTTACGATTTTGTCAATTGGAAAATCTCAGTTCGGTTTTGTCGTAGACATACAAAGAGAATCGAATTTCAAAGCCGTCACATAACGATCCATTCTAAAATATTTGACTGATACTTTACGCTACTGTATTGCAAATCTAAACCTAAGTTAAAAAGAGTGTTTATGTAACGTACTCTCAACTGATTTTTATGATTCTCTCCTCGTTGAAATCCAGTTCGGCTTTATGGACATCGGGCTACAAACACTTCTAATTAAATTTGAACTATTAAATATTAAAAAAAAAATTACAAAGTCCTTGCCTTCACTAAAGACACGTTGGAGTTATAAAACAACATGCTTATTAAGAAGGCCTTGACTTTTAGTTGAAAATGTCATAGAGTAGAAAATAATTGTAGCTACTTCACAGAGTATTAATAATTGCTGCACTCCCCAGAGTATGAAAAGAAGCCGGTTACATTTTATTGCAAAGAATATACATATATGGCCGTGATGTATTACTTCAACATACAGAACAGAGAGTTTAAAAAGCGATAATTGAGCCTGTATTATATTTGATTCCTTAATTGCCATTTAACAAATACTGCAGATGATTATATATATATATATATATATATATATATATATATATATATATATATATATATATATATATTTGTGCGTGTGTGTCTAATGAAACAGAGTCGAAGATTCTGAATAACCTTTATTCAAATTCTATAGTCTATGCACTAAGTTTCTGTGTGCCAAATCGTTCCAGTAACATATAAGAGGGGCTCTGGAGTAGCGTTGTGGTTTCGTTCGGGCTCCCGTGCTGAGGGTCCCGAGTCCGATTCCCACCTCTGGAGTTGGCGATTTTAAGTCGGCCCTAACCACGCCTTCACCTCTGTCTAGCATATGGGAAGTGTCCCCTATGCCCAACGTGGTTCGGAGTCACGGTATACGCTGTAGGTCCTCTCGTCTCACCGTCATCTTTACTATCACCCTATCATTGGAGGTAATGGACACCGCCCTCTGGGTGCCTCCACCTGAGAAATGGGTCCGGTCATCACGTGGTGGGGTGAGGTTACCCCGAAGGCCACTACCTTGTGGGTAGTGTTGGTAAACAACCAACCAACAATTATGTAAGAGAGTTTTCCTTTATTCCCTTTGCTCTTAATGCTTTAATCAAGTTCGTCAGGTAAATAATGGGAGAAAATAAAATTGTAAACGTTAGAATATTTTATAATAATTGAAAATAGTATTTTGCTCAATGTGAAAACCAAATGTCTTCTCTAAAGAAAAGAATTGCTGGCTTGGGAATGCGAAATCTCCTTTCTTTATACATGTTCAGTGTTTCTGCATTATATTGTCGCGAATCCATTGTTACGATAGCTCGGCTTGACGCATACAAAGAACGGAGATAAGGGACAGATAAAGATAGCGCGGAGATAAAAGGGGTTGCCGAAACATATAAAGATAGATAACTGGAAACTTCTAGTGACATCTTGTTTGTTACAAAACATTCCAGAAACATGAATGGGTCGTATTTAAAGAAGCCGTCAGCAGTCGTAAACGGAGTCGTAACGGGAGTTGTAAACAGGGTGTAATCAGTACTAAGTATCGTGCAACTGTGAACGCTTTTGTTTGTAGTCAACGACCTTAGAAGATTGTACTTATGTATGTCACGTAATTCTGCTACTGCAAGGATTGTCCAAAGTGTATTTCTACGAAAATAAAGAACATTTTGAATTTCTGCAAATTGGACTTTTAATTATACGAACCCACAAAGTCACAATATAAATATATGTGGTCTTTTTGTGTTATTAAATAATCATATTCCCAACAAAGAAGGGCGAAGGTTTAAAATGTAAATATTTTAGCTGTTATCTAAAACATTACTCGACCATTCTCATAGAACATTCTTCCATCGCCGGGTAAATTAGACGATATGCAGCCATTTCAAAACTTGGAAAACTGCTGAATAGGAAGGGAGATTAAGAAATTGGATGTTCTACCGATGTTTCGCAACCTTTATATGAAGATCGAGAGATTTTTCATGTATTAATTCGAATAGTGCGAACTATACGAAGTTTTAATTATGAGGAGTAAGCTAATTTACTTTTAAAAAACCTGTAAGATTACTCTGCAATACTTTGACGTGGAGAAACTGGATTGAAGAAAATTGACAGATGGAAGTCGCAAAAGGTACCCAACGTTTACCTAGTATAAAGGAGAACCAATTTGATCAAATTGGTTGGTCATCGGGGATCGAACCATGGGCGTCCCAAATGCGAGTCCTAAGCTTTACTGCCTGAGCAACCTCGCCCTGTATGTAGGACAAATTTTAATTTTGGAGCCCGAACAGGCCAGAAAGAAAATGATTTGTGAATGAAAAGCTTCCTGTTCGTAAAACAAAACAAAAACATAACGATTGTGATTAAGTTAACTCTTCCTTCAAGTTATTCTATGGCACCTTTACAAATGATACAGAATAATTGTAGTTTACAGGCTGCTTTGGTAAATGCATAGAATAAACCTTGATTATGTGCGTGAATAGGAAAGGTATGTTTCTTCTTTGTAGGAACTTTGTAACAACTTGCAGATCTAGATCTATCATAAGGTATGTGTCTCGTAAGACAATGAACTTTCCCTTCCATACTCGACCTGGGTGGGGTAAACTTGCTGCTAATAGCTAACTCCTTGATAATATGCAAACCAGTCGTTGACAAAACGTGACTCGATTCTCAGAAAACGCTGACTGAAACAAATTAGGAACAACGTTATGCTCTTGTTTAAACATCTCTATTTATAGATTTTGGTTCTTGAACAATTCCAGCTCTCAAATCCATCCTAGTGAGTGTGTTTCCTCAAAAATTCATCTTCCAGCCTATTTAACCAAGTTCTGCAGGCGCAATTTCACCAAAAAAAACTGCAAGAAATATTTGGTAAAGATTTCTGCAACTCACCTAGGATTATATGTCTTGTACATTTTACCATTCCAAAATAGAACAATAGATACCCACCTGAAGAATGGTTACATATCTACACAGATGGATCTAAGTTGGACAACAACTCAGGAGCAGGAATTAAGTGTGCACTGTTCTCATTCTATCAATCAGCAGGATACCACACAACAAATTTTGATGCAGAAGTAACGGCTATTCATATTTCACTCCAACACCTTCTATACAGAATAGATAAATTCAAAAATTCTGTCATACTTTCTGATTCTAAAGCAGCATTATGTGCAAAAAGTTCATATAAAATGAGGTCAATCCAAATTAAGGAATGTCACAAAATGATCCAACAACTTCAAAAAATACAGAAAAGAATTATATTACAGTGGATAACTGCACATTGTGGAATTGCTGGAAATGAATCAGCTGATTTTCTTGCCAAAAAGGTGCAAATTCAATTCAGAACAAAAGTAAAACCTTACCCTTTACATCCATAAAAAGATTAATCAAAAGCAAATATAAAAACAAACAAAACCAATCGATATCTAACAAAGCCAAAGATAAAAAATGGAACATTTTAATTAAAAAATCCAGAAATTATTCCATAAATCTCACGTAAAGCTGCAGTAGCAAATTTTAGATTACTTACGGAACATGATTATTTGGCCAAACACTTATACAGAATAGGAATTTATACAAGTCCAAATTATCCTCTGTGCAACAAAGAAGAGGAAATGACTGAAGAACATCTTTTAACCTGGGAAGCCCTAACTGCCGGACTCACTACACAGAAATATTGGAGAGCAAGAGAGCTAATGGCTTCATTGCCAAAGCCTAGCATTTGAAAACAACAACAATTTGTCATTCCTTGATTCTTCAAAGTATCTGTGATGAGTGACAGATGTCCGGGTAGAATTTCGCTCTAGATATTTGTCCGTTGTTGAATGTTTCATGCAAGTTGTTTGACAATTCTTTGACAGTACGCTTGTACAGGTTTCAATCTCCAAGCATTCAAAACCCAATACCTTTCACCTCATGTCGGGGAACTATGTATCCCATTATGAACAATCACTGAGTGTACAATAACAACTTGTTTTTTACAGGAGCACACAGAACACTTACGAACGATTTGGAGGAAACCCGTTAGCATTGCAATATGTGCAGCGGGAAAGCGCAAGCGGTTCTTTCTTCCTGGATTACCAGGATTTGTAAATCCTTCCTTGATTCTTAAATTTAGAATATTTGATTTACTTTAGCAATTTCATTTTATAGTTATTTTTAAATTGTTTTAACTTGTTTCATTTCCACCTCTGATTAGACTGGAAGTAAATGGTCATTTTAAAGTAATGTTTAACGCACGTCTTACTGCACACGACGATGGAACTTTTGGTACATGAGTAGAATTGAAAGGGAATTTGGCAAGGAGTCGTTCCAGACCTATGTTTAGCGTATTTGTTAATAATGAGGATATGCTAAATAACCCTTCAGTTAACAGCCCTCTCTGTAAATTGTCAATTCTAGGGAGTGGTTATATAGAAGGTGGTTTCGCTACGTACTGTTCATTGACTGGTGATTCAAAGACACCTTCTTTGATGAGGCTGAACCAGGTTGACAAATGCTATACTACAGCTACGATTTGAACCATGAATCTTCTGTCTGGTTGCTCCAACCAACTGAGCTCCCATGGCAACGTAACGGTATGTACGACGTCTTCCAACTGACGGGCATTTCTCTCGGTAAAGAACAAGATCGAAATTAATTTTGGGTTAACATACGCCAGTGACAATTTACATCGTTCTGAAAGATGATAAATGTATCTCAGAAAGCTGCAAAGTATGCAGTAAATATTAAAAATTTCCCTAAAAGAACTGTAACTTACACTTGCATGCCCTTTAAAAAGCGTAAATGTTTGGAGGGGCCATTAAATCATAATTACACATTTTAAATTTGTTAGAATACAGAATTGAATGTAATAAGTAGACATTTTATGCATCCAGGTTTCATATCGCGTCTTGTGCCGAACATCAAGTCTTTAGTGAGAAATGGTTTGATCGGTGCAGTTGCACCTGCCATACAAACATGGGGGTGACTGACCCGACTTGTTTCACACGACTTTCTTCCGATATTGCTCTCGCTGAAGACGTTTTGTTGGTCAAGGTCGGTGTGATGACCTCGTGCCATGAATTGGGGTCAGGGGAAAGTGAAGAAATTGTGCCTCAAGGCTACCAAATGCTGCACAAATATTAATAAGAGAACCCTTATAGCTTTTCACTTCCGCAGTCGGCTATGTCTTCCTCACCCGACTTTCTCGTGCACGTCTGGCGTTTAATATAACCTTCAGGGGACACTCAGACGCACCTTAGTCTTTCCATGTTCACTCTACAAACATTTGTTTTCTTTCCGGGTCATATTAACTGCAGTGCAGTTATATTCCTAAATTGTAATTTCAAGCATTTCCTTCAGCAAATATTGATAGTTCATCCGAAAATCACTGAAACATAAAGCTATTGCAAGAGTTAGTAAATATATTGCAGCTTGTTATCCAATACATATTATGTTTTACGTATTAAACAGCTTTCACAATTCATATTATTAAACCCCCGTGTGCATTCGCTCACATTCTCTGCTCATTATTGTACAAAATATTCGTAAAAATACTTATTTTGCCATCTACTTTATGTAAACAGAGATAAACGTGTGTAGAAATGGCCTTATCGTACATTTCCGTAGACCTACAAGGACACAGAACACAGTAGGCTTAACCAACACTTAAATTGATGTGAAGGCTTTGAAATTCCGTTCTCTTTGCACGGACAGGATTACGAAAACAAATAACTTCCTGTTTGAGAAATTTTCAAAATTTAAATAACTAACCAGGGATATCTCCGAAATAGTTCCCCCTCAAAAATATATAATATTGCATAAATTGTATGTCCTTACAAGATCTAGGTACATTTTTACGTAATGTAAAGCAGATGCAGAGTGAAAAGGACCTCTGAAGACATTCCAAGAAACTTTAAGATTTACATTTCATTTCTTATTAAAATATTTTATACATATGGTATTTTAAACGTAAACTTCATAATTTTTTTTTATAAAATCGAAAATTTCGAAAAATGTTCCACGTATGGAGTAGTCTGGAGCGGGAGAGTTTGTCAAAATCTTAGAAGATGCAAAGTATGGTATTCAAACGACCCTTTGTTTTATTTGTTGAGTTATGATGTTCGTTCACTCATACACACTCGAGCGCGGACCTTTTAAGTCTTTATTGGATTCGTAGGACCTCCGAAAGTTGTGTTTTCAGAAAAATCTCGGTAACGAACTTTTGAGTGCCATGAATACTTTCTCTGCTATAATGTACATGAAGTAAACAAACTGTGTATAACACAAGTCCATATACGTACGTTAACCATGATATCATGAAACTTCAAAATAATGGTACTTAACCTCAACAAAACTTAAACGTACAGCGGAGAACATATTGTAAACACAGGACAGAATAAACTGATTACAGAAATGTTCTGTAGTACATTTTTTGACCCAGTTATACAATTTCAATATGCAGGAAGAGGATTTTGCATGAATTTTACAGAGAATTAAACATACAACTTTTATGAATATACATTACATTTTAATCACAATTTTTCGAATAGTTTTTAATTAAATGAACCGAAAAAATTTCCAAACAAGAGAATGTTGGTATGGAGAAAATTTCCTGAAAATATAAATAAAATGTCCATTAATATCCTCGGAAAGCATCCTGCAAACGATAATCTATGTTCAAACAACAATTAACATTTCTAATTTTGGAGATAGAAGTGCTGCAAATTATCGGGACATATTTTACGAGATAAATAAAATTCTTATTTGAAAATGAATATAATTAATTATATCCCGCCAGCGAAGGCATAGAAATTTAAAAATTAAAATAACAAAACTTGCTATAGTCATGTTGTTTTGTCTCACCGCTGTACCGTAGATGGTAGCGTGTCTGCCTCATGTTCAAAAGGTCCCGAGTTCGAATCTCGGTTGGGGTGAGTTATCTGATAAGACATTTTCCGGGGCTTTCCATTATCCTGAAAGATGAATGTCGGGTAATTCTTAAGCTCTGTAGACCCAGGGTTCATTTAAGTATCATTTCATTCATCGTCCGATATGACTTAACGTTGGATGATGTAAATGTATTATTATTATTATTATTTATTATTATTATTATCATCATCATTATCATTATTATCATTATTATTATCATTATCATTATCATCATCATCATTATTATTATTATTATTATTACTATTATTATTATTATTATTATTATTATTATTATTATTATTATTATTATTATTATTATTATTATTATTATTATTATTATTATTATTATTATTATTATTATTATTATTATTATTATTATTATTATTATTATTATTATTATTATTATTATTATTATTATTATTATTATTATTATTATTATTATTATTATTATTATTATTATTATTATTATTATTATTATTATTATTATTATTATTATTATTATTATTATTATTATTATTATTATTATTATTATTATTATTATTATTATTATTATTATTATTATTATTATTATTATTATTATTATTATTATTATTATTATTATTATTATTATTATTATTATTATTATTATTATTATTATTATTATTATTATTATTATTATTATTATTATTATTATTATTATTATTATTATTATTATTATTATTATTATTATTATTATTATTATTATTATTATTATTATTATTATTATTATTATTATTATTATTATTATTATTATTATTATTATTATTATTATTATTAAACTAATGATTTTTATCTATGAGTTTCCTTTTGCACTCATCCCTGGTCCATTTTGACTTTTTCCAGTTAGCGGTAGTTAAACTGATAGTAAAAGAATAAAGAAATTACCGTACGGATCTATGGACTAATTAATTTAAACAAATAATAAAACTCTAGCCAGAATGTCTCTGGAAGTTGTATTTTAAGCAATTATGGCATAAAATAATATTCATTTTACCCAATACTGCGAACAGAGATGGGGTTTTGTTAGCAATTAAATAATGACATTGATATCTGGTTATGTAACGCTGACGTCCAAACCTCAGAACATTTTGCATTTCTGTGACGGAGGAGGCGTACAGGGATGACACATCTCGAGGGCACCGAGGAAGGTCAAGAACAATCAACATAAAACAAGTTCTTTAAATGTCAAAAGGTCACATCTGTTGCATACTGTTTTTCTAGCAGAATATGCTCCTGCGAAGTAAACTAATGTATTTTGTTTGTAAAATAAAACAGCTGCGCATTTCCGGGAGCTGTGACCTTCTGGCTGTTGGTAGATGTTTACGTTTAATTCACTTAGCAACCATACACAATTCGTTTGTTTCCAGATAGGTCCATACTAACAAACTGCGTTCTTATACGTATGTACCACCTGTCCTCAGTATATACCGCTGGCGCTGTGAAGTGCTAGAAGCGCCGCTTCCCCAAGAATTTCAGCAGAAATAGAAGGAAAACAAGCAAACTCATGCCAAACAATATTTTATTTGCTCTGGATAACAAAAAAAAAAGTTAACCACTGTGGCGACAGACCGAAGAGGGCCAAGGCCTACCAACCCGACTGACGGCCTCGCGCCCACTTGCGCACGGCAGAGGTGTGCGATCACCCAACCGATACGGAAAGAGATGTGGTCAGCTTCTCGGCATTCCTCAGCCGGAATGTTGGTTTTCGTGACCAGGGCCACTTACCTATCGTAAGCTCCTCACTTTCCTGACGATGCAGAGTGGGCACCGGTCCTATTCCCGGGACCTAACATCCGCAACCCATGGGTGGAATCGAGCCCGGACCACTCTCCGTGGCCAGGGACGAAGGCATGCTGCCTTAGACCACTACGCCACGGCGCTGGACTTTGCTCTTGATACACTTTCAGAATGTATTCGCGAGCATCCGCGGTGTTACGGACAGTTTGACAGCTGCTTAGATTCAACTAATTTGGTGAGCTCATTCAATACTGAATATTTGTGTATTTACGCGTTCGTAAACTTGAATACAATGCTTCGTAGGTTTCCGGAAACAATCGTCTTCGATAGTTAGGAAGCACTGACAGATGTTGTCACGTGAAGTCTCTGTATCGCGTGAAGAAAAGTTTATTTTGTTTTTGCTTTATGAGCCGCTTTTAAATACAACTGTAAATCTATTTTAATAGCATTAGCAATAGTATTTTACATAGATTGGTATTTAGTGGGAACAAATAGGATATTTCTGTGATTTCTGTGATTTCTTTTGCCTTATTGGTAAAAGTGTGCGGATTGCATACCGTCTCCATTTTAGATTAACAATTCACGCGGTGTGAGCCAACTGCAGAAAATGTTGGAACGTCTGAGTGGAAAGGGGAAGCAGCAAATTATGACCAGTCTTGCAATGTAAGAAGGGCCTTCGTGTGACTGTACAATAGTAAGAGTACTAAAGAGTAGCTTTGGTTCTTCTAGTTATTATTCTCTCTTATTTTAGTTATTATTTGGATCTTCCTTCTCTTTGAAAGTCACGCTTCGCCACTGCTTATAACTTAACCTGAAGTTTATACACAACCTATGACTAGGATTTGATTCCCGTCCAGAAGTAATTTCTGGGTTAACGCCCATAAAGACTTCTTACCAGCATTTCTTTGGATTTTTTTTTTTCCTTCAAATGACCAAGGAGTTACCGAGCTGTCCGAACAGGACGCCCGGCTCCTCCGTGGGGCTTTCCATAGGGCAAGACCTAGAGACTAACAAGCCCCCCCCCCCCAAATGGTCCTGTGGACTCAAGACGGGATGGAAGTGGATACGCCACTTACGCGCGCCAATCCCAAAGAGGAAGGCTACCGATCAACCTCGGTAGGGCCGCCTGGTGATCTAGCACACCTTCTACTAGCTATGCAGGCTAGTACGCGGGAATATATGGCTTCCCTCATCCCCGTCCGGAGACGTACCCGATCTCCCACGGGTATCGGGAACCACTGCCCCCTCGAGTCCAACCCAACCCGAACAACTCCCGTTCAGGGAGGGGCTTGAATATTCGGCCCGAGGTTCCTCTAGTAACGTCAGAGATACATACCACGAGTGCTAGAGGTCCACAGCGCCCGCACCACGGCAGCTGAAGGGGACGGATCCCCTCCCCTACGGGAATTTCTTTGGATTCAAACTTAAAAACGAATGAGCTCCTGGTTTACTTTATGAATACAATCCTTATAGAGATTATACTAGTTCTTAAGCTACGCAGTAGATAAGTTTTACCACGTGTAACGCTGGTTAGAAGCTCTTTGTTATTTTTTTTTTTTTCCTTCTTTTTAGAATCGACTACATAAAGTAATCGTGAAACTTATTTACTTTGTTAGCTTCTTTCACGAGGTAACTTACATCCAAAAATATGTCCGTAGTGTGTGCGCGCGTGTTTTAAACTGAAACGTTGTATTTAAATTCAGTGACTTCCAGGGTGCTACACAAAACTTTCCAAGAAAATCCGCATATTCAAACTAGTTTTGACTTAGTCCCAAATGTTCCTTGCCGTAAATTTAACACATTTGCACGACTAATACAATTTAAATCTTCTGTTAATAGTTCATGAAGTTGTCATTCGGGATGAATTTTGTATAAGTAATGATAAACCACAAGAGTTAAAATCTTACTCCTCGAAATATACTAGTCGGTATATAAACCTCGCTAAAACAGACAATTTCTGTGATTTTTTTTTTTAAGTTTACATCCGGCCCAACGTTAAGTTATATCGGACGGTGAATGAATTGGGTGAAATGATGCTCAAATGAGTCCAGGGTCCATGGAGCTTAGAGTTACCCGACATTCGTCTTGAAGGATAAGGGAAAACTCCGGAAAAAATCCTTATCTAGGTAACTCACCCTGACCGAGATTCGAACTCGGGACCTCTTGAACGTGAGGCAGACATGCGGACCCCTAGCACGCGTGGTACCTCTGACGTTACTAGAGGAACCTCGGGCCGAACATTCGAGCCCCTCCCTGAACGGGAGTTGTTCGGATTGGGTTGGACTCGATGAGGCAATGGTTCCTGATACCCGTGGGAGATCGGGTACGTCTCCGGAGGGGGTTGAGGGAAGTCATATATTCCCGCGTACTAGCCTACAGAGCTAGTAGAAGGTGTGCTAGATCACCAGGCGTCCCTACCGAGGAATTTCTGTGATATGATGGCGTTTACGGTACCAGTAGGAAGTAACACCCAATAGCATAGTAACCATAGTTGGCAAAATTATAAAATGTATGAATTTTTTATTGTTTGAAATATTAAATGTGCAATTGGACATGTTAACATTAAAACGGATTCGTTTCTTTTTATTTCTTTAGTATATCTTGTACAAAATTGCCTCACAGGTAAAATTGGTAACTTTTTAATCAAAGCACCACTTTCAAAAAACTTTGTAAGCTTCAACATACCTTTCCTTCGACTTCTCTGGTAAAAGTGACGCAGATGCTAGATCCGTAATCGCAATTACGCTCATTTTTATAAAGCATTACTGTACTATAATAACCATAAAAATCGAAATATTCAATTCAGCTACATAAACAAATAACCTAACAACCAAGACATGTCTTACTTTAATTCATTAACAAAATAATGGCCATATAATTTAGATGTAGTTTTTCATTTGTTCACATTTCGCTTCATTGTTTATTCTTAATACCCAATAAGATATAGAAAACCAATTTTGATGTTAGGTTTTTTACGGTTTTTTCATGTATTGCAAAAAGCAATTGGCTAACCAGAACTGTAAGTTACTTACCAGATCTCGGCCCTGCGGGCCTCCTATTAGCAATATACTTTCTCGACCTGATAAGTATCACTTAAAGACCTTAGTACGCAATATACCATTACTACACAATGAGAATTCTTGTGCGTACAATTAAAATAGAACAATAAAGAAGATTTAACTGACAGCCAAATATTTTAAGAGCACATATGATGGCTTTGGCATGCCACTCTCTTTGGTATAAGAAAGCTACCCATGTTCGTATATTTCAACCTTAAAATTTGATACTATTTCACCAGTTTGGACAGAACTTCCGACACCTACGTTATATCCACAAATATAAGTTACAGACTACTAAATATTTTTAAAAAATCACCCTTTCCTTACTTATAACCCCATATTTATAGATGTACCAATACAATGCTGGGGGAGATAGGTAGTGCTGCACAATATTTACTCGGAGCATTTGTTGCGCCAGTAACTCAAAAAAGCAATGAAGCAGAAATAAAATCAAAATGTGTCTTTGAGGGCAGGATATTTTTAGAAAATTCAAGATATACATTTTAACTGTCAAAAAAATATCTTAAAAATATGCTATTTTCACCAAAATTCTGAGAGCCATTTCTGAGAAAAATAAAACCCTTAGAAAATCTTCCATATAAATGTTAGTGTGGTGTGGAGAAACTTTTTGAGAATCTTGATATCGCATTATCGGAAGATGAATGAATGGATGTCCCATTTAAGGCACGGGTCTCCTGCAGGAGGGGAGCTCATGAAATGTCCCTTACCGGTAAACTATACCGCGTAGAGTGTTCATTTGCTGCATCATTTGCCCGCCTCTGTAGCGTAGATGGTAGCGTGTCTGCCTCACGTTTAGGAGGTCCCGAGTTCGAATCTTGGTCAGGGGAGTTACCTGGATAAGGCTTTTTCCGGGATTTCCCTTATCCTGAAACACGAATGTTGGGTCACTCTAAGCTCCATGGACCCCGGACTCATTTGAGCAGCATTTCAGCCATTTCATTCATCGTCCGATATTACTTAACGTTGGAGGACGTAAAATTAAAAAAAAAATTCTGCATTAGTGTGGCATGTCTAGAATTGAGATCCTGTGAATCATTTGTTTATTGTACATATTCACTGCACTACAACACTTTACACTCCACTAGGACGGTTCCTAGGTTTTGCCACGTACTCCTGGTTTTGGCAATGTTGGACCATTGAGAGTCCAGAGGGTCTACTCCCATCAGTCCTGGATCCGTAGGACCAAGATCCGGGTCTCTTTAAACCAGGGAGTTATCCGAGCTGTCCCAAAGGGCGCTCGGCGTCCTCCGTGGGGCTTTCCATAGGGCAAGACCTGGGTTACTAACAAGCCCCCCCATCTGGTCCAAGGACACAAGACGGGATGGAAGTGGATACGTCACTTACGCGCTCCAACACCAAAGGGGAAGGCTACCGATATGACCTCGATGGGGCTGCCTGGCGATCTAGCACACCTTCTACTAGCTTTGCAGGGTAATACCCGGGAGAATTAATGTCTTCCCTCAACCCCGTCTGAAGACGTACCCGAATCCCACGGGTATCGGGAACACACTGCCCCCTCGAGACCAACCCATTCCGAACAACTCTCTGAGGGAGGGGCTCAGATGTTCGGCCCGAGGTTCCTCTAGTAACGTCGGAGGTACCACGAGTGCTAAGGGTCCGCAGCGCCCGCACCACGGCAGCTGAAGGGGACGGATCCCCTCCCCTACGGATGTTGGACCAGCGGCTACCTGCTATCGCCTTGAAAAAGTCTACCCATCTGTGTCTCTGTGTCTTTTACCTATGTATGGTTCCCACATCGTGGTGTGCCGCGTCCATCTGCCATCGTCTGCCATGAAGTCTGGCAAGATGACTGCCCCAGGTCCATTTAATCCTGTCGACTTGGTTAGTAATGTCGTTTGATGCTGACCTTATATTGGAAACTGACTTTGAGGGATATGTTCAAGATTCTCCGTAGCATATTCCTCTGGTATACCTGTATGGATTTACTATATTTGTCTGTGAGGGTCCAGGTTTGGCAAACATATATTAGGGCGGGATACATACAGGATTCGAGGGCTTCTAGCTTGAAACGTCTGCTGGGAACGGTCCAGAAGAATGCATTTCAGCGACCAGAATGCTTTCCATGCCTGCGAGATTTTTCTCTTGTATAGTTTTTGAAGGATAACAGTTGTTCTGCATTGACATACTCTAATGTGTAGGTTAAGGACTTGCCGTCGATTATTGTTGGGTTTTGGCGCCGTTTGTCATTACTTGGATCTTGCATAAATTCATGGTGTGATCCGCCTTTCTACTGAGGAAACAGACATTGAAACATGCTGAACTTAAATATCAAATTTAGTATTAAACTGACTTTTCCTTTTTCAGTTATTCTGTCCAAACACACACACACACACACACACACACACACACACACACACACACACACACACACACACACTTACATAATACACGATCTTTTTTCTAAAAATGTTTTTTTCTGATTCAGGATACTTCAAAACGTGTAAAATCACAGTGTCGGATTTTTGGGTAGTATGTGTATAAGGAGAACGGGTAGAGAAATGCAGGAAATGTTAACACACAAGATTTTTCTGCACGATAAATTTCCTGAGATGTAACTACATATTGACTAATGACGTGTTGCAGGTAGCAGAAGACGGCTGCGCAGACCGAGTACCTCAACAGTAGCGTCTACATCGGTGAGCACGAGAAGTCGAGGTGACCAGGAAACGTCAGCAAGCGTGAACAGGTTCAAAGTGCGCAACAGATTAGCGACCAGTGCCAGCAATAGGAAGAGCAGCTCCACCAGCGCTAATGCTGTCGCTGTGAGCGGTGGACCTGGTGGTGCTAGTGACAAGGATGGTTACAAGGTTTGTTTAAAAGACCCTAGTTGTCGAGACATATCCCCTCCCCTCCTTATCACTAAACGTGTGGTACCACCAAATGCGAGTGTATATATGTGTGCTAGTTGCTACTACAGAGAGACTACCTTGTTCACACCTTCGGAGTACTCTTCCCAGTATATTTTTATGTTAAGAATGGTTTTCTTTTCTTGAAAATCTTCTTGTACATCCTTGAAAAATGATAGACTTGAACGCCAAGTTTTGTTTTTGAGATTTCCTGAACCCAAATAAAGCATTTTATGAAAAAAAATGCTGTGCCTGTACATATGTATGAACAGCATAACTAAAAAAATCGAAGATCTGTTAAATACCAAACTTGGTGTTTTAAGTTAAACATATATCGAGGATACGACAGAAAATTTTCCATAAATATTCAAATTTTTTCTCATTTAACACTTTCCCCCATTCAAGGCCACGCTTTACTTGAGAAATTGTTTCGAAATGTAAAATGCCTCTCACGATTTGGGATAAAAATCCATGGTTACTCATTTTTGTTACAAATCACATGTATATTTTCAATTTTCTAGGAAAGTCCTCTGAAATCTTCTTCATACTGGATGACTTTTCCGTAACTGGTAAACTGTAAGAGACAGACAAAATCTTACTACACAAACATATAGATCTCTATAAAATACCCAATTTATGTAAAATATATTTTTATGGGATGGAACAATTCCAGATAATCCTGTTATTTGTTACAATTTCCCGATACATATACATACTATTCTCAAATGAGAAACCATGCATAGAGAACAGAATGTCAAAACCATCACATAGCGACCAGCTTTTAAAAGATTTGACTGTCTCCTAAACCTGCTGTATTCTGTTTCGTTGTATTCAAAAGAAAATGTGTAATAGATATATTGCTACAAACTTCTATCTCGCAAAACATTAATAATAAGTTTTTAAGATTTTGTACAAGAGTGAATTAAAAATTTCATGTGAGTACAAACCACCGATATTTTTATTTTCACAAAATCTGCTTCTAATTTATACATACTTCGCTTGGGATATTTATACAGGTTCTGTAAACAGTGAAGCCACATTCATTCTCGTTGAAATTTTTCTAATTCTTGAACCATTTCTGGAACTCACTTTTCAGAGATTCTGTTTTATCTCATCAATGTTGACAAAACAACGTCCTTTCATGGTTCTCTTCAGTCTCGGGAATGGAAACAAGTCGAAGGGGGCCATGTCCGGAGAATGCGGTGTCTGAGTCAACATAACTGTTTTGGTTTTTTGCCATCACCAACAAACATTGAGGTAGGGGCGGAAGCATTATCGTGATGCAATTTCCATGAGTGGTTTTGTCATAATTCTAGTCAAATCTGTCTCACTTGATCCAGTGATTTTCCAGAGCCATTTTCTTTACTTCTTCCACACTGTCGTCAGTAATTGATGTGCGAGGTCGTTCAGAGCGGTCGTCTGTTCTCAACTCTTTGAAACGTTTCTATCACTCGTAAACTCTTGTCTTATAGTAGATTTACTTAGTCAACATTTCAAATGCGATACTCCAATTTATTACATTTTTTCAAGCAAAATCTAATGCTAATTAAGTAAATATTCACCGAGAACTCGAAAACACATATAGTCTTTTCGATTGTCAACAATAAACCAAACAGCTGAAAATGCAAACTTACGTCATGAACATATGTGCAACAAGATAAAAGAATTTTTGAAAGTCGGATCACAAAGCCCGCGAAATCCAAAAATGTCCATTATTTTTATACAGTGAAACTATTATATTACTATTTAAATACAAAGCTCGTTAAAAGTTTTAAAGGAAATAGATAAAATAATAAGTTTTTGTGTTACATTAATTTACAGAACAGCTATTAAAATAAAGATCTGGTAGAGAAATTCGTATAATGGTTACACACCGTTTTAAAGTACAGTTACCCAGCAACTACACCTGAAAAGTATAATTGTTTAACTCGGTATTTAACAAAAAAAAAATTGCGAAACCAATGCCAGTCATTTCAAACTGTTTCGTTTTAGAAAATATTAAATTAGAAATATTAGTTTCATGTTTTATGGAAGCTAATAACATGCGCCGTGCTTCTTACATTGCAACACTTTCTCTTCACGCCAAATTTGTGGCACATTTCCTCTCTGAAGAAATTGTGTTCCCTTGGTGGTGGCAATATTACTTTTTGCTTTCAGTCAGTTGGCTTCATGTTTGTTTAGTCTTCATAAGTATTGCAAGGAGAGGTACAAAAACACTGTTACACTCACGTGACTTTCTCTACTCTTGTAGATACAAACTATTCTTAGAGAAGCCTATTCCTTTATCTACTTAATGTCACTAGAAATAAACGTTGATGGAAGTAGTTTTATTTCTTTGTGAATGCAACGGCAATATCACATAATCTAGACTTAAGCGATTGTCACATTTTTAAGAACTGCTAGCTATTTAATGATTTTGACCTTCCATTTTCTTCATATGGCCAAGAGTTAAAAGAGAATAACGATTTCACATTTGAGAAAATTACAAGTACCTATTGAAAAATTCAAACAATATTTACGGTTTAGCAGTTATACAAAAGTTATTCAGAATGAAGAGGACTTCTGACGATATCAATTGCCCACCTCTGTAGTGTAGACGGTAGCGCATCTGCCGCAAGTTCAAGATGTCTCGAGTTGGAATTTGGTTAGGGTGAGTTATCTGATAAGGTTTTCCCTTATCCTGAAAGATGAATGTATCTCTAAGCTCTATGGACCCTGTACTCATTTGAGCATTATTGCCCCCACTTCATTCATCGTTCGATATGACGATTATGTTGGAGAACTTAAATTTAAAAAAGCACCATTTGTTAACAAGTTGTTTGTTCTCGCATAATACATTCCTCAAAAATGGCACTTCGCTTTCTTCACCCATTTTCTCTAAAACAAATTTCTTGCTCATATTGTCTCTACGGTCCACATAACGCATGTGTCTCTATCAATGTCAGAAAGATCCAATCCACTTCCTCATTTCTTCGCAAAGACTTGGTTTGCACCTCACACTCAGTATGCTATACATCGTACATTCCACAAAAAACAATTCGCTTAATATTTTCTTGGTTCTTTCCTCAAGAATACATATAAAACGTTTCGCTTCCTATCACAAGCTTGCTTTACCATTGGCATATTTATTTCAGTGTACTTGTGTTGCTGCTAATGGTACACTACAAGTATTTTGCTCCATTACTTTGAGTTCAATTTGCAAATTTATTTATTTGTTACTTTTCTGAAACTGATACTCATCTGATACCCAAATATTTGTTCTAATCGTTACATGCTCCTCACAGCTGGCATTCAGTTCCATTATCACATTTCTCAGATACTTTTCCTCTTGTTCTGTCTCACCGTATCGTTCTACCAATTTTCTCTGTTATGATCATAGTTGACACAAAGTTATAGAGGTTGAACGACATGTGTTTTTCTCTCTCTCCCTCTAGGTGGTGTGTTACTACACAAATTGGTCGCAGTACCGTCCCAAGCACGGCAAGTTCCTGCCTGAGGACATTCAGCCCGACCTCTGCACTCATATCATCTACGCCTTTGGATGGCTCAAGAAGGGCAAGCTTTCTTCCTTCGAGTCCAACGATGAGACCAAGGATGGCAAAGTCGGTCTTTACGAGCGCATCATGTCCCTCAAGAAAGCTAACCCCAAGCTCAAGGTCCTCCTCGCCATCGGTAAGTAACTGTGTTTTTTTTTTGTTTTTTTTTGTTTTTTTTTTTCCAATCTCAAAATACCACATAAGTCTCATTAAGCTGTGGAGAAGAATTATCGAAGACCTCGTTTGCAAAACTGAACATCTACAACTTTTCCAATATTTCAAATGTTCAGTACCGAATTCTTCGTCATTGTCATTCTGCAAATAGCACAACCTTCGTGTTGAATTTAGTATCTAAATGTACTCTCGTTTCTCTTCAGCATGCTTCATACTTTTTACGCATTCGATAATGGAAGCAAAATCCATATTCACATGTGTAAAAAAAATTGAAAACAAAATTCGATACAGAGTCAGCGCGTAGATTAAAACAGACAAGTTCCATGTTTGGAAACCATTGTCAGACTTCTTATTGTTTATTTATCCCATGTTTTTCATGACCAGTAACTGTTGTATTAAGCTAGTAACTTATTTATTCGCTGTAAACTTATTAACATCATGAAAAATAAATAATAAAATATCACTAAAATGTGGCAAATCTCCAAAACACTGCCCACCAGCTTCATATTGCTGTCCTGAAGAATATAATCAGTGAAGGTATTCATCGCGTGTAATCCATTTAGAATTTGATCTGTGATAGATACAAATTACTGTAAAAAAACATTTGTATCAAAGCCACCTTACGGATGTTCAGTTCTGAAACCCACCTTTGATTTTCAAAAAGATCTTTCTTGTCTACCAAAGCTAAGAGAAATGTTGCTGGATCATTGGCATTTATATTGAGTACCAATTTTAAGTAATATACCTTAGTCGCTCAGTAAAATCTATTCCATAAAATTCTTCAACTTAGTTCTCCAGTAATAGAAAAGGTCTTCAATATTTCTTGACCCTTGTTTTTATTTATAGTATACCTCTCTGCTGTATTATTTATTTTCCACTGTATCTATTGACAATGTTTGTTGTACAGGAGGATGGTCGTTTGGAACACAGAAGTTTAAGGTTATGTCGGCCACACGATATGCCAGACAAACTTTCATCTACAGCGCCATTCCCTTCCTGAGAGATCGTAACTTCGACGGACTGGACATGGACTGGGAGTACCCTAAGGGCACTGACGACAAGAAGAACTTCGTGCTCCTGCTCAAAGGTGAGATGTCCTTTAAGTTACATTCCCTACAGAGAATTTAGAAAACTGCTTTTGAAGATCAGTAAAAAGTTGCAGGTGTTCGGAGATATCGGTTAGTGGCGAACCATAGCAAAAAACGCAGTCAGTGGTTGTCTGTTATAAACCTATAACGTGTTTCATAGTTCAAGTAAATTATCAGAGCATGTCGAACAGACACCTGTAGAGATATCATACTCTCTCCGCATCATCTCTCAACTTGAGAGGCAAACAGCGTATGAACCCAAAACCCAAAGTCGAGCGTATCACCTGAAGCTCGATCAAATGTTCAAATTTCGCAGTAGGCTTTCGTAAAGTGCAGGTACTCCTCTCTACCTGTAAGTCTTCTTCATTCTACGTTGTTAAACTTCACAGATAAAATGATTTGTTACTAAAAATTGCTTTTAAAATTTTTCTAAGAATACTAGCCTTTTAAAACCACGTTCCCTAAGTAATACTGATTGGGCCGGAGGGATGAGCGCTTGCATGCGATATGGGTTAGCTGGTCACAGAGTATAAATGGCGTCAGATGTACAACACGACCATCAAATGTGCAAAACCTGCCACTAGACTACTGCAAATATTGTAACTGCGAAGTCTCTAATATTACATGAACTATCTGATAATGTTCGGTTCATATCCAACAATTTTGCACTGTTGCCCAAAACTATTAAACAATTAAAAAATGGTTTAGGAAATGTACAAGATCATAAGCATAATGGAAGACTTAGCTAACTCAGTTAATGAGATGCTTATTGTGTCAGGTGTCAAAAAAGTGAAAGCTAAGTTCCAGAACGTTCTAAACGAAAATAATGGCTATCAAGTTATATTTGAAAGTTTAAAAATCAATAAGAAGGAAAACACGGCAAACGACAGTGTGGAAGTATTTGCATTTGCACCTCTGACATCGTGTGATGTCACTGTTTAAAAACTGCTTTAGTGATAGGCCTCGAAATTTCACATTTCATAATTTACGAATGTACATTGCAGACCAGCGTAATGCACTCTGTGACGATATTATAGTTAATAGATAGCATTATGTATAAGCCTTTACGTGCAGTTCCATAATGCATGTTTTATGATGCTTGTAAGTTGTGCTGCAGTGAGGCGGTTGCCATGGTCAGACTGTACCAACCTGCAGTTGTTTACATGTTCGAGCGATAACAGTATAGTTCATGTGCAGTATACCTATGGAAAAACGCACACGCCTCTGGTCTTTACTGATTATCAATATAAATGTTTATCTCTTTTAAAATTCTTGAAAAATTAAATCCGTTGTTTTTCACTCATATGACTTTCCCTACTCTTCTCCAAACTATTCCTACAAACATTTATTCCTGTATTTACCTCATTAATAGAGATAAATGTTTGTAGAATTGTATAATTACATGTTTCTCTATAGGTGCACTGGGAACGGAGAAATTCAATAGGCTTTAGCCATAGTGATATCCCTAAACAGGTAATCGTTATGTGATGCATTTGAAATTCAAATTTCTTTGCATATCCAGGACATACAAACAATTGACTGCCCACTTGAAGAAAGTTATAAGTACAGTAAAACCTCTCTGAAACGAACGCGATCGTTCCGTCATTTATTTTCTGTTTACACAGGTTTCCGTCTTACAGAGGATTGGATTTGGATACAAAGAAATTACGAAATAGTTGCACAGGTTTACAGTGAAGAAATAATACAGAATGAAGTGTAAATAATAGGCTGATATGTATTATGTATTATATATTCAACTTACATACAATAATTGTAGTCTATGTCTATTTTCAATTTTCCCTTTTCAAACTGCAACTGTCTGTATATCAACATCATTTGCTTCACCACACACACACAGCATTCAAAATTATGTTATGGCGATGTTTGAAACTCGCGAGTCATCCACTGGAAACACTAGTCAGTTGGAGAATTTAATGTCATGTCGGCACATTCGCCATAGTAGCTCAAGAGTTAGAGCGGCTGGACGAAAACCAAAAGATCCTGGTTCAAATCCCGGCTATGGCATTGAATTTTTGAGTCTGGCTCTACCCTTTCATAGTGCGTCCTACACACGGCTAGTGTGAAAGAACAATTAATTTTCATCCATTGGAAGCTCTGAAATTGTCTTTACCTAATTTTCTTGCTGTCTCTAAAGCTTGAGTCTGAAGCAATGGTCCAGAAATGGGAATTCCTTTAACGCGCGCAACAAACTGCTCGAACACAGCGCCAGTTAGCTCGTCATACTTTGTAGATTTTGTGATATGTTTCACATGCCCTGTTGTTCCTTTTACCCACTCATCTTCAATTTTTTTTCAAAATCTTATAAATATGAGTTTTCCGCACTTAAAACAACATAGTTACCTAGTTGAAATTATGTTCAAATGAGCCCAGGGTCCATAGAGCTTAGAGTTATCCGACAATCATCTTTAAGAATGAGGGAAAACCCCGGCGAAAATATTATCCAGATAACTCCCCCTGACTGAGATCAGAACTCAGGACCTCTTGAACGTGAAGCAGACACGCTACCATCTACGCTATAGTTGCAGGCTATACCTTGTTTATATCAGAGGTGTCATGGAGTGTCACTCAGGGTGACTCCCCTCCTTTTCCCCTTCTTCAATTTTTCGCTTAGTGGCGCGGAGGTGCAGGGGAACAGCTGACTGGCATTGGCTGTTGTGGTACGACTACACCCCTTTGTGTTTTAAAACAAATACAAGTAAGTGGCACACAGTCAACATGTCCCGTTACAGAGCCCGACTTCGAAAAATTAATTGCTAAAAAGAATAAGAACTCCACTTAAATTATGAACTAATAATTATTAACATGTAGCTATAAAGATATAATTCACAATTATATTCAATACATATTATGCACATAAACATATTAATAAATGGTTTAACAACCCGCCACTGAACCTTCCGCACGCTCTTCCTCACCGCAATATCTATTACGTCACCTGCGAAGGTTAACTAGGAGGAGGAAAAGGTAACCACCCTGATTCCTCTCAATGACATCACGGGTTTATACAGAAGGGTAGTTTATATCGAAACCAACTACACAGAACATTAGTAGAAATGGGTTGAAATGCTAAATAATACAAACATTCAAGGAATAGTTGTCGATGGTTTCCAATTTTGTTAAAATAGATACAATTTCAACGGCAGTTTAAAGGAAGATTTATAAATCGAACTGCTTACCTTCGAGTGTTCAACTGAACCGACAGACCGAGCACTTAAATGAATGGGAGAAGCCAAACTTTCTCTTTCATTTAAGATTCAGCTAATTAACTATTGCTGCCCAGCCAAGCGTAGAAACACAGTCGCCCACTTGCATGTCGAAGCCTGTTTAAATTATACTATAAACAAAGATGTAGTTATGACTTAGAGATGCTACCTCCGTAATGTTACGTAAAGGAAAGCTGCTGTTTCACCTGCATTTTCTACCAAGTAATCATTTTAGAGCTAGATAATATAATAATAGATTCAATCCTTTTAGCACGAATGACAACCACTACAGCTCGTCTGGTTTATCTTGAAACATTGAATTAGATATAGAGCGCGCACTATCGCCTACGATGTGTTAAGTAACCCATAACTGCCTAATCCTACATCGCTTCACTTCCATGTAATATTCCAATTGACTCCAAGTAATCACTAGCGAGGCGTGATTGTCAAAGTGAGGGAAGCTCTAAATAACAATTTTCATTAAAATTAGAGAAAATAATGATTCAGAACTTAAGCTACTCTTCAGTATTATTTTTATTGTACAGTCACATGTAGGTCCTTCTTGCATTACAAGACTGCTCACCCTACAAGCAAACATATCCCTACTTCTCCGCTCCACTTATGAGAGAAATACTAGCATCACACCCCTAAGAGGGCCAAGGCCTACCAACCCGACTGCCGGCCTCACGCTAACTTACGCACGGCAGAGGTGGACGATCATCCAACCGATACGGGTAGGAGATGTGGTCAGCATCTCGGCATCCCCCACCCGGAATGTTAGTTTCCGTGACGAGGGCCGCTTCCTAGCGTAAGCTCCTCACTTTCCTCACGATGCTGAGTGGGTACCAGTCCTATACCCGGGACCTAAAATCCGCACCCCCATGGGTGGGATCGAACCCGGGCGGCTTTCCGTGGCGAGGGACCAAGCCATGCTGCCTTAGCCCGCTACGCCACGGCGCAGGACCTCCTCTCCACTTAGACGTTCCAATTTTCCTAGAGCTGGCCTACACCGCGTAAACTTTAGACTAAAATGGAGAAAGTATGCAATTCACACACTTTTGCTATTAACTTAAAACTTCACAAAGATTTCCTATTTGTCACCACTAAATACCAATCTACGTAAAACACTATTGCCAATGCTATTGAAATACACTTACGGTTGGGTTTAAAAGCGTCACATAAAGCAAAACAAAATAAACTTTCCTTCGCACGCTAGAGAGTCTTCACGTGACAAAATTGTCAGTGCTTCTTAATTATAATAATAATAATAATAATAATAATAATAATAATAATAATAATAATAATAATAATAATAATAATAATAATAATAATAATAATAATAATAATAATAATAATAATAATAATAATAATAATAATAATAATAATAATAATAATAATAATAATAATAATAATAATAATAATAATAATAATAATAATAATAATAATAATAATAATAATAATAATAATAATAATAATAATAATAATAATAATAATAATAATTTTTTTAACCATTTGGCATACAATGCAATAGGTTTCGTCAGCAGGTCATTAAAATGAATCTTCATTTAAGTACTCTTGTAGTGTATAAAAATTAAGTAACTTAATGGTATTTTTAATTCTAGTTTTAAAAGAATTTGCATTTACAATTTGTCTTAGATTTAAAGGTAATTTATTGTATAAGTTCACTCCAAGGTACAGATGAGAATCCAGAGATTTCTGTAAGCGAATCTTAGCTATCGAAGAGCCGCGATTACTTCTGGAAACCTATGAAGCATGGTATTGAGGGTTACGAATGCGTAAATAGCAAAAGTATTCAGTATTGAATGGGCCACGGAACTAATCATTCGAATCTAAGCAGCTCCGCGGATGTTTGTGAATAAATTTTGAAAATGTATCCAGAGCAAATATTGCAAATAATCATTTCTTCCACACTAGCCGTGTGTATTTCTTCCACACTAGCCGTGTGTAGACTAAAGTTTGAATGAGTAGAGCCAGACTGAAAAATTCATTGCCATAGCCGGGATTTGAACCACGTATCTCCCGCTCTCTGTGTGGTTGCTTTAAACCACTGAGTTACTATGGTCAACATGCCGATATGACATTAAGCTATAGTGGTTCAACTATGAAGCCTGCGATTAACTACTTGTAGCATAGTAACTCGCCACAAAAGGTGTGTCTCATAGCTTCTGAGAACCCCTACAGTTCGGCCGCTCTTTCTCCGGCTCTGACATTTCTCGAGAGGGGAAAGCAGGCTGTTGCCAGTTCTTTAGCGGAAATTTCAAGCAGAGAAACAATGCGTATTTTAAATATTTCACGTATTTGCATATTTCACCAACTAGTAGCCATATTATTATAATAGCGATAATAATAGGACTTACGAACACTAAAAATCGGAATTCACGCACGCAAAAAGAAAGTTCACCAGCGCAAGCAGCTAAAGCCACGTGGCTCAAACAACTTCCTGACCGCAACACCGGATGTACAGACTCCCAGTACTACCAACAGATGCAGTTTGTGTGTATGAAAGGTGTAAACGAAATATTCGAATAGAGTGGTGATGTAATAAATATCTTGCATGATAGTGAAATTGGAAGTTGGATTTCAGTGGCTTAAAGCTAATATAGTCCTATATTTTCATTCTAAAGATAATTTTGAGGATATGTTTTCAATTGCTCATTACTGTATGTTGGTACTATTAACCTTCCCCCTCCACCTCTTGCAGCCGCAAAACGTCAGAGCCGGAGATACAACGGCCGGACTGTAGTAGTCTACCAGGAAACATACGAGTCAGCTGGGGAATTTAATGGCATGTCGGCACGTTGACCATAGTAGCTGAGTGGTTTAGAGCAACCGCACGAAGAGCGGAAGATCCGTGGTTCAAATCCTGGCTATGGCATTGAATTTTTCAGTCTGGCTCTACTCATTCAAATAAAATATTGTTTGGCATGAATTTTTTGTTTTTCTTCTTTTACTCCTTTAATTCTTAGGGAAGCGGCGCTTCCAGCGCTTCGTTGGAGACTTCGCCGCTTCACGTAATTGTATTGTAGCTATCCCTATTAACCTTCAAGGGTAGCGCTTTAAAGACTGGTGGCCACGCCATGGCTCAGTGGTTAGACCGCTTGGCTCTTACCAAGGCGGCCCGGGTTCGATCCCAGGCGACCGCAAAGTGAGATTTGTGGTGGACAACACGGCGTTGGGGCGGGTTTTCTCCGTGACCTCCGGGTTCCCCCGCCATCTCATTCCACCGGTGCTCCATCTTCATCTCATGTATCATCAGTGTCACCGCCTGCGGTGCCGTATGTAGTAAAAGCGGGCGTTAAACACTACACATTTCATTTAAAGACTGGTGTTAGGTGGCGGTAGTATAGATATACCGTCCATCAGAAGTTTCTTGGACGGTCCCGGCAAACTGCTAATATCCACAACTCCATTGTCATCGAAGTTATTGTCCGATTCAGAGTCACTTTCTTTTTTAAAATTTATAATGAAATTGACGAATATATCGTCAATTAATCCACCTTTTTCCCAGTACATTTCTTCTACCCCTTTCACATGTCTACAGGGAGCCTTCCTATTTTTTGGTGCTGCATTGTGGAAGATCTCATTTGCACCTGGTTCTATGAATGTTACTTTGTTTCGTCACATCTACTTTGATTTGTGCCCATATCAGCTCGTAAACATTCATATCACAATGATACGGAGGTAAGGTATATCCATTTAATTCAGCTATGGAGTATATTGCATATTGTTTGTTCTTATTTTTGTTTCTATTAATTATGCCATATAACACAGGTTTTGGTGGCATTATTACCATATTTCACTGTTTGTAAATAAGCAAGCCTTGCATTGGTTGGAGTACCTGTCGAGACTGGGCAGTGCCGGAAAGCAGTGGCAATGTGTTTATCAAATTTGTCACCCCTCTCTACCGAGCGGGATGGCTCAGGCGGTTTCGTTTGTAGCCCCGTATTCGGGAGGCCCAGGTTCGATTCTCCTGGCCGACCTACCTGACCCATGGGTTTTTTCTATTTTTTTCGGGGGGTTTCCCGGGTCGCTAGGCTAATGCTGGGTAGGTTAATTACATCCCCCGAATTTCCTGTCCCTCCATTTTATCTCCATTATCATTTCATACCATCTCTCATGTGGTGGTCTCTTTCAGGGTAGAAGTGTCGGTGGGTGTCTCGGTGATGCATGGCAGGATGATATGCTCTGAGCAAAACTACTTCCTCCTCCGGAAGGACGGTTTCCGGTCTCCGCTCCTCTGCTGGGACCATTTCGGGACCGCCAGCCAGGGACCTTTGGAGCTCGGATCTCCTGTCTTGGTACCATTTGGGCTTGGCTGTTGCGCTGGTTGCCGTTCCGCAGTAGGGGAGCGTGTCCATTGTCCTGGCCTGTCGGGGGAAGTCTCTATCCAAGTAAACTGTAGGGACCCTGCCCTCTGTACTGTCGTGGCTCCTTGGGTTGCCCGCTCTCTGTACTCTCTCACCTCATCCTTCCTCTCGGGGTGCCCCATTTGGCGGCATAGGAACAATGAGCCCAGTATGGTGGCCTACGTACCGAATCCCCTCTGTAATAAAATCCCAATCCCACCGCTCTCTTATAACAGGGAGTGGTAGCGCTAAGTAGATCATGTTTGAAGTTAAACCAGGCGAACCTTAATGCTATTCTTATGCATAGGTCTTGTAACAAATTTCATAGCCACTAGTGTTATTTACAAATCCTGAGCGATGTTTGCAGGGGCGAATCCAAAGACAGTGCTGCCATCTAAAGCGTTACGTCTATCTTCTATTAATAAATGTCTTTGATAGTATATTAATGTCTTTAACTCTGAAGAGAATAAAATCTTTCAGCCGAACACGATCATTCCCTGACATCTTGTCATACTTACAATGGAACGACATCATATTACTCAGATACTTGATTTCAATCAGTGATTGAAGCTGCTACAAGAGTGGACTTGGAAATAGATTCTCTCCTTAAATATTTGAGTTAAGTTTTTAAATAAAGTCTCGGTGTTAGTTTAAAAAATATTTAGTGTTGTGCTTTTCTTGTGCACTATCAGCTATAGGGATTCAGTGTAACCACTGGATGATTGGATCACTGACTGTATTTTTCAGAGCTTCGAGAGGCGTTTGAAGCGGAGGCCCAGGAAGTGAAGAAACCCCGGCTGTTGTTGACAGCTGCCGTTCCTGTTGGTCCTGACAACGTTCGAGGAGGTTACGATGTTCCCGCCGTGGCCAGGTATGCCCTCACAATCCGTTCTTTATTAAGCTAACTTAATAAGCTAATTTAATTGGTAACATGCTAAACTCTAATCCTCAAGATGGCGTGTTCAAAGCTAGTGGATAGATATATGTTTTAGGTGAGAGCCTTTATCATTAATTCCTTTGGAAGGGAAGTAAAGTCGGTGGGCCTGTGATTAAAGACTCCTCTAAGTAAAATTAAGCATTCTTTGATGCCCAATATAGAATGGGAGGCTCGAAACTACAGTTGTAAAAGAGCGTCAGTAATTAAAATCTCAATTTAATGAAGACACGACGTCGCAGTAGAAGCTCATGTGTACAGATTTTATATAACCAAGGAACAGAATGTGGTAAGGTGTCACATTTTAAGTATTACATATAAATATTTCTAACGTACGCATAAATTTTTATCATGGGTACTAAGATATTGTGACTTTGTGGGTTCGTGAAATTAAAAGTCCAAGTTGTACAAGTTCAAATGTTCTTTATTTCCTCCGAATCACACTTGGTACACTTGAAAAATTACGTACCACACGCAATTACGTAACACATACAATTGCAATTCACCAGTTCGTCTGTCACAGGTCCGCACCACACTCACTACTCGCCTTGCCTTAAAACACTGAAACAGCTCAAGGCTCAAAACTGACTGACTCGTCCAATGCATCGCTTATATAGACAAATCGCAGTATCTGGAAGTTTCTGCACACGAGGCAAATTCGACCAGAGTTTCACGATCTTTCTAGGCGAGCAGAGAAGGGGAAACCAGTGATTTCTGTTTGCTTCCCTCCCCACGCCGTCTCTCCTCGGCACGTCATTGGCGCTGCGCGTTGGGTTAGGCGTAGTTTTTACGCTGTCCATCTCTCTTACTCCCACAGCAAGAGCCATTCTGTCACACGAGTAGGCGTGGCTCGATAACATAAGTCCCACTCTATTGGCCATCTCTTTCCGCCAGCTGCTCGCCTGGTCGACGATTTGGTAACAATATGAACATTCATAGAATTACATGTCATTTTATATCTTCTTTTGTTTTAAATCGGTATTTTCCAATTATAGTCATAATTCTGTAATGTTCTTGCTCTTAGCGTCTTTATTTTGTCATTTTCTTTCGTTACATATAACAATGTTATATAATATGGCCATTTCACTTAAGGATAACTTTACGAACTTCAATATCCAACTGAGAAATAAGAATAACTTTGTAATCCTGTACTCATATTCTTGAAGAGAGAAGAAACTCACATTCCTGTTTACCTGTTAGTCTATAAAGGATTGTTTATATGTAGAGACGCGGCTATTTTTAAGGAAGCGGGTATGAATTCCTGTCCGAAACTGAAGGTGAGACAGGTCTGTTTTCCCGTTAATAAGTGCATGTGCAAACAGATTGCTATTGCCCTTGTCTTGTTAGTTATAGAAATCAAAGAAAAAAGAGTTAATATGACAGTTTTGTTAAGATCTGTCTCAGAAAAAATTTCATATCCTTCTTTTCGAATTGTTCAAACAAGGACATGAGCTTGCTGTCTACATACCCTACTCACTCGCTGTTAACAATAGAATTAGCCATATTAGGAAATTAATGACACTGTATGTGCATATTATGACGTTTATCTACTCAAAAGGATCGTTACAGCTTACTGTGCAGGGTTCTTCATCTAAAACCTAACGGAGCACAGGGCGTTTCGTCTCTCCAGCGACCTTACTGGATTCCTCCACTACCGGATGTTGTACGTGGGGCTAGCCACTCTTTCGGGGGATGATGATGATATATAAGGGCGCTCAACTACGGCGGTCATCAGCGCCCTTTAAAAAACTAGTCATGGCAAAAGCCAGATATAAAACTTTCTAAAAACTATACAAGTGTAACAAAACCTATTAAAAATACACGTACACAAAAAACATCAATCAACACCTACTAAAAATTTCTTTCACTAAATCCTAAACTCTAAACTGGAAAAGAATCTAAAATCCTTCTCCACGGGTCTCCACGCACGGCCTACACGTGGGTGGGCCTGTTGACCGTCTCCCTCAACCACGATGAGGAGCCCACACGAGGGAGACTGTTGGCTCGGGACCCCGGGTGCGCCAAACCCGTACCTACCGAAGTAGGGTCGGGAATTACCACTCAACGTAAACGTATAATGTTAACAAAGGGAAAATTAGACAACATAGGCGCATATTTTGAACGTTCTCCAGCCAAATCCATCCCAAAATTATCACAACAGTTGGGAATGTTAGAAACATAGGACAACTAAATTATTAAAACTAAAACCGTATAGGTGTTCAAGTGTCCATACTCTAATTATAACTTCATATAATTTTCCCATAATGCGTGGAATCTTTGTTATATACGATAAAAACAGTAAAATTAGGGATTACAGAAATAATCTGGAGGACGAAAATTCCATTCTCAATTTTATTGTATCTTTTATAGTTTCAAAGCAGTTATGAATTTTATAGCATTCATCTGTGAGGTTATGTAATGGAAAGCCGTATTTAAATGCTCCGTTGTAGCATGTTTACTCGTCACAAGAACATGATTCCATCCCGTCAAAAGGAAAATGTTATCAAAGCTTTCCTAAGCTTGTCAATTGTAACATTAATTTCTGAAGACAGAAATAGTAGGATAAAATATTATTAAAGGAATACATTACAGCCATCTTGAACTGACAGAAAGGCCCTGATTATTGCAGACTTTCGGGGTATGATCATGAACATATGAATGGTGAAAATTTAATATAGGGACATACAGAACTCCCTACATCAAAAGTTACTTTATCTCGTGTATACCTTGTAAGGAGCATATTCCAACTCCTTCCGCTCTACATTGTTCTTCAGTCATGATATCCCCAACACATGTAAATTAAGCTCGCTCTTAACTTGAAGAATGGATGGGAACTTTTATGTTACAGCTACTTGGACTTCATCAACTTGATGGCCTACGATTTCCACGGCAAATGGGAAAGAGAAACTGGCCACAACGCTCCTCTGTATGCACCCAGTTCAGACTCAGAATGGCGCAAACAGTTGAGTGTGGACCATGCAGCCACCATGTGGGTCAAGCTGGGGGCTCCTAAAGACAAGCTGGTCATCGGCATGCCTACGTATGGCCGTACCTTCACCCTCACCAACTCCAACAACTTTAAGGTGAACTCTCCTGCAAGCGGCGGTGGCAAAGCGGGAGACTACACCAAGGAGGGTGGCTTCCTGGCCTACTACGAGGTAGGTCTCAAACTCTATCAGTATGAAAAAGTATTATTAAAAGTAGATCTAACATATTCATATTTTTATTTATTTGTATGCACCTCTTAAATGCAGAACGATGGGCTACCCAGTGCCATTGTAAGAGTAAGTGAACCTAGGAATGCACTGTGAGTTAATCATTGTCCTTGCTTTGTTTATTCTAAACCCTTGGATATAAGCTGTAGTGTCACAATGCGCCTAAATAAGATTTTTTGCAACAAGTGTGAAATAAATAATAAAGGAACAGGATTTAACAAAACGCTCAATGGTCTTAGGCAAATTAGCTTAGGCAAATCTTTACGGCTCCAACTTCGAATCACAAATCACAAAACACCAGAATAAAGTGGAAGACTTCGGGAGGTTTTCTCGGAGAACACGCGCTTCCAGTTATGTTACTACGTTATCTACCGGCTTCTTATGAGTGAATCATATGGAATATACCTCGTTTAAATTTGAAAGGGATGATATTGTTCAATCCCATGTGCCATATCCGGATCTAGGCGTCGGTCATAGAATCATCCACAGAATGCCCCGGATGGAAGAGATTAATAAGACATCGCTTGATACAAATCCTAAAAGCTCTTTACCGCGTTACTGTGTCGATATAGGGCAGCCAGACGGAGCCAGGAAGATACATGATTCAAATCCTGGCTATGGCATTGAATTTCTCAGTCTGATTCTACGAGGGTGGGTCAAAGAGTAATGCCTCCTATTTTTCCCCCTTAAATAAGTAAGTTATGTGAAAACTATGTATTTGGCGCAATTCCTCAAACCTTCTTCTCCAATTCCCTGCAGTAGTAACTTCCTAAGTCAACAGGTGGCAACACTGCATCCTCTTGCAAAATGGCTGACATCGACATCCGTATTAGACAGAGTTCTGTAATTGAATTTTTGACTGCGGAAGGTGAAACGCCAATTCGCATTCACGAAAGGCTAAAAAAATGTGTATGGTGATGCAACGGTGGATGTCAGCACTGTTAGACGATGGGTTCGTCGCTCTAACGAAGCTGAAGGGCAAACACCATAAGCAGATGAAAAGGAAAGCGGCAGGCCAGTGACTGCAGTGACTCCATGCAACATTCAGCGAGTCGATGACATCATTCGTGGTTATCGCCGGGTAACAACAGGTGAAATGTGTCGCATTACCTCCCTCAGTAAAGGCAGTGTGATGACGATTATTCAACAACTGGGTTACTCAAAAGTTTGTTCACGTTGGGTGCCAAGAATGTTAACCGCCCAAAACAAAGAAACAACGAAAACAATAGCCTCCGAACACTTGCAGCGCTTCAATTTGGAGGGAGAGGAGTTTCTGGAAAATAATGTTACTGGAGATGAAACGTGGGTTCCTATTTTTGAACCTGAATCAAACAGGAAGTCAATGGAATGGCATCACACGTCACCGAAGGGGAAAAAAATCAAAACTCGGCGACGGCAGGGAAAGTTATGGCGACAGTGTTTTGGGATGCAGAGGGTGTGCTTATGGTTGATTTTTTGGAGCAGAGATGCACAATAAATTCTGTCCAATACGTCAGAACTCTCAAAAAGCTGAAAGCACGTCTTCGCCGAGTTCGCCCAACAAAAACTATGGTGGATGTTCTTCTTTTGCATGACAATGCAAGACCACACACCAGCTTACACCACTGCAGAAACTGAGAAATTGGGATGACAAGTCTTACCTCAACCCCCATACAGCCCTGACCTGGCACCATCAGATTTCCATTTGTTCGGTCCGCTAAAGGAAGCTCATCGTGGGATTCATTTTGAAGATGAGGAGGCTGTGAAAACATCCGTGCGTCAATGGCTTAGGAAGCAAGACCGTGTGTTTTACCACACTGGTGGTAAAGGTGGACCAAAACTTTGGGGAAAAAAACGGAGATTATATTGAATAGTGACAAATTAATCGTCAATGTTGTAGTTTTCAAGCTATGTAAATTGGATTCAGTTTTCTTTGCAATTAAAAGAGAAAAAAATAGGAGGCATTACTTTTTGACCCACCCTCGTACATTTGCATACTTTGGCCTACACAGGGCTAGTATGAAAGAACTGTTAATTTCCACTAACAACACTTTGTTATCAAGTTGTGTTTACAAACGTTGAAATGAGCATATATTCATATTTAGCCTCTCCGGCACTATTAACTTCTGTCATTACTTTCACTTTAAGTTTGTCAAAAAAGAGCTAATATAAAAAAGGAAGACAGTAGAAAAAATAGGGTACACAAACATCTGAATCACTGTGTGCTGCTTAGGAATTTGCCATGGTGTTGCATCAACTACGTTGCCTTATTTAATATCAAAATCATCTAAGATTCCTGAGTAGCTTTTTCTAATTAGCAATTTGAATCATGTCCCGCGAGTTAACTGCTGTAGACATGTTGTTAGGTTCATTTAGTTTGCCCAGTTAAAGCTGAAGAGCTCAAGTTCCTTGACAGACATTTCCTAACTGATACTTTCAAAGCCTCATGGTCTATCAGTGATTTCTAATTATAATTGAGTCCTTTTAAGTCATGATATTTAAGTGCAATTTGCATCGGTTCTCTTTAAATTAAAGACGGCTTAGTTAACTCAATATATTACGCTTTACACTAGGCATGATACAAACGGAAAACTTCTTTTTTCTTTAAGCACCTTTATTTATTCACCAACAGCAACTCTGTGCCCTTCAAAATAATTCCACTGATACAATACACTTATGCCAGCACTTTTTCCAATCTTGGAAGCACTTTTGGGACTCACTCTTCGTTATGGGTTCAGCGATTCATTGTTGACAAAACGACGTCCTTTCGTGGTTCTCTTCAGTCTCGGGAATAAAAAAAAGTCGCAGGGGGCCATGTGCGGTGAATACGATATTTATGACAAGGTAAATGTTTGACAAAATATCACAAACATTTAAGTGTGAACGGGAGCATTATCGTGATGCAGTTTCCTCGAGCGGTTTTGCCACAATTCTAATGAAACCTTTCTAATAGTTAGTCTGCAATTTTCCAGAACAATTTTCTTTACTTCCTCCCATTTTCATCAGTAATATATGTGCGATGACATGTCTTCTCTTCTAGACCCACTTTGAAACGTTTCTACCACTTGTCTTACTAGTAAGATTCGACAATAGCTGCAGTCAGTATTTCAAATACGATGGTTCAATTTTTCGAGCAAAGGTTAATGCAAATTACGTACAAATTCGCCTAGCACTCGAAAACTCATATAACCTTTTCGACTGTCAATAATAAACTGAACATCTAAAGCGACTGAAAATTCAAACATACATCAAGAAAATGTGCACGAACAATATATAAAAAAGTTTTGAAATTCGGATGTATAAACATTGCGAAATTAAAAAATTAGTGTTATTTTGTATCAGACCGCGTATACTGGAATTGATGTAAAGCGAAATTTGTTATGTCGCCTAGAAATTTATAATTTACGGATATAAGTTCTTATTTTAAAGAGTCGTAAATAATATGCCAAATAAAATTAAACTGGTGGTCACTAAGAACGAATCTTTTTTACGGGAAATTTTCCGTATACAAAGTCTATCTTATTGACTGCATTCCACTATTTCATAGATGAATGGTGATTTCTGATTTAAAGAGTGTCGTTCCACGACTGTTCATCTTATTGGTGCAAAACGTCAACCTTGCCGCCAACCTGCATCGATGAAGGAACTTGAAATTTAATTTAATCAAACAGTTTTGATGAATTGACTAGAAGTAAATTTTATTTTAATCAGAAAATATTGAATTGGACTATTTTCCAATTGGACATGATTTTATTTTCTCTGCAGGTCTGCGATATGCTGAGAAATGGAGCTAGCTACATATGGGATGACGAGATGAAGGTACCTTATGCTGTGCAGGGAGATCAGTGGGTCGGGTTCGACGACGAGCGCTCCATCAGGAATAAAATGAAATGGCTCAAGGAGAAGGGCTATGGTGGTGCCATGGTATGGACTGTAGACATGGACGACTTCACTGGCACCATATGCGGCGGTGGAGTCAAGTACCCTCTTATCGGCGCCATGAGGTCAGTCACACTGCATTACTAACTGTACAAGCAAATAATTATCAAAACTTACAGCATGTGTCGTAGAACTTTGGTGAATTTACAATATTTATATCATCCTCTGAAATCTTTTAGTCACCAATAAAGTGGACACAAAAAGCATACACTTTCTTTTTCACTGCATTTCCGAGAAAAAGTTAAGCTTTGTTTGGAAATACTTCATGTGCTGGCTCTACCTTACCTACCTTAGTGAGAGGGCAAACAGTTATTAACTCTGTTATTAACTCTGCTTTGTAAAGAACTATGGAAGGGGAAATAATAAATTGCGTTTCATTTAAATAGATAGACATAAAAACTGAACAGTTAAGTTCAGTGTTAGTTTTCTACTACAAGTTAAATCTACGCAGCTTGTTCCGATAACGTATATGTATTTATGTTTGACTATTAGGCTGTTCTATGGAATGACGAAGTGCAATTTAAATTGACACTTTTATCTTTAAAAAATAATTGTTTGAAATGCTGCCATTTGTGAGCTTGCACATTCTAAAATAATGGCTGATTAGAGAGGTGGGAGTGTTTTTATCGGATGTGAAACTCTACAAGCAGTTCCAAGCACTATACAGTGCTGCTTACTGTCATGCTGCGTTTCCAAGCACTATACATCATTGGCAGTGGCGAAGCGTGCCAAATGCGCTCCTTCCCCAAGAATTTCAGGAGAAAAAACAGGTTAAAAAAATCATGCCATACAACATTTTATTTGATTTGCACACATTTTCAAAATTTATTCGCGAACAACCGCGGTTCTGCGGACAATTTGACAGCTTCTTAGATTTGAGTGACCAGTTCCGCGAGTTCATTCAATACCATATTTACGCATTCATAACCATGAATACCATGCTTCGTAGGTTTCCGGAAGCAATCGCGACTCTTCGTTAGTCAGGAAGCAATGACAGATTTTGTCACGTGATGTCTCTTAGCGTGTGAAGATTTTTTTTTTACGTGGTGCTTTTAAATACAAGTTACAATACACATACATGCCAACCAGTAAGTGCCGTGCTTACGTCGCAATGCATTGTTATAATATAATGGTATCTACTTTCTTTATATGTATTAGAAAAAACTGAACTAAATATATGGGGGTTTTATGGCTGTGTTAAATACATTACTCTCTCATTCCACATGGATCAGTTTTGGCAAGATCTGAATTTTTGTCTTAGCGCGAATAGTATTTATTAGAGATTGATTAGTTTGGCGTTCCTCACACACCACATAGGGGGAATGCAATACGACAACACAGCGGGACTCCGATTGGTTGCTCACCTAGTGTGTGTGTGTGTGTGTGTGTATGTGTATGTGTGTGTAGTGTTTAACGCCCGCTTTTACCACATACGGCATCGCAGGCGATGACACTGATGATACATGAGATGAAGATGGAGCACCGGTGGAATGAGATGGCGGGGGAAACCGGAGATCACGGAGAAAACCCGTCCCAGCGCCGTATTGTCCACCACGAGCTCACCTAGTAGCGCTCAAGGACAAACATCATCCCATTTGAAACCCATAAGTATACTTCAACAGCATTGTCAATAGTATTTTACGTAGATTGGTATATAGTGGTGACAAATAGGAAATTCTTTTGGTGGATAGAGTCAACATGAAAAATTCAATGCCATGGCCGGGATTTGAACCACGGATCTCCTGGTTTCCGTACAGTCGCTCTAACCCATTGAGCTACTATGGCCAACGTGCCTTCCTGACATTTCACTCTCCATTTGACTCGTATATTTCCACGGTAGACCACTAGGAGCTCTCGCATTCGAGATACACCGTTTGTGGCGACTTACTATCGTAAGTACTTAAGTCCCAGGCTTCATCGTTTAACTCTTATTATTTAAGTTAATTGATGGAAATTAATCATTTCTTCACACTAGCCGTATATAGACTAAGGTCTTTGATGGATAGAGTCAACATGAAAAATTCAATGCTATGGCCGGGAAATGAACCACGGATCTCCTGGCATTGAATTTTTCATGTTGACTCTAAACATCAAAAACCTTGACGTATATACGGCTAGTGTGAAGAAATGATTAATGTCCATCAATTAACTTATATTCTTTTGAAGTTTAAAGTTTTTACGAAAAGTGTGTGAATTGCATACTTTCTCCATTTTAGGCTATCATTCACGCGGTCTGGGCCAGCTGTAGGAAAATTTGGAACGTTTAATTGGAGAGGGGAAGCAGGAATATGTCTGCTTGTATTGTGAGCAGTCTTACAATGCAAGAATGGCCTACGTGTGACTGTACAATAGAAAGAGTACTGAAGAATAGCCTTAGTTCTTTAAGTCATTATTCTCTCTTATTTTAACGAAAAGTATTATTTGGAGCTTCCCTCACTTTGAAAGTCATCCCTCACCACTGATTATTGGAGTATACCCATTGTTAACATCAACGATACCAGATATAGTTGCTTACGTTTGAGAGAAATTCCCTGAAAATCTTCGTCTTTTATCTTATGAAGCATAAAAGTTAATATTTATAATACTTAGTTTATTTTAATAATACTGTCCACAAATATATATAAATAATTTCCTTTAGATTCAGAGGGTCCCAAAACAAATACTTTTGATGAACTGGGACAGTTTCTTGACAATGTGATGTATGTGATGTTGACAGAGAAGAGCTGAGGGGCATCTCCCGCGGAGCCAATGCCAAAGACGTGGACTGGAGCAAGGTCGCCAATTCCATTACCCTGGAGACTACCACCAAGCCTGCACCTATCAAGATCTCAGTCAGCGAGGTTCTCAAGAGGGTGAGGCCCAAGCAGAGCACTGAAGCCACGGCTATCCAGAACGTCGTCGATCCGCATGGTGAGTATGGGTGTGGTCCGCAAAATTACGTAACTAGCTTGCCCTTCTCCGCCTGAGGCGATCTGTCTGTTCTTATTTAAATCGTCTATTGTATGCAACTGCTGCTACGTGAGTAAAAAAAGTAATTACGTTCGCGAGCATTGTCCTTGTCTTACACAGCAAACCTTCAGCGATGACAAACAAATGTTTATACATTCACAGCAATTCGGTAATGACCAGGGTAGTACTTGCTGCATTATTGTGTATCAATATTCGTTGGTAACCGATGATGCGTTCATATACAAGGTCGTTTAAGACGTTGTTGACTCAGTTAACGGTATACAATAAAGTGCACGTTCATTGTTTGGTCGTTTGCTGCCTAAGTCAACAAAGTCGAACACTGTGTCGCTTCGTTTCACACACGTGAGGGTCTAGTCACTCCGAGGTAAACATTACGAAAGAACTTAGTCAGTATTGTTATTCCATTAATCGTCAGGATTTAAAAAGCTGTGCATCTTCTACACAGCGGAAGAACTAAGTGGATGAAAACACGCAAGAAAATGGAATGAGATCAGAGTTGTACACATCCCTTTTGGGGCAAAATAGTGTTGTGTATAGAGACAAAGTGATTTTATGTGTTATTGAAAATAAAAAAATAAAATAATAAATACAACGAGAATTAAGATTTAATCTTCCACTTTTAATACCTACAGCATTGGAAAATTAATGTACTAGCAACAAATGTTGAAACCAGTGGCGGACCGTGAGCGTTTTTCTTGGTGGGACCAGACGCTTGTAATGAAAGTAAAGTGGGTTATAACTTTTAAAACAGGTCACCTTTAGATGCATTACAAAAACACTTCAATAACGGAAATTGTCGAAACACTATATACTTTTAACCACCAGTAAATTCTACGAACCAAGAGCTTCCCGTATTGTTATCATAATCCCACTCATTTTCCTGCTCAATCTTTTCAAAACACTGTAAAAAATAAAGTTTTTTTTCATGTACGCCCTTTCAAAATCCGCGACTGAAAGTTCCATTTTGTTGTAGAAGCTGCTGGAATGTGTTTGTTACTAACTGAACGCAACAGAACACTGTGTTTTGGTGAAGACGGAAAAAATGTTGTGAATCCACCAATGTTGGCGAAATACTTTTATGTTTTTGGAACAGGCATTCCGAATAACCAGGCACGTATTTAGAAGTCAGTTTCCGGGGGCCGTGGGTCCAAAAAATCTACGTTGACTTATTTGCTTTTAATAAATTAATCAGGGATGTGTTTTTATCATGTTATTAACTAAAAACATGTAATATATTATATTCACATTACTTTCTACACACAAGCTTCTACAAATTGTTCTTAGAAAAGTTTGTTTTTGTTTTGTTTCTTTGGATAAAGTCTGTAGAAAGGCCTTGCACATTGCACATTTTTGTTCTTATACCTGGGGTAAATAAGCAGTAATCAGATACTTAAAAACCGAACCACTGATTGATGCATTTGAAGTAATAGTTCTCCTTGAATGAAAAAGGGAATAGGAACTTAGATGTTAAAAATTACAAAGCTTTAAGTATCTGGGAATTCTAATCAACATTATTTGTGTACTTTAACGCGTTCTATAGCTGATGTGCAGTAACTTTTCGTTTATCTCTTAAATAACTTCATGTTTGCCTGACAATAAATAGAGACGTTAAGATGAGAAGCTTAAATAAACTTTTTCGACTTATTTTAAACTAAGTTTTATTTCAACTATTTATCAAAAGTTTGAAATGATGATTCATTTAGGGGCCCGGACTCCCTGGACCCCCTCTTAAATACGTCCCTGCATATAACCAAATTTAATTGGTGAGCGTAGCAGTGTACATACTTGGCATAGATAAGGGAAAGAGTCCTGCATCAAAGTCGGGACACCCACTTGGCTACCGCCCATTACCGCGGTACCATCGTACACTTCAGATGAGTCTTCTTTCAATATTAAAAGATTGCAACTTATTTGTCAAAACATCACTGAGATCATTGGCTGTTCGATTATAAATCTTTTCAAAAGAAGGGAATCTTTCAACGGGTTTATACTCTTTAATGTATCGTAAAATGATGACCAATTGACTGCGGCAAGCTATGTCCATTGTTTCGTCAGCCTGCACAGAAACATAATAAGCAGTACGTATGTATTATTACACAAATATAACTATTTGTAACGAAAACTTATCTTAAGAAAATGATGTTAATTCTTCTTCCTAATCGAGATCGATTTCACAAACAAATTGCTTGCATCTTCAGTCGTCAAGGGTTTCGGTTACAATGTTTTTTCAGTATTACCAAAATCTGAAAACGAAACAGACCTAAAAGCAGAATCATTGCTGGAATTTCAAAATTCATTACGCGATGTTTATTTTTTTTAAATAAATATCTTTTCCCAAACCATTAAATCTATCGGACCATTTAACTGTTTTAATAATTTAACTTCGGGATTTATTTCATGGTTAAATGACCAAAAATGATCTGATACGGCTGATTTATCAGTTTGTTTATACTTAATGTTATGAACATTTTTTTAGTTCTGGTTTCCAAATTACGTTTCCTCTTTCCAATATATACCTAATCACAATCTAAACAATTAAATTGATAAATACCAGATTTTCTATTATTAGGAATTTTATCTTTTTTTAGAGAAATGTAGTAAATTTTTAATACTATATTATTTTGAGGAACTAAAGTTATACCAAATTCTTAAAAAAAAAATTGAAAATGTTTATTAACCCAAGGATGGTAAGTAAATATTTTAAAGTTATAAAAGTCGATTAGGGTGAGCTAATCTGGATAAGATTTTTATCTCAGATTTTTATCTGAAAGATGAACGTCTGGTAACCCTAAGCTCTATGTACGCTGTACTCATTCGCGTATCATTTCCCCCATTTCATTCGTTGTCCAATTATGTTGGAGGACATTAAAAAAAAAGTATTGTACGATATAATTAAAGACAGTTATTGTAGATAAACATTCAACTTTAGTCCTCATCCAGCCAATGTGAAAAAGAAATTATCAAAAATAAAGAAATACTTTCCTTAACAGCAGTTCAACAAAATTCCACTTTTTGTAGAGCTTTTGAAGATCAATCAAAACAAAATGATCAAAAAAAGTATAAATTTAGTTTTGTTGGCACAACTTCTAATGAACATATAAGTATGATTCAGATCCTTGCTTGTTTTGACATGAAAGTGATATAAAATATGATTTTTATTGGAACAAGGCAAACCTAAAATGCATGGTAACACCAGTAAAAGAGAATAACTGAGAGAGAGCAACTGCAATAATGACCAATACGTCATTATGTTTTATATTCTAATTTAAAGTGAAAAATGGGATTTTGAGTTCATACCAAAATTCTGAGGCTCTTAATTCTAACTTATTACAAGATGTTCAGAAATAAATGTAAAATTAATAATAATAATAATAATAATAATAATAATAATAATAATAATAATAATAATAATAATAATAATAATAATAATAATAATAATAATAATAATAATAATAATAATAATAATAATAATAATAATAATAATAATAATAATAATAAAAATAATAATAATAATAAAAATAATAATTAATAATAATAATAAAAATAATAATTAATAATAATAATAATTAATAATAATAATAATAATAATAATAATAATAATAATAATAATAATAATAATAATAATAATAATAATAATAATAATAATAATAATAATAATAATAATAATAATAATAATAATAATAATAATAATAATAATAATAATAATAATAATAATAATAGTAATAGTAATAGTAATAATAATAATAGTAATAATAATAATAATAGTAATAATAATAATAGTAATAATAATAATAGTAATAATAATAATAATAATAATAATAATAATAATAATAATAATAATAATAATAATAATAATAATAATAATAATAATAATAATAATAATAATAATAATAATAATAATAATAATAATAATAATAATAATAATAATAATAATAATAATAATAATAATAATAATAATAATAATAATAATAATAATAATAATAATAATAATAAATAAAAGCTTATTAATTGAATATATCAATAACTCCAGCTAATTAACCTCCGTTACCATTTGTTACTACTTACATTCACTTCCATGGTGGAAGAGTAGCATGCTTGCCTTATCTTGCTCAGGGCAATTTACCTCATCAAGGTTTACTTTTTTACACAGAATTGTCATTAGAAAACAGGTGAACCTATTGAAGCCTGGGCTCGAAGATAAACAGCTTGCCTAAGCAGATAAACATAGCACGGAGATAAAGGTCTGCGGAAAAAAATAAAGAGATATAGATGTGTTCTGGACTCGTGACCTCTGCGGGATGAGGTGTAGGGGAGAGGGGAACCGTTGTCCGGTTACGCAGCGAGTGAGCAATACAGTAAACATTCAACAATCACCTGCAGAAAGTCACGTAGCCTACTTGCGTAACAAGATGCAGAACTAATTCAGTGCAGTAAGATTTACTATTCTTCTCACAATGTCTGAAGAGCTGAAGAAATTTAAGGTTGTGCATTCGGAAGGGCCTGAAATTACAAGTAGTGTTATAGATAAGTGTGATGAAAAAGCTTTTAAAAAACAATATTCATATCCAATGTCACAAGCTGCACAACAGGCTGCCGCTTGTGTAATAAGTAGGCTGCATGTTTTCTTCCCAGCGGTTCTATCTGTGCGCGACTCATATATCATTACGTCACCTTGTCTATATGTGTGTATGTGTGTAGGGTATGCATTCCTTTCAGAGTTCATAAGGCCAGAACATAACAATACAGTTCAATTAACTTGAAGTTGCAGCTGAGTAAAAACGTGCACTAAAAGAATTAGTCTGTTACCAATCCTGAAAGAAGACTGAAGGTGATTTATACATGTGGAGTAGTTGATACATGTACCATCAATAGCTTCACAAGTATAAAATCATCCTCAGTCTCCTTTCAGGATTGGTAACAGACTAATTCTTTTAGTGTGCATCTTTACTCAGCTGCCACCTCCAGTTAAATGGATTGTAAATGGAATATTCTAGTGACATCTTGATTGTCTTACAAAACATTCGATTTCTTGTTTTTTCGAGAAATGTCTTGCATTATGAGTCGTGGTATATATAAGGGAGTTGTTGTTAAGAGAGTGGTAAACAGTTGTAAACAGTAGTCGTGACATGAGTTATAATTAAAACTGGTGTGTGATGAAAGTGAACTCTTTGTTGTGGTCAGCGACCTTAGAAGATTGTAATTGTGTATGTGACATAATACTGCTACTGCGAGTGTATTTCTACACAACTAAAGAACATTTGGAATTTCTGCAACTTGGACTTTTAATTCTACGAACCCACAAAGTCACAATATTCAGAAAAATAAATCAGTGTATCAAAGTATGTAAAATCTATATCTTTATGAAAGCTCCAGTGTTTCAATTTTGAATTTTGTTATAGTTATTTACCAAAAAACAAAATGTTTTCAACTCCTAATACTATTTGTAACTGGTTTATCACATTATGTCATTTACATTTTAATTATTTGAGGTTCAGTCTCGAAAGTCAGACCTTCAACATTGAAGGTGTAAGAAACAGCTCCCAAAACTAGTCCATCAAAAAATTAAAATGTAAATGACAGTATGAAAAACTGACTACAAATAGTGTCATTAATTAATTTGGACATCACTGTTACTAAATTTATCCAAATGTCATATATCATGGACTGTAATATTGGTCTTGATAAAACTAAATTAAATCTAGACAGTAACTAAAAACCATTGTCTGTAAAGAGACAGAAAATGTCAATAAATTGAATAACAAGTTTATTGATATTGTTGATATTGGGCTAGCTTTTAGACATACTCTCCCCATGTGTATCACCAAAGCGTCAACAACCTGCATTGAGCACATACTAACAAATAAAATTTATGGCAACAACAAATGTACTGTTTTGGAAACGAGACTAACAGATCACAGAGCTGTCCTCACTAGACTACCAGCAATGTATAAAATTAAAAGGGAACCTAAAAGAATATCTGTCACACATATATTTAGCTCAGAAAACATTTTGACTTTTAAAGAAAAAGTTGGAAACATATCCTGGGTCTGAAACAGAGCAGTATCAGTTGATTCAAACTATAACACTTTACTTAGGGAACTTCTAAACTGCTTTAACAAATCCTTTCCAAAAATCAATGGGCCTCAAATAGCTAAAAATACATATTACATTGGTGTACTAAGGGCATTAGGGTATCTAGCACATGCGAGAGGCTGCTCCACAAAATATATAAGACCACCACAGATACAAATTTCGTCGAGTATTACAAAACTTACTGCAAAATCTATAAACGTACAATTAAGAAGGCTAAACAAATGGCAGTTGAAAAATTCTAAAAAATGTGGATAATAAAAGCAAAGAAACTTGGAAAATAATAAAGGTGGAATTAGAAATAAACAGTACAAACAATTTAGACAATTTAAGTAATATGAGTACTAACACAGCGGAATCATTAAATAATTATTTTGTAAATATTGGTAATCAGATTGGAGATACTCCCCATCAATGCAAGATGCCATAACTGAATTGTATAATAATAATTGCCTAATACTAACCCCCAATTTCAATTCTCAGGTGTTACACCAGAAAAAATTATTAAAATTATCAGTAAACTCAAACCAAAATCCTCCTATGGCTGGGATGAACTGTCTCCATTTCTAATTAAGAAAATAAAACATGAAATAAGCAAACCAATTAGCCAAATAATAATTTCCTAGCTGCGGGTATTGTTCCAGAGAGAATGAAATACACCCTAGTTAAACCTACATACAAAGGAGGGAAAGCTGAATTTAAACCTTTTTGACCTATCTCTATCCTTCCAACATTCTCCACCATACTTGAAAAAATTGTGCATGCACAACTCATGACTTATTTTGAACAATTCACCAAGTTAAGTAACTCACATCCTGGATTCCAGAAAAAGTACTCAACAATATCAGCCCTAACAACCTTGGTAAATGAAGCTTCTAAAATGATACACAAGAAACAACAAACAGCAGTTCTGATAAGTGATAATTCTAAAGCTTTTGATTGCGTCTGCCATGATATATTACTAAAAAAATTATAATTCTATGGCATAAGGAGCGCTGCTTTAAGCTGATTTCAAAATTATCTTAATTGTTGTAAACAAAAAAAAAAAAAATCATTAATAATCTAAAAGGAACCGTTGAATCAAATTGAGAACAAATAAAAACAGGAGTCCCACAAGGAAGTGTCTTGGGGCCCCTACTGTATATAATTCACACAAATGATTTACCTAACTCCATAAAAGGGAAAACAATTATGTATGCTGATGACACCTCCATTTTTTTCAATGGGCACAACATAGAGGAGTTAAAATCCAATTTAAGTGAAACTATAACTCGCTTACAGAAGTGGTTCATGAATAATAGCCTCAAACTTAACATCTCCAGAACATCAATTATGCAGTTCAGCACTCAAGAAAAGAATTGCGAGAGGTTTATCACAACTGATGCTATAAATCATACAGAAAATTAAAACATTTTGGGTATTTTTTTTAAATCAACAATTAAAATGGGACGATCACATCCATTATCTGTCCAAAAGATTAAACAGTGCATTCTTCAATATGAGCTGCATAACTAAAATAACAAACCTCGAAACAAGGAAAGTAGTGTACTTCAGTTACTTCCACTCTTTGAGGACCTATGGAATAATACTATGGGGGAACTCTACGGGATGGGAAACGATCTTTAAAAGTCAAAAAAAGATAATTCGCATAATGACTCAATCAAGATCAAAAAATTCATGCAAAAACCTGTTCAAAAACCTGAAGGTATTAACCTTACCATCCTAATACCTGTATGAAATAAATAAATAAATAAATACATCCACTCAAATTTTGATACAATTTATAATTCACAAATGCAACATAATCATGGAACGAGAAATAAAAATAATCTAAAACCACCCATGCATAGATTAGCACTGTATGAAAAGAGCCCACAATATGCAGGAATAAAAATATATAATAAATTACCTGTAAGAATCCGTAAAATGAAAAACCTCAAATGCTTTAATAAAGCAATAAAAAAGCCTACTAATGGACAAAGCATACTACTCGATTACTGAATATATGGATGATAAAATTGAATTATAATTAAATTTTTGTCATTCTGTAATTATTTAAATTCTAATAAAACTGACAATATTATTCCAAGGGCATGTCATAATTATAACAATACCTGTATATACTATATCACATATGTAAAATTTTGTATTTATATTATTAGTATTAGTATTATTGTTATTTTATGTAATTATTGTTAATTTAAATTTTCTACTGTTGACGAGTCACCTGTTTACAGAGTTGTTTACTCACTATTTGTAAGCGTGTGTGACAATAAAGCATCTTATTGTATCTTATCTTACTGTTTTAAATGCTGATGAAGTGAATAATGGTAGTTTATTATAGCAATCATTAGCAAAAAATTTTCCAACTTTCAGTTTGAAAATATGAATTTTTGTTCCTAACATGAATGTGCAGTTTAATGTGAATAAGAACAATGTTTAATTTTTGTTATATAGTTCTTTAAAATTTGTTAATAACTAAGACTAAATATAGTTTAATTAACTATTATTGATTAACATTTTAAGAAATTCAAATATTTTGTTCTACAGTGAGAGGTCCCCAGGTGTTCTGTTACATGACAAGTTGGTCACAGAAGCGTCCAGGTGCTGGAAAATTCACTCCTGAAAATGTGGATCCAACCTTGTGCACACACATTGTGTATGCTTTTGCTACCCTCAAGGACCATAAACTGGCACCAGCTGATGAGAAGGATGAGGACATGTATGACAAAGTGGTAGCTCTCCGTGAGAAAAACCCTAATCTTAAGGCAAGTACAAGTTTGCTAAATGGTATCAGGAAGAAAACTCAGCTATAAAACCTACACAAAAATTTGCTGCATCTATAAAATGAGTTTCCATTTTATAAACATTTAATTATGTCAATTATGGAAAGTGAAACTGTACAGTATAAGTAATGAGTTCTGTTTATATTTTGGTCCTCTATGCATTAACAGTGTAAACTTAGCAAGCAAGGTGAACAATTTTCTTCTTTTTGTCATTCAAAAATACATTCAAAGATCTTCTAATCAGTTGATTCCAACTATATGCACATTCCTCCCTCTTTCATATGTATTTTATAACTGTTAATCCTCTACTTGGTTTCAAATTAATTAAATTCTCTTTATTCCCTTTTGAATAATTCCTCCTAACCGAAAACAGGTATGAGTTGTAAATATCTTTAATTTGTTTTATTTTCAAGTTTATAACTTTTTTCTGAGAAACACATCTTCTTTTGTTTTTGGATGTTGAATTCTTGGTTATCGTTTCATCTAACCTTAAGCCTAATGTAAAACCTTTATGCAACGATTTCCTAAAGGTCACCCGTTTTGTCAATAATAATAATCTTCTAGACCATTTCCCCAATACAGAGAGTACCCTTTTTGTCTGACTGCTACATGCTACCACTATAGCTAAGGCTATGGAGGAGTGCTGGGGATCAGCATGCCAATTCCCCCGACCATAAGGCTGAGAGCATCTCAGACCAGATCTTCCAGCAGGGAAAAATACCACGCCGGTACCAAGGATTAAACCCATGTTCTGTGCAGCAGAGGCAGCCATACTATCTCTGCGTGATGGAAGTGATTCACATTTAAAAAAAAAAAAAAAAAATCTTTACAATTGATAAATTTTCAACTTTTGTCATTGTGTGATTATGCATAATAAATACAACATAAATAATTTCAATGAGCTATGTCTATCAACTTTTTAGTTGCATATTAATTGTTTGTTTCTAACTAAATCAATTTTTAATGTACTAAATAAAATGCTTCAGATACTAAATTGGTTACCATATACTGAGTGATCATTCCATATTTGCATTGTAGAGACCTGGATTTTGTTTGCCAGCAGTGAATGACCTGCTCTTGTGATCGCCTCTGAATGTTAATTGTCAGTCTCTGTCTTCTGATAATTCTGTAAGGACTTTAGTTTGTTCATTCTACAATACAATACATTTATTAGCCACAGGAATTCATACAGAATTATAGGCATTGTCAATATAATTAAGAGTTACTTTCTTGGAAGTGTTGAAAACAGTGTTGTTATGATAAATTAACTTTAAAGAGAGTCGATTAAAGACACTAGACAACACTTACTTTTAAATTTTTCCGGAACTAGTTTCAGAGGCTTTGCCTCTATCATCGGCCGGCTCTCGACTGATTCTCGTTGGTGTAGCTGACGATACCTTGTCACAGGTCTCCTCTGGTGGCGGCTCAAGGAACTTGCTGAACAAATCCTTCTGGGGGATGTCGAAATTGAATACTTTGTTCCTATTTTTTGAAATGAAGATTTGTTCCCATGTGGATAGTTCTTGTTTTCCTGATGTATGTTTCAGTAGTTTTGGTTCTGGATTTATGTTGTGGTTTTTTTCCCAAAAATGTGTGGCAACTGCTGATTTTTCTAATTGTTTATATTTTATGTTTCTAAAGTGTTCCTTTGCTCTTGTTTCTAAATTTCTTTTTGTTTTTCCAATATAAATTTGACTACAGTCATTGCATTCAATTTGATATATACCAGATTTTTTGTTTGATGGAATGGCATCTTTGATGTTTGAGCAAATTAGGTTTTTTAAGGAGAAATGGTTGACTGGTGCTAGTTGAATATTTTGTTTTTTGAAGACTTTTTTGAATTTATCATAGGCCCATGGATGGTAAGTGAATTTTTTGAAAAATTTTTTTCAAAAAATTCACTTACCATCCATGGGCCTATGATAAATTCAAAAAAGTCTTCAAAAAACAAAATATTCAACTAGCACCAGTCAACCATTTCTCCTTAAAAAACCTAATTTGCTCAAACATCAAAGATGCCATTCCATCAAACAAAAAATCTGGTATATATCAAATTGAATGCAATGACTGTAGTCAAATTTATATTGGAAAAACAAAAAGAAATTTAGAAACAAGAGCAAAGGAACACTTTAGAAACATAAAATATAAACAATTAGAAAAATCAGCAGTTGCCACACATTTTTGGGAAAAAAACCACAACATAAATCCAGAACCAAAACTACTGAAACATACATCAGGAAAACAAGAACTATCCACATGGGAACAAATCTTCATTTCAAAAAATAGGAACAAAGTATTCAATTTCGACATCCCCCAGAAGGATTTGTTCAGCAAGTTCCTTGAGCCGCCACCAGAGGAGACCTGTGACAAGGTATCGTCAGCTACACCAACGAGAATCAGTCGAGAGCCGGCCGATGATAGAGGCAAAGCCTCTGAAACTAGTTCCGGAAAAATTTAAAAGTAAGTGTTGTCTAGTGTCTTTAATCGACTCTCTTTAAAGTTAATAATTAAGAGTATTTAACAATATTTACAATTCATCTATTAGGTATTTACAATCTTAAGTTTACAGATAATTTATACAAATTACTATACACACTTGAAAAACATTAAGATACTTGAGTACAATAATAGATCAACTCAGTTATGAATATTTATGCAGACACTGACTCTAGTATTTCACTTAATTTTAACGCTTAGATCAGCTAAAATTCTTCATTGATGAGTCTTCCATCCCGGACACATGAAACAAGAATAGAAATAGAATACATTAGTATAATTATACACAACAAACTGATTAATTTATGCTTTACCTGATTTGTATTCTAAGTATTCATTTACTGAGTAAAACTGATTTTTTTTAAAGAAATTGTGTAGCACTGCCTTAAAATTATTTATATAGGGTATGTTTTTTAATTTATTTGGCAAGTGGTTGTACAGCTTTAAACCCATGTATTTGACTGAAGTTCAAATAGTTTTGTTTTATGAATATAGGTGTGTAATTTGTCTTTATTACATGTGTTATGGGTGTGTATTTTAGCATTTGCGACATAGTTCGCAGTGTTAGTCTTCATGTAAATCAATAACTGTTCCATATATAAATTTGGTGAGGTCAAAATATTCAAATCTCTGAAATGATTTCTGCAGCTTTCCATTTTTGGAATACCAACCATAATTTGAGGCTTCAGCTGATGTAAAACAAAACAAACACGGCTCAGCTTCTCTGCTAACTTTTCTATATGTTTGTCCCAACTTGAATTTTTGTCCACCCATAGTCCTAAGAATTTAGTTTGCTGTTCAAAATTTATCAATCTGGAGCCAATTCTGATGGAAGGGTTTTCCATTTTCCTACAAGCCTTATGATGAAAATTTAGTGCTATTGTTTTTTCTTCATTTACAAGCAACTTATTGACTTTAAACCAATTTAATAGATTTACTATAGCTGGTGTTATATTTTGCTGAAGGCTATCATCATCTTTTCCTGCAATGAAAATACTTGTATCATCTGCAAAGAGTGTGATTTTAGCATCTAAGTTGTTCATAAGACATAATGGGAGGTCATTTATATACAGTAAAAGTAACAGGGGGCCCAGTATAGATCCTTGCAGAACCCTTGATACTACTGGTCTTTTTTGTGATAACTCGTTATTGATTTCTTTTTAGCCTTTTTCTGTGAAAGTGATCTCAACAACCTGCTCGCTCATTTCAAGGCAGGATTTAAACCTATTGAAGGCCACCATATTTGTGTAGCTTATTTAACAGAATATTGTGATCTACCATGTCAAAAGCTTTAGAAAGATCCAAAAATAATCCTATCCCAACTTCTCTTTTGTCCAGTACATCATAGATACTTTCAACAAAATCGATCACTGCCAGACGTAGATTTCTTACTTTGGAACCCATACTGACTGCTATTAATGATTTTAAATTTGTTGAGGAATGCCATAAGCCTCTTGTACATTATTTTTTCTAATATTTTTGAAAAGGTTGAAAGTAGAGCTATTGGTCTATAGTTGTTTGGGTCCTTTTCATCTCCTATTTTGAATATTGGTTTTATTTTTGCTACCTTTAGTTCCAGGGGGAATGTGCCGCTTTGAAGAGATTTATTACTATATGACACAGCGGTTTTAAGATATTCTTGCTACACTTTTTAATTAAGTAGTATATTTCAAAAGTAAAACCTATCTATGTTGAGTGCGGATTACTTCAGAGTATTTAAATCTACATGTAAAAATATCATAGACAATTTCAGGAGATATTTTCTGGTTTTCCAGTTCTAAAAAGATATAGTGTCAAATGTTTGGTTAATAAGATTAAAACAATGAGATCACTAAACTTAAGAATCAAAAAGGACATGTTCTAATGGAGGAAAAATTGATGATATTAGTATATCATTAGAATCCCCATCAAAGAAGTTTCTAAGACATGTTGCACAGCAAGTAGTATTTCAAATGCTCTATTCATAGACCTGCTAAACTTTCAAAATGGAAATCCTACAACCATGTAACAACAAAAAACAAATCCATTTCTGTAACTGGATTTTACAAAATACTATTGGCAGTACTGCTGACTCACATCTGATGATCTTCTTACATGAGGCAGGGCTTAATTTAAATAGGCATGCTGCCTTACATAACCATAGGTATTTGAGTGCAGAGAATCCTTATTTAATTCATGAGGTTCCATTACCTGATGTAATGGCATGCTGTAACAGCAGAACAGTAATAGAACCCATATATTTCATCAATTCCATAAGTTCTGAAAGATACGAAAAGTATTTTGCACCAATATATAACATTTCATCACATGATAAGACAAAAAATGAATATTTTTGACAGGATTCTGCCACAATTCACAATGCCCAAAACCCCTTGGAAGACTTAAATGGATAATTTCTAAAGGTCCCATACTCTGTATCTTATTGATAACCCTAACAAATAAATATTCTATATACCTAACAAATAACGTTTATAGGAAAAATCCACACACTGTTAACTAACTTTCACATTATTAGAACAGAATTGTGAAAATTATGCAAGAAAAAATTATACATTTAAATTAATTGGTGGAAATTAATCATTTCTGCACAGTATCCATAATACATATTAATGGAAATTTCATTTGAAGATGCCAGGAATGTCTTAGTTTAGATGAACACCACTTAAAACTAGTTAAATACCATTTTAGTGCATGTCAATATTACTCGTGAGAAGGTAACACAGGACCTCTTTTTGGTATGAGAACATCATTTTGTAGTAGACAGTAAGCAGAGCATGCATATATACACTCTGTGGGTCATTATACGACCATCTGTATTAGTCAAAATTTTATTGCCTGTTGATCAACAGATTTTGCAAAACCTGACAAAAGTTATGAAAAAGAAATTAGTATCCTTTTGTATAATCAAATGTATCCATGTTTATAAATATAAAGATGAAAACAATAATTCATAAAACTAATAAAATAATTTATAAAAATACTTTTTTAAATTAAGTAATGCTAGATGCCATTTTGACATTCAACTAATTAAATATTTTACAACACTCTGCAGAAAGATATAAGCAAACTGCTGGAAAATTATATGTGAGAACTTTAAATAATTGAAGATGCTTTCCAGAAAAAAATTAGGTTTAAAGTTCAAATATTGACTTTAGATCTTTGTGGAATCAAAAGGCTGATGTTGTTGCTGAGAATAAAATAACTAATTAATCCAATGACTGGATAACTTTCCTTTTTGTTTGTTTGTTTTTTGTAATATTTTAACTTAAAAAACATACTCTGTTTGTTGAAACAAAATAATAAAACAATGTCAGAGTTTCAAAGAAAATTAAGCATAAGAGAAACTTATTAAGTAAAACTCTAGATAAAGTAGAAATCAAAGAAAAGCTATTTTATTAAAAGTGCTTAACCTAACTAATGAATATGATGAATTTTAAATTGTAGGTCCTGTTGGCTATTGGAGGATGGGCATTTGGTTCGACACCATTCAAGGAACTGACCTCCAATGTTTATCGAATGAACCAATTTGTGTATGAAGCCATCGAACTTCTCCGTGATTTCAAGTTCAACGGACTGGATGTAGATTGGGAATATCCCAGGTAAATTTTAACTCTGGGGTGCATGCATGCATGAATGCATATGTGTACATAGCTGTGTAGGTACATGCGTGAATGCATATGGGTGGGTGTGTGTATGCTTGTGATAGAGAGGGAAGCTTGAGAAAATGTCTAATGTAAGTAAAACATGAAGGAAGGAAAAAAGGGTAAAACATAATTAAATCACTACTTTAAGAGACTAAACCCTCCCCTCAGAATCTACTCATGACAAGTGAATGAAACATTTTTATTATGAACTTAATTTTTGGCAGAAAGAAAGGGAAGTATTCAGATATATGGTTCAAATTAACCATTCATAATTTTTAATATAATATACTTTTTATTTTGTTCTTTGAAATTGCCATTAGGCCAGGAATTACAATATATAACATTCAGCTTTCCAAATACAGTGCAAGTTGAGAAAATATTGATAAAAGAACCTTTTAAATGTACTTATCAATAATCCCCAAATCCATAATATGTATAAAAGTTTATCACTTCTAGCAGATGTTATTTAAAAAGTTTAGAAATATGGATACAGCCAAAAATTCTCTCACACTTAAAAACAAATTGGAAAAATCCCCCCAAACCCAATTTTTTTGCCTCATCTATGTAACAGTTTTCAAGAAAATAACATGATGCATTTCAGACCAGAAGTGTATTTTGCAACTTTAGACTTTCATTTCTTTGCATTCTTTTAATCTTCTTGGAGCTACTAACATAGCTCTGTGAGCTAGCCCGAGCTTACAAAGAAATCTTGATGAAAAGTTATGTTGCAGTTTTGATTTACTCTCTGTAAGATAAGGACAGCAAAATGTAACATGCCGTTTTACTTCTAAGGTTTCATTGAGGTAATGTGACTCTTTCATTAACAGATGTGAACAATGAAAAACATGAGCAATTAAGATAGTCAATTAAAAAGAAAATAATGCATATAGCTTCCTATCACATGATAATAATGTATTAGTTATTGTTTACATATTTCTCCTATAATATTTAATTATTTAAATTTCTAATCAAAATATCATTTAAAATATTTGTTGAGATAGGAGAATTTTCCTGCCATTCTTAGTTTAGCATCATTGAAATATTCTGAACTTAAATTTCCAGGTTTACATTGTTTTGCATTTTTGAGCTATACTGTTCACATTCGCACATTTAATTGATTATAGTTTTTTTCTAACTTATATAGGGAGAGATGGTATACATAGGACTTCAAACCTTGCATCTCTGCTTAAATTTATATATTGAATATTTGGATAGGATACAATACTTCAGCTATTTAAAGTAAATAAGTTGTAGAGAAAATAAAATTTAATGTTTTCAGCTTTAAAATTAAGTGTATTTCAAAATGGAAGCAAGTCCCGCTATTCCACCAGCCATATTTTCTGCTTATCTTAAAAACACTACCCTCTCATTTTGAAAAGTGCATCCATAAAAGATGATATTTGTTTATTTACTGAGAAAATATTGTGCTTTTCAGAGGAGCGGATGATCGAGCTGCATATGTGAATCTGCTGAAGGAGTTGCGTCTAGCATTTGAAGGAGAGGCAAAGAGTTCTGGTGAACCGCGATTGTTACTCTCAGCTGCAGTACCAGCAAGTTTTGAGGCCATTGCTGCAGGGTAATACAGAATGACTTTATGTTTTGATATTATTGAAGACATGTATTTGTCTTATAAATTTTAATTTTTGATGTGTTTGTAACAGATATGATGTTCCTGAGATTTCCAAATATCTTGACTTCATTAATGTGATGACATATGACTTCCATGGACAATGGGAACGTCAAGTAGGCCACAACAGTCCACTCTATCCTCTTGAGAGTGCCACTAGCTACCAGAAGAAACTTACAGTGGTAAGAACATGCATATATGTACAATAAGTGTATAAAACTGTTTTTAATCTTTGATTTTGGATATATAACCAATGTTAACCCATACAGTGCTATCTAGAATCCAAAATTCTCATTTTAAAAGTTTTTTGTGCCATCTTAATCTTATATACTCTTTATTTTTATGTGTCAACCAGACTTATGGCATCATCAAAAATACAGTTTATGTACAATATTTTCCAAAATATAAATGTGCATTACAATATAGTTGAAAATTTTACAAATGAATATAAAGAGCAAACACGTGAAGTATCCCCTATGCCCAACGTGGTTCGGAGTCCACGGTAAAAACTGTAGGTCCTCTCACCTCACCGCCATCTTCACTATCACCCTATCATCGGAGGTAATGGACACCGCCCTCTGGGTGCCTCCACCTGAGAAATGGGTCCGGTCATCACTTGGTGGGGTGAGGTTACCCCGAAGGCCAAGGTTGCCATGTGGGGAGTGTTAGTAACTAACTAACTATATAAAGAGCAATGACTGATTGTGTATGTATCTTATTGTTTCAGGACTTCAGTGCACGCGAGTGGGTAAAACAGGGAGCTCCTAAGGAGAAACTCATGATTGGCATGCCAACATATGGTCGTTCCTTTACTCTTGTCGACCCTACCAAGTTTGATATTGGTGCTCCTGCATCAGAAGGTGGTACCCCTGGAAAGTACACAGGAGAAGCAGGCTTTATGTCATACTACGAAGTATGTGTTTCAGCTGTGTCCTTTCTAATCATGATAAATAGCTTAAATAGCTATACAGCTAGGTAATGCGTTATTGTAGTATGAAAGAGTCTGAAAGTCCACTTTCCTGGTACACGGGTAGTATGACTATCATATTCAAGAGATACTGAGTTAAAATCTTTGTTAGAGTTAATGAGTTACCTAAATAAGGCTTTTTCCAGGATTTTCCTTTATCTAGAAAAGCCAAATTTTGTGTACTCTAAGCTCTAGAAACTCCAGGCCTGTTTCAGCATAATTTCAACCATTTCGTTCATTTGCCACTCATCATGACCTTCCTGGTTAAAGAATGTTGAGCTTCAAGTAAAAAGAAACTGAGTTCAAAAGTCAATGTTAATAAAATAAATCAATATAAGCTAATGATAAGCTTATAAAAACATAAGAGTGGACATTTAATATTGAAATGAACTGCAAAATACCAATGTGCTGCAAGAGTGAAATAAATCATTGGAATAGTACTACCTAGGGAATCGAAAAGGGTTTGAAAGTTGTAATAAGTTTTCTTATTATCCTTCGGTGAGGCGACTTACCTTTCTCAGGATGGGGAACCGATGATCTCTCCAGCTTCCTTGTCACTGCGATGATGTAGACTTGGCTATCCGCCGGCAGCTCCATCGATGAGCGATGAACTCTGTAATCTAAGGCAGTGGTACGACGCCAACAACGGAATGGTGGATGGTGGCAACAAAATTGATTTAAAACACTGCTTCACTTTTTGAGAATGTATTTTCTCACTGAATTATTACACAGCCGATGTTTTAAAACATGATTTACAAACATCTTTCCTGATTTTAAAGGCATAGTGAACGCAACAGCGTGCCACTCATCATTTACGTATTCTCTTTTGCGACACGTACTTGACAAGTCTTTTTACTGATCGCTAATCAGTAGATAAAATTACTTCTGTAACTTGCAGGAACCTAACAGTCCTCTTGCAACTTAATAGTGCGTCTGTGTCCGAGACGATATCTATAACACATCTGACTACCTCAAAAGAACCAGAAGGAATGAGACCTTTCACAAGTGAAGATGAAATCAAATTAAAATTTTTACTGAACTCGGATTGGTTCATTCTACAATGTCTTGTTGCTAAGGGACCAAAACTTGAATTTGATTGGCTTGACGTCAAAGGTTGAATTTCTGGAAAGTTCCATAACTTGGAATGATAATAAACCTAGGCAATCTGTTGCGTCACAAACAAAGCCATCTTGGTTTAACCTTTCCATTAATTTCAGAGAGCCATGTTTGCATTACATCTCCATATATAGAAATTTTAACGAATTTCTTGAATTATCTGAAAAATCAGCTTCAAAGTTCTAGTGGCAATGAAAACTTCATCCAGTGTTATTGCCCGTGCCTTGAGCCCTTTATTCTAAGAACATACAACCCATTCTGTAAACACTTCAGTTTATTACGTACTGAAATGATGAAATTATTTCTTATTCACAAATTATAAAAAAAACTATCAGTACCATGAAATGTATGGAGGCATTATGTATCAGGTACTGAATAGCCACCACACCATGACCGAGTGTTTAGGCCACTTTGCTCTGACCAAGACGGCCCCGGTTCAATCCCAGGTGAACGCAAAGTGACATTTGCAGTGGACAACACAGCAGGTTGTCCAGGGTCTCCGGTTTCCCCCACCATCATTCCACCATTTGCTCCATTATCATCTTTTCTATCATTTCATCTTGCCCTCATTCTGTCATTCACTTCCCTCACACCTATACCAGGTATAAGGCTGATCACCCATCCTGGATTCTCTCTCTCTCACTGATCCAGAGATTCTGTTCAACCTGACACCATGTAATGGTATAAAAAGGCAGTTAAAGAAGAAGAAATAAGAAGAAGAAAAAGAAAAAGAAGTATTGAATAGTCTGGCCCTGTGAGATCAATTATCCTATGTTGTGAGGCATCAACATTCTACAAGGTTCTATGTTAAAAAACCAACGAAGTAAACAGTGTTTTGCCTTTCCCGCAACCTTACTGGATTCCCCCACTAATGGCTGCCACTGTGCACAAGTGTACAAATGAGCATGATTTCTTTCATCAGTGAATGATGGTTTAACTCATCCGCAGCTTCTACTTTTTTTGATGAGGCATGGTTCCACCTCAGTGGATGGTACTGAGCCTCTGAATATGCGCATCACCTTCAATAAAGCCCTCATTGTGATCAGAAAGTTGTATGTGTTATAACAGTAGTATGTTTTGTCTTATCTTTTTGTTGCTTCACAATTATATAACATTTCAGACTTCATCCACTGACTATTTACAGAACATACCTCATTTATGTAAAGATGCCTAAACTGACTAAACATGATTTTCCACAATAAAAGAAAAAGAAAATAAAGCAGACAAAAGCATGGGCATGTGTGCTTGTACATCTCCTTCTCACCCTTCCCACACCTTTCTCTCTCTGTCTGTCTGTCTGTCTGTCTGTCTGTCTCTCTCTCTCTCTCTCTCTCTCTCTCTCTCTCTCTCTCTCTCTCTCTCTCTCTCTCTCTCTCTCTCTCTCTCTCTCTCTCTCTCTCTCTCTCTCTCTCTCTCTCTCTCTCTCTCTGCCTTTCTCTCCCTTTCTTTTGATTCAAGTTTAACATAATGCTATTTCCAAGGTGAGGAATCAGTAAAAGATTTTATAATGTGCATTTCAGGCTAACATTAATGTTTTTGTAATTTTTAATGTCTATATAGACAGTAAGTGAATGAAATGAGTGAAATGGTGCTTAAATTAGCCTGCGGTCTTAAGTCACCTGACACATGCCTTCTCAGTTTAAGAGAAAATGCTGGAAAATTCCCTGCACATTTAGTTAACTTATTACAATTGAGTTTTAAACCTAGGACTTTTGCAGTGTGAAGTAAATATGTTCCTTCAAATCATAAAAGGTAGCTACAAGACAAGTGATGATACTTAAGGATTGCTATATGTGGAAATATAACACAAAAAGCTATTCTATGTCATAAAGTTATCATTCATAGAATGATATTCAAGAATTTCATTTTTCTTTCTTTGCTTCAGGTATGTGATTTCCTGCATGTAGAGAACACTACTCTAGTATGGGACAATGAGCAGCAGGTTCCATTCGCTTACCGAGATGACCAATGGGTTGGTTTTGATGATGAGAGAAGTTTGAAGACCAAGGTAAGTAAAGTTTGCCCATTAATTTGTGATAAAGAAACAAATATATTTAAGAGTATAAGACACCATTCCTCATGTTTATTGTAGATGGCATGGTTGAAAGAAGAAGGATTTGGTGGAATCATGATCTGGTCGATTGACATGGATGACTTCAGAGGCCAATGTGGAACAGGAAAGTATCCATTGATAAATGCCATGAGGCAGGAACTTGAGAATTACACTGTTCGACTCACATATGATGGGCCTTATGAGGGTACTGGAGGTGGTGGCGCCTACACAACAAAAGATCGTAAGTTGCTGCAATATTAACTTCTGTGTAGAACTACATTAAATTAACAGATTTATCAGATAAAAATTACTTCCTATTTTAAATTATAATACATTTAATAACATTCAAGATAATTTGATTAAGAGGATATTGGGTCTCATTTTTATTTCTATTCATTCACATAAATCATTGCTCTGAAATACAAATAAACTTCTTAAATTTTGTCATCAAAATTTGTAGGTTCAGTGTTCTGTAACCATTGAAAGTGATCTGTCACATTTCTTTTCTGTGGTAATACACAGTGTACAGAGCATATTCTGTTAAGAAGAGCTGATAAATCATTTAGTATCATAAAAAGTAAAACTGAAAATAGTATGCGCTGAACTGACTTGCCTGACCGAACTATTACTCACAGTAGGACATTTTTGGTAGATATGTTTCTGCATTTTCAGCTCTAACAGTGGCAGAAAAATTGTCCTTCAAAAGCCCTTAGAGCTCAAACTATATATGATGCTTGAGTATTTGGAAGCTTTCATGGCTGGAGTGAGAATTAACACTACAAGTTTCTTCTCGGCTTAGAAGCCATGGTCAGCTGGACTTTTTATCCAGATGCTTCATCCACACCATCGGTGGACATCATCGGTGGCATGGTCTAAGTCTTCTTGGTGAAGGTTCAGGCAAAACTGAGACGCTCACCGGATATGTACTGATATCTGGGCTACTTGTAGGGGATTGGCTGGCTTGAGCAGAGTGTGTGCTCCATGGGTAGGATTTCTCTGATCTGATAGCTGATTGGTTTGTGTGATTTCTGTATTGGGCTTGTTTTATGTGGTCAAGTATCAGATGACAGCTTTTGTTCTTTTTGAGGACTTCTCCCTAGTATGAGATATGCTACCTCATTTCCACTTGCCACTAAATGCTTGCTGCAGAAACATTTTTTGCTATTCTATATTCACTACTGCACCGAAACATATAGGATTGTACAACAGCTCCCAGGTAGAAAGTCTCTTTTATAGGAATCTTAAGTTCAGGGCTTTTCATATTCTAATTCAAATTGGCCCATTTTTTCCACTTTTTAAGGTTCTTGTATTTACACCTCAACTTCAGACTCCTATCACTTTCTGCCTGAGGAAACAAGAAGCACTGCTACATTCATCAGCATCACTTTATGACAGTGATTACATTTTTAGGTTTCTTTCTGGTATATTCCCTCTCCATCTCCATTGATCCAAAGTTGTTTGGTATATAATAATGGACAGATAGCAATGAAGGCATTTGCTCTCTTGCATTTGCATATTTTGATGAGAGCTTGGTATGTTGATTGAAAGCGGGGCAGTGGAGTAGATGGTCTTCCTCATGTCTTCTTCAAATTCACAAAAAAATCTATAAGAGATTCTGTTATGAAAATCCTTTGTAGCTGTATTGAGGCAGTCACAGTCTGTCAATAACCTAAACATTGCTATTTTCTTTGTAGTGCAGTAATTGCATTCAAGTTAACTTTTCCATTGTTATGGGTAGTCAGCAATAAGTGATTGTTCTAACACTGTCAAACTGTGTGGGTAAACTTTGTTATTTTAGTTAATTGAAAATCAATTATTTCCTCACACCAGCCATATATAGGCTAAGGTTTCTTTTTTGATAGAGTCAACATTAAAAATTCAATGCCACGGCCGGACTGGACGGAAACCGGGAGATCCATGGTTTGGATCCTGGCCATGGCATTGAATTTTTCATGTTGACTATCTATCAAAAAAAAAAAAAAAAAAAAAAAAATGTTACGTTAATTTTTCTGTTGTTTTTCTTTAATTTGTAATATATATTTACATTTTGTGTTGTATGTTGTAATTATTTTTCTGACAATCATAAGTTTGTAAATTAGATGATTCTGATGTAATTTAATTACCTTTCTTGGCCAGAAAATCAGTTCTTTCATTACTTTGTTTTCCATAGTTACTAGTATCCATTAAACAACACCTTTTTATCGAAGTTTAACTGTATTGGAACACCACAGTGAAGCAAAACAATTATTAAATTATAGATGAGTCATTTTTATTACACATATTACGTAAGTAAAGCTAAGCTGATGTGTAATAAATACGACTCATCTATAATTTAATAACTATTCTTGTTTCATAGTTTTGTGACGTTCTACTCATTTGGACTTTGATGTATCAGTTTCTATTGATAGTATAGTTGCTTTATAGTCAAATAATATTTGGAAAGATAATATTACAGCTCTGTCGCATTTATTTGACATAAAAAACAGAAGACTAACTCTTCATGTTAGGCTAAAACAAATTATATAACTACAAATTAAGCAATATGGACTTGCTTGTATTTACAGTTTGTAAAACAAAAACACACCTGTTTGCACATAATAAACCTATGTGGGAAAGTATAAAAATTGCATCTAAAAATTATAGATGCTGTCTGTCATTTCAACAGGGAAAAGAAACTCAAACATATATTTAAAAAATGACTAATGCTTCAGAAAAAATTAATTACATCTGCATACTTACATCACTAAATTTTTATCTATTTCTTATGGTTTATCATTTACACAAAATCAATCACAATTAATTTATAATGAAGAGGATTTCACAAGTTATTCACAGAAAATTCAAAATATAAATTTTATGAGATATGCACATACCTTAAGTATGTTTTTATTTCAATCAAAATTATCAGTCATTTTGGAGAAAATTAAAAATAATGAATAATTCTCCAGTTTTTAAGAAACATTTTACAAAAAGATTTGCCAAAAAAAAAAAAACCCTACTTGTCGTAAATTTTATACTTATAGATTCCATATTAGCATACAGCTCTCCAAAATTATAATTCTGAGACAAACTGGGGATAAACATTTGAAAAGATTGTGTAAGTTTTCATTTACTAATGAAAATACTAATATCAGCAAGCTCTTCTCATTCTGCTGTTCTTAAGCCAACTGACTAAAGGTTAACTTGCCTCGCTACATTGGTTTATATAACTAGATATCCTTGAAGGATTGAAGGGCAAAGCAGGCCCAGTTAATCAGCTAAAGGTTAACTTGCCTATTTACCAAACTGTCCATTATTTGTCTCGTTTAGCCAGCCAGACCAAAGGAGGAGAAGCAGAAGAGCAAGTTTACACTTGTTTGTTGGACTTGGATGTAAGGTGGAAGATTCCTAGCAGAATGTAAAATGAAATTGGTGTCTCCTGAGTGCTTAAGCTTTTATAATATAAAAACTGTTTGATGTTGAAGATAATTTAAGTACTTAAAAAGTAAATTGGTAAGAGAATTTAATGTCATGCTGGCATGCTGTTATGGTAACTTAGAGGTTACAGCAACCAGATAGAGACCTGATGATCTGTGGTTCAAATCCCAACTATGGTACTGAATTTTCAGTCTATACCTTTCCAGCCTTGTTCTAAATGTATATGTGAAAGAACAATTAAGTTTCACTGATTAACCTAATACTTTGTTAAACTATGAGACTCAGGACTTGAGTGCTTACAATATTGTAAGTTGCAATTGGGGTAGGTTATTTCAAAATAGATTAGAGATCTCCATGCAGTTTACTGGAAAAATATGAGCTGTTTGGATCATTTAACATTGTTCAGGCATGTTGTCACAGCAGCTTAACTGAATACAGCAACTGGACCGAAACCAGAAGATCCATGGTTCAAAACCCAGCCAAGTTATTGAATTTTTCATTTTAATTACACATTGCTAATGTGAAAGAACAATTGCTAAAACTGTACAGTGTGCACTATTGCAGATCTCATTACTATGAAATAGACTGTAGCTTTCTACTGTTTTAGTAGCATTTGCCCTTTTATAACGTATCCTTTTGTTGCAGTGCAGGAGTGATAAGATGATTAAGTGTATATAATTTTGAGTCGAACTAATACTCAATGCTCCACTTATTGCTAGTATTTACCTAGAACGCATTTCGTTAGGATCTTCCTAACATCATCAGCTGTTGTCGACTAAGGGACGTCGGTTCGGTGAACTCCTCGGAGGTGATAGGTGCATCTCTGTCGGTATCTTGATGAACTTAAAATTTGGGTTTTCTTCAAAGGTAGTGTCGAAATTAAACAATTTTCTTTCATGTTTCTTTATAAAGATTTTTTCCCACGTGGTTAATGCAGCTGGACCTTGGACACCTTTTAATAAGTGAATTACTCATTCTATATCATTATTCTCCTTCCAAAAATGGTACGCTACGGCCGATTTATCTATTTCTTTGTTCCTGATGTTCCTAAAATGCCCTTTAAACCTAATGTTCAAGTTCCTTTTTGTTTTTCCAATGTAAAAGTTGTCACAGCCCTTGCAATTTATTCGGTACACATCTGATTATTTGTCTGTGGGTATCTCCTTTGTATTATGTGATTTTCAAAGGTGTTGAACACTAAATTTGTTCTGTGGGGCCAGAGTAATATTGTGTTCTTTGAAAACTTTTTGGAAAAGGTGTGTAGCTCTGGAATGATATGTAAATTTTCTGTATGAAGTTTCATTGCTGATTGGGGAAAGAGTAGTTACTTGTTTGCATCTTTGTTGTCTTTTCAATTTATCAATTTTCTTGTTGACCAATTCAGCACTGAATCCATTGTATTCTGCAGTGTGAATGATATTATTGTATTCTTTGATATATTCTATTTTGTGTAAAGGTATATTAACAAGCCTGTAAGTTAAATGTTGATAACAGCATGCTTGTGTTGTCTTGGGTTATATCCATCTGATTTTATGAAATTTTCTGTGTGTGTTTCCTTTCTATGTATGCCAAATTCAAGTTTATTATGTTTTCTGGTAAGTTTCAAATCTAAGAAAGGGATTTCATTGTTTGTCTCTTTTTCTATGGAAAATTTTATTGCAGGATTTTGTAAATTAAGTAGTTTTAATGCATCATCCACTTGTTTCTCATTTATTATTGCCCAAATGTCATCCACATATCTATACCAATGTTTGAAAATTAGTGGGAATGCCTTTGTGATATGGGTTTCCAAAAAGCTCATGAAGTGGTCTGCCATAAATGGGGACAAAGACAGCAAAGATGCAAACAAGTAACTACTCTCTCCCCAATCAGCAATGAAACTTCATACAGAAAATTTACATTTCATCCCAGAGCTATACACCTTTACCAAAAAGTCTTCAAAGAACACAATATTACTCTGGCCCCACAGAACAAATTTAGTGTACAACACCTTTTGAAGTCACATAATACAAAGGAGATAGCCACGACAAAAAATCAGGTGTGTACCGGATAAATTGCAAGGTCTGTGACAACTTTTACATAGGAAAAACAAAAAGGAACTTGAACATTAGCCTTAAAGAGCATTTTAGGAACATCAGGAACAAAGAAATAGATAAATCGGCGGTAGTGTACCATTTTTGGAAGGAGAATCATGATATAGAACGAGAAATTCACTTACTAAAAAGTGTCCAAGGTCCAGCTGCATTAACCACGTGGGAAAAAATCTTCATAAAGAAACATGAAAGAAAATTGTTTAATTTCGACACTACCTTTGAAGAAACCCCAAATTTTAAGTTCATCAAGATACCGACAGATACGCACCTATCACCTCTGAGGAGTTCACCGAACCAACGTCCCTTATTCGACAACAGCTGATGATGTTAGGAAGATCCTAACGAAACGTGTTCTAGGTAAATACTAGCAATAAGTGGAGCATTGAGTATTAGTTCGACTCAAAATTATATAAATTTTGTGCTTCATTGTATCATAGTCCTTACACAATGGAATGATTAAGTGTCTTCACTTTCAAGTTATTTTTCTTATACATCAAATTCCAGCTATTATTAAATTTCTCAACTATTCATTAGATGCATTTGTTAATTTTGCTTTCTTTAATTATCCCCGCCATTCCACGCCCTTTTCCATTCTTATTTCTTGTATTGTGATTCCTGTATTCATGTGAAATATTCTGATAATAATAAGGTGGCTACTATTTAAAAATTGTGTTTACAGTGTTGTATTTATGTGAGAAATGTAATGAGAATGAAACTGTTTCACAGCAACTTCAGTTTCTTGTGAGGAAGAAGATGGCCACATTTCATACCACCCTGACAAAGCAGACTGCACCATGTACTACATGTGTGAAGGAGAAAGAAAGCATCACATGCCTTGCCCATCAAACCTCGTATTTAATCCCAATGAGAATGTGTGCGACTGGCCAGAGAACGTAGAGGGCTGCATGCATCACACACAAGCACCTCCTACAGCCAAGAGGAAATAGGGTACACAGTATTGCACAAACTTTTGTAAATAAACAAGTATATCGTGTGAGGAAGAATTCGAAGGCACCAACTAAAGCAACTGGCCACTAGATGGCAGTTAATGCTTAAAAGGTCCTCTAATCTGTTTCTGCTGTGTTCCGATTATGCAACAGAAATTTAGCCAAGGTTAGAGTTGAGTGGTGTTACATCTCGGCCTGGGAATGAAAGGACAGCTCTAAATTTCTTCAGAATCCATAGGCATTTGGATGTATGCCAATCTATTTATCTGAAATTTTTGAGTCAAATTGACAGTAAAATTTAGAAATAAATGTTTCTCATAATGTGTGTTTGGTTTGCAATTTTATGCAGACTTTTTTATAAATATGTATAGCTTATTATTGTTTTCTGATTAATTATTTACCATTTTGTCTCCTTACATCTTCTGTTTCTACATGTTTGCAAAAAATAATGATAACTTCTATTTTAAGTCATAGTTTGACTATCTATTTTATAATCAATATAATTCTTAATGTTATTGATTTTTTTGACATGAGAGAAAGTATCACTAGCAGCGTTTCCCTTCAAAATATTGGTTTTCATCCTCATTTGTTTGCACATGCAATCTTTGCTGTTACATAATTCATCAAAATGTTCCTTCACAAATAATTTATCAATCAGAGGGAAAATGCATGGAGTTCCCAAATGAAGTGTCAGATCAAAGCAAAAATAAGATGTGTTAAGTATTACTAATTCTGGACGTGTTTTAAAATAATCTGGCATTTAGAAGATAAGATAAAACTTAAGGCATTCCAAAAACGAACCAAATATTTATATTTTTCAGCACTAAATATAGCTCAGTGTGCATTCTGTGACTCTTTAGATTTATAGAAATCATGCTAAAACACATTTGGTATAAAAACAAAAACTCTCAGTTTCAGTTTCAGTGGATAATTATACAGTTTACTTATTTCACATCAATTTTAAGCTTGTGTGACATACATGATATTTATTGATCAGATTTAAAAGCACCATGCATCTACTTATCACTGCTTAATTAGCAGATAAGTAATTATCCTTCTTCATTACTGAATAGATATGTAAAAACACCTTTACACAGTGATTAATATTTACGTAATGTGTGATTGAAAGAAATGTTCTTTAATAATTGTCCGCCGTGGTAATTTTCTACCAAAAGGTTGTATTATATAGTTAAAATAATTTACTCTAATTTTGCAGTTAGATAATTTCTTAATATTCATAAATTGTGACTTTTTAATTCAGTAGGCTATGATCTAATAGTATTTTCTTTCTGAGCTGTAGAATATACACAAGTAGGAATATTTTATTACTGCATGCTATAATTAAATAATCATTACATTATTTATATACATTATGTAGCTTTATTTGTAAAATTGTAGCAATAAATAGCTCTCGCTCTGTGTTACAAACATAAATGGAAAAGTTGTCTCATCCTGAAGTAGTTTGAAACTTACCAATAATCTTAAGTCTCAAGTGATATTATTTATATAATAGATACTTAAATTACAGGCTGCAAAATAATTATTATACTTTCAAATACAATATAACATGACTTATTAAATTTTTGTTTAAAGATTGCATAAAAATATAAGCAAGTGGCTAATTTGTAAATGAAAGGGAACTTGAAAATCAACTTTAAGTTCAAATAAATTATTTGAAAAAATGACACTAGAGTGACTGGTTGCAAGACACTATTACAGATCATATATATGCCAGATGATAGGAGCATTTATCTTAAAAGTTATTTAATGCAAATAACTTGAAAGGAATATACACAAAAACTACTACTAACAAAAAATGAACAAATAGGGTACCTAAATTAGTAATTTGTTTATAATATGTTCTGAGATTATCAAGGTCTAGTGCAATATTTCATTCTACACTAGAGATCACGATATTTTACAGTATTATTATGAATTTAAAAAATTCTCTTATCTCTGGAGTAAAAACTGCAAGTCTGGGGTAAGAAACAAATTGCTTTTATTGTCTCTAAATAAAAAAATGAATTCTACATAAAAACAAAACCTCTAAAATCTGAAATGATTGTTACAACCATAACAATGAACATAACAAATATGTAGTTAATTAAATTTGAGCGTAACCTCAAAAGTACAATGGTGGCTACAGTGATGTATACCAACCAAAATTAAAGTAACTTGTATACTGGAAAAATTAAACATGTTAGAATACTATAGTTTCCCCAGATATGTTTGAAAAACTTAGAACGAAAGTTTACTTTCTGAAACTGTATTCTCCATAAAATCTTCAGAACAAATCCTTAGCAGGAACTCCATGCTTAACCCCTTTTGCTGCAAACTCACCTTGAAATAAATTTTTAAATTTAAAAACAAAATCCTTTTATTTAATATTCATATTATTAATTACATTCTTTCTGCATCAGAATAATGCAATCACCATGGAGAGAATAAGGAACATCTCTTCCTTAACCAAATCACACAACTGAAAAACAGGTTATACATGCATATAATATATCATTTCTTGTTAAGTTTAACTAGGGCACGCGTCATGTATTCTAGTACAAACTGACAGTATGTGTGTTGTGATCTTTAATATAACTGTACAGGAACAAATGTCTCTCAATAAAATGTGTGTAAATAAATAATATAAAACTTCACAACAATGAGTTTCCTTTAACCCTAAATGCTTCTGAATTCATGCATGTGTGCTTCTAATAATGCCAAAGTAATTTGTGTCAAAATGCAGCAGACATAAGAATAAAAAACAAAAAGAAAGAAAAAAGAAAGAAAAAAAATAGCTGTGATCCTTAAAATGTCTTAACTCTTCATTCCACTGCGTGACACTTTGGCATCAAATATCGGAATATTTTAACAGCATATTTTGTTATTTTTGTAGCATTAAATTGTACAATAAAATAAAAATACTTTTACCTATTTTAAGTCCTAAAATTATTAAATTGTTTCAATAATACTTATATTCCCTCTTTTTTTTTTTTTAGAATAAAGAGCAAAAGCCAAGCAGCTGCAGCCAAATATTAGCCTGCCTACACCGGTTATCTTATGTGGGCCCTTCCCATACTTTACCATGGATATATTTTACTGCAGTCACTTGAGATCTGAGCTCACAATATTCAGCTTTAAATGGATGCCCAATATATTTTGTCTCATCTGAATGATCAGTGACATTAAATTTTTTTCCACTAAAGTGCCTGAGACATGGAGATAAAAATGATTTAGAAATTAGAGCAAGAGTGGCCAATGTATCAGCTTAATTAATAAAATAAACAATTTATTTACAAAGAGCTCATTTTTTACTCAGTTTGGTATAAGTATGGCTCAGAAGTTCAATATGTATAATTGCTTAAGTAATTCTATAAAAAGACCTGAAAATACCCTATAATGGACTTAAATTCATAAAATAAGATAAAGTGTGATATAAATTAATATATTTAAATTAATTTTATTTCTAATCACATATTTAAATATTTTTAGAATTTTTAATGTTGTACTTAAAATATGAAGCTATTAACAGTGAAGCAAACAAACATCTATAAATTGTTATATTTGTAGATATTTTAATGTTGTATTTATCTGCATATTCACATCCTCTTTCAGATTTACTTACATTTTTAATTTACTGTAGAAAATCTTTTCTTTTTTATTGGATATCTGTTGCATTGTACCTGTCATTTAGCAATTTTGATAGTTGGTACTTCCCTTTACTGTAATTCTGCCTTCTCCCTCACTTATATTTTCTACCTTCTTTTGAATCTTGAGTCTTTCTTGTCCATTTCTATTTGAGTTTCCCTAAAATTTTCCTCATAGTTTTTAAACTTGTAACTTATTAGGATTTTCATGGCTATGAGTTTACTGTTCATATTGTCCCATTTCTTTTCCCATATCTCTTTCTTCCATTCTCTTACCTTCTTACACTGTGCCAAATAGTTTACTAAATTCTCCATGTTCTAGACATTCTCGGACTTTGAGCGAGAAGCCTGAGAACGTCTAGAAGATATACGCCGCCAGGAAAGATTCAGCTCATATTTAAATTCTCCATGTTTCCTCACATAAAGTGTTCTGCAACATTCTTTCTTAATCGTTTCAGTAGTGTTGCCTGTTCTTACCCATATTAGTCCTCTCTCTTGTTTGTTACAAATATCTGCATATCTTTTTCTGCCCCATTCCTTTTACATTAAGGTATTTAGCTCCAAAGATTTGTTCCCTTCTCTTATTTCTGACATTTCTTGTCTTTCTACATTTATCCAATCCTCTGCATAACAGGGTGCAAGCGAGCGAGAGCCTGCCAATCCGACAGTCGTCCTCATGTCCACATATGCAAGGTAGAGTTGGGCAATCATCCAACCGATACACGAAGGAGACAGTCAGCATCATGCAGTCCCATCCGGAAGCTTTTGTTATCTCTATTCTGTTCTTTATTTCCGTCCAAAAAAGCTTTCACTCCTTTTCCCCAGTTTGTAAACATCCCCCATTCCTGTCTTCATTACAACTTTGCCCATTTCATTCCAGCAGTTATTTTCATTGGCATAATATTTAGATAACAGATATAATGCTGAGCTTTAGGCATCATGTCAGCCATATTTAAAGGGAACACATGTCATTTCCCTCCAAATTGTATTATTTATGTACTCTTAATACACATTAACACAGGCATTGTTCATTAAGAGACTGATGTACCCAGTTATTATTAATGTAACACCCAAATATTATTCTTTGAAATATTGTAATACATTTCTGCATAAAAAATGCAAAACTCTGATAGTCTGAGATAAAAACGTGAAAGGGTTTATGGATAAAATAGTTCTGCTTTCAGCCTTATTTATTTATTGTTATGCTAATCTGTATAAATTGTTGCATTCGGAATTGAGATAAAGCAGTAAAAATATTGTCAAAAGATACTAAACTTACCAGAAGATTTATTAAATACCCAAAATAAGGCTAGAAAAGTACCAATGAATAAAAATATCTGTTGTGTGCCTCACATGACCTTCTCTACTAATTTCATAAAAATTTGTACTCTTCTATATTTATGTTAATCAAAATAAACTTTAATAAAAGTGATTTTATTACATATTTCATTAGAGATGTAATGGGAATTCAAAAATATAGCAGGTGAAATATAAACAAATATATAAAAAATATAAAAATATAGCAGCTGGTCGCTATTTGATGGCTTTGATATTAAAAAAAGGGAATAATAGCTCCCAATTTGAGATAACTAAGTATTTAAATATTCAAACTAATAACAAGGAATATATAAAAATTTAGAACCACAAAAAAAAATTATTTAACATAATTTGTGTGCTTTACAAATCTTTTATGTGTAGTACAGTTTATCAGTTATACGAAGGTCATTCAGAATGAACTGAAAAACTTCAGAGCCATTCCTATAAAAATCAAGATATAAATTTCATTAATTGTCATGAATATATATATATATATATATATATATATATATATATATATATAAAACCATATCAAAATCATTAGACTGTGTATGATAAAATCAACATTATAGGAGCATTTTACATGTAAGAGGTTATATTGGGTAATGGGGTTACTTGAAATGATTGTATTGAGTTATACGTTCAGACATATGAATGGAGCTTTTCCCAAAAATGAATTATTCTGAGGAATGTCTGTTTCAACTTTTTGGGTAAAACGTAGTGACTTTTCTACTTATGAGAAGATTTGGAGGATGGATTTAATGTTCGATCTGTGAAATACTTTGTGCCTATGCACCGATAAGATGCCCCCAGGGAGGGAAGGAAAGGTGAAGTGAGAGGATCCTAAGGGTGGACGACAGCATAGGGCACGGTCTCTTGTAACTGCAGATTGAAACCCGCCAGTGACAGCTCGTAAGCCATCTCACCCCGCCTCTCTGGTGGACACCTATACCTTCCCCAATCCTCTTGAATGAAGATTTTCAGAAAAAAATTCTCTGCTATGAACGCCAATACTCCCTCTTGACATACTCAAAGAGCTAACTAGAATAAAATGTTAAGTGGGTTATACTTCGGACATTCACCTAGCAATCCCCCAAAAGTAGCATAACCTAGATCAGAAAAGTTGGCTAGGGTAGAATCGTATCCACGACCACTCTAGTCCGGCTTATATACACTACCGCCGAGCCATCCAGCTCGGTTCTCTACTATGTACCTGAGAACTCTTTCTGCTTCTGATTGAGCAATTGGGTGGGGGAAACCGGAGAACCCGGAGAAAACCCACCCGTGTGCCGTGTTGTCCACCAAATATCTCACATACAGCCAACTGAGAACGAACCCGAGCCGCTTTGGTGAGAGTCAAGTTGTCTAACCACTCCGGCACGGCTCTAGCCTCTTTCATTACTGTTAATTTAAGAATAGAGTTCCGGTTCACATAAACTTGTTCTACGTTTGCAAAATACCTATGTACTTAATCCTTTTTTTTTATTTACGTTCTTCAACTATAGATAAGTCATACCGAACGAAGAATGAAGTAATGCCCAAATGAATCCAGGGTTCATACAACTTAGAGCTACCTGGCGTTCATCTTTCGGGATAAGGGAAAATCCGGAAAAAGCTTAATCCAGATAACTCACCCTGATGTTTATGGGGTAGCATGTTACTTCTTTGGTACTGCACTGGCTGGCTTCAACGTTCCCTTATATATTTAGTGGGTTACGTTAAAATGGAAAACAAACAATCTTGAACTGCATTGTTCCAGAGTCGATAGTTTTCGTATTTCCCTGCCAAAGACGGTCAGTAGCAGAGGCAGCGGCCGGCCGCACCTCTTAATTCCCCTCCCTCACAGGACCGACGAGACAAATATTTGAATCTCCAAACCAAAAACAGGAAGTATTCTTGAAAAGATTAACTCCACAACAAAATTAATTTTAGTTATATATTTCAGAGATATCTTTTTTTGCTTATTTGTTTTTGTTTTAGTAAGATTTTGTTCAAATCTTACGGCTTATCAGTTATTCAACTCATTCAAAACGAAGAGTATTTCAGAGGCAACTTCCTGCAAATTCAAGATATACTTGTACTTAGATTTCATTTGTCACGAAGATACTTTAAATATGTGGTAGTTAAATAAAAATCGTTAGGAGCCGTTTTTAACAAATTTAAACTTCTTGAAAAATTTTCCATGTGAAGGGTAGTTTGGGATGGAGGGTTTTTCTTGAAAATCTCTGAATCGCATCCTTGTCAGATACTGAACTTAATATCCAGTTTGGTGCTTAACCAAATTTTCATGTTTAATTATACTGTTCAGACACGCACGCACAATTTTCCCCCTCCTAAAAGTGGTTTTCTTGGGTTCAAGGGGTCTGGAAGCTTATTTCTCTGGGTCGAATTTGTGGGTAAAATATAATAATTTGTTCACGTGCTCTATGTCGTAGGAAAATCGATCATGACATGTTTATTAAGGTTTTAGATGTCAGATTATGTTCTTTCCATTTCAACATGTTCCTCGTTTTAGTAAATACAACAAACTTTCTGTATGAGTTCCAAAAGGCTCTATGGTGCACTAAAGGTGTCTAAATGGTAAGGAAGGTCCTTCGCATTGCGTTCCTTCTTATGTCAAATTTGTTCGACTGACTGTACCTCTCTGCTTGGTGCGTTTTGTATCATGTATACAAACAGCTGACGAGCAGGAGTTGCTTTCGTTTTTATCGCAGTTCTCTTTCAACATGTTTCAATGATGTTCGAAACCTTGCGAATAGTTTTTATAGACATTTGACAGTAAAAGTTGGCCTTTTTGTAGTTCACGACTGTGTTAAAAGTAGAAAACAGAAAATTCTTTCGCTCATTACTCAAATGTTTTCGACACTCTGCAAAAGCAACTTTGGTTTCTTACGGAATGTGACAATCGCCCCATTCAAGAAGGCCGTAAACTGTAGCCGTGATTCTGAGTTAAAGAATACTGAACAAGTTGAAATTTTACAAGCAGCAAAGAGAGTGAAATTACAATTGTTATCCAAAGAAATCAAGAAACCAATACGACATGCATACAAGTTCCTGGACTCAAGGTAAAGAACATACAAAATGATTATATTGAAAGTGTATTGTTTGCGTTCTTTGAAGAAAAAGCTAAAATATGGCATATTCAACATTGTAGGCAAATTACTCAATGATAAAGCTGTGTCTTAATGTAAACAATAACCAAATCAATAAATGCTACAAACATATCATTTTTGAAACGTATGTCTGAAGGTACCAACCAAAAAAAAAAAAAATCCAAAAATCTAACCAAAGAATAAATCGACGCCTTCAGAAATACAACACCATTTGAATAATTACTTAATAACTGAAATAACTATTTCAAATTAATTGTTGTACAATCAACATTTGAGTTTCCTAAAAAGACAAGTTAGGAAAAAGGTTGTAATTAAGTACATTTTTGTTGTGTTATTTTCATCGTTTTAATATTTCCACTATCTCCCTTATGTAAAGTGTTGTCAACACTGACGCTACGCAAGACAAATGAACATCGCAACCCGATGAATATCATGACCATGAGGAAGGTAAAACAATGCCGTATAATAATAATCTATAACATAGCTATAATAATACAGGACTGTCTAAAAATACTGTATGAATAAAATGATTTTAATTTTCTTTTTAACGCATGTATTATAAGTAACTATCTTGGTTTTTCTCATTTTGTCTCGTAAACTATTTTATTTAGTGGGTGGCCGGAAAGCGAGGATAATAACAAGGACGTGCCGATGAGGGACGAATAAAGGTTAACATGCTAGCGTGTTACTTTTTGGGTCAGGACGACCTACATTACCCTAGCTTCTAACGAAATTCTACTCTATTCCAAGTTTCATGCACGTCAGCCCGCAAAGGTCGCGTTCTCTAGGGCAAACCAATTCGAACCCCTACTGATCCTTTATTGCTTTCTCGACCCGATGTCAGAATTAAAATTTAAGAATTCTATTACACGAATAGATATCAATGTTCCTGATCTTGTGCATCTAGCTTTGTAAACTTTCGTTTAGGCTGTGCTAGCCTTAAACAATCTTCAGTTGTAAGGAACATTTCTGTGGAAATGGCAAACAAAAGAGTAACTCATATAATTTCCTATTTTATAGCTTGTTTTAATGTTATATAGAGTTGCACCAACCAAGCGCGATGCTGATGACTAGCTCCATAAGTTATAACCTTGTCCCGTTTGCGCATGTTTATTTTTCTGTATTGCGTTTTCTTCCCGCTCTTGATTGGCCTACGTACAAATGTAATACATACACCTTCGAATGTTGTCAAACAAGCCGAGTATAACAGAAGGATATGCAATGAAAGTTATATAAACACACTACCATGTTAGATGCTCGTCTTTCATCCTGAGGGGCAGGTATATACCTACTTCATATCTATTTGTTTGTAACGATGCACATGTATTTACTCCATTACGTAATAGATAAATGATCATACTAAACAAGGAACTAGTTTTAACGCAGAACAACCTATTATTATTATAACACCAAAACTTTTAACATGACTTTACTCCGCTATAATGCATTATCCCCCCCCCCCTTTTTAATTAACATATTCTATTCCCTCTCTAATGTCTTGCGCAGTGGCAGGACATGCTTTGGTTCCATGCCTTGGAATGCGGCTCGTGTTCGATTCCCTGTGGATGCAGATTTTAAGTCCTGGGTACAGAACCGGTGCCCACTCAGCATCGTGAGGCTTACGATAGGTGAGCCGACCTGGTCAAGAAAGCCAACTGTCCGGCTGGAGGTGCCGCAATGCTGACCACATCTCCCCGTATCGGTTGGATGATCGCCTACCTCTACCTTGCGTATGTGGGCGTGAGGCCGGCAGTAGGGTTGGCAGGGATTGGGCCCTCTATGGGATGTCGCACCATGCTTTTATTATTATTATTATTATTATTATTATTATTATTATTATTATTATTATTATTATTATTATTATTATTATTATTATTATTATTATTATTATTATTATTATTATTATTATTATTATTATTATTATTATTATTATTATTATTATTATTATTATTATTATTATTATTATTATTATTATTATTATTATTATTATTATTATTATTATTATTATTATTATTATTATTATTATTATTATTATTATTATTATTATTATTATTATTATTATTATTATTATTATTATTATTATTATTATTATTATTATTATTATTATTATTATTATTATTTATTATTATTATCATCATCATTATCATTATCATTATTATTAATTATCATTAGCATTATTGTAATTAATATTCATTATTATCATCAATCATCATCATTATTGCCTCTCTAATCCGCCCGTACACACATTCACAGTGCGTTGTTTCCCTAACGTGCATGTCCAGCATTTAGAAAAAGGAGCTACCCCCAGTAGTCGAACTTTTACCAATGAAAATTATTACGATGTTTCTGAAAGTGTTGAGTAAATTTGGAACCTGATAAAATTTTGGTAGCTTATCTAGTTGTGTTGTTCTCTATGAAGCTTTGGCTTAACTCTTTTGTTCCATTTACACCCCAACTTCATATTACTCATATTTGAGCCATATTGAAATATATTTGCCTACAAGTGTAGGTACTTGGGTTATTCTTTGGTATGATACATTAAATCGCACACATACACTTCCAGACTCTGAAGAAGATGGGGAAATACATGATAGGAAGAATTTTCACGGTCAGTCAGGAAACGAACCCGGAACCCTTTTGCATAGGGCTCTATTGACTGAGCTTGGGCCAAGCTGAACTTTAGTAGGTATCTCCTTAATATTCTTAAAAATGTTAACTGCTAATTTACACAAACAAAACATTTTAAAATATTCAACCGCTAACAGTTTTAGAATTTCAGTTTCGAAAATTTACCCGCAGATTCGCAATTACTTTTCTCTTAAAGATTCTGGCCATTTCTTTCTGGGGTGTAGTGTTTGTTTACAATGAAGGCCCCCCTCTCGTGTACACCCTAAATCTTCAAAACGAAAAATAAAGTTTGACGTGTTAAATAATTCATCAGGTTTCCATAATAGTTTTATTTATGCGGAGATTGCATAAAATTGCTATTAATTTTTACTTTTTGTCAACTTAATGTTTAGATACACTTTATATTGCCATATTTATGTGCATATTATGCAATCGTCCAAGTACCTATACATGGAAAGTTTACGTATTAAAGGGAATATTACCTTTCTGTCCGTGGTGATGACTCATGGGGAATGCTGCTGCTCACACTTCTGAGACACTAGCGTTAAAATCCTTGTTTCCAGCAAACATAGCTCCTTATAATGCAGTTATTATTTAATCTGTTAAGACTAATGCAGTATAGAGTAGAAATAGTGAACGCAATTACAATGAAAGTAAGGGTTGATGAGTCACTTTTTAGAACTGCTTGTTAAACTAAAGGGACATCACGAGGTGATCTGTTAAAGATATCTATAGTCATATTAAAAAGAAAAGTATTTAGTTTTATTCAGTCTTACATTGTGTATTATTATAAAAGTATACTTCCTAGTTGTATAATTATGGTTATCACGTAACAGTAATGGATGTTAGTGTGGATTTTTACAAAGCAAATGAAACAGTATTAATTAATGATGGTTAATATTCTGAATATTTTATACACTTTAATGAATATAGTGCAACAATGGATTCATAATACAAAGGAGTTATTATTGGAATAGCATTTTCTGCTATAACAGGCGTTTAATAAGTATGTATAGATCAATTAACCTCAATATGTAAACCTTATGATAAAATATTGTGAAAAATCTTATTGAGGATCTAGAACGTAATCACTGAATACAAACGAAATAAGAAAATAAATAAGAAATATAACAATTATTAATTATAATAATTCAACGTAAGCCTTAGTAATATAGCATGATTAAGACAATTACCTATAATACAATTGTGGAAACGTAGAGTCAGACTGAAAAATTCAATGCCATAGCCGGGATTTGAACCACGGATCTTCTGGTCTCCGTTCAGCCGCTCTAACCATTGAGCTACTATGGCCAACGTGCCGATATGACATGAAATTCTCCAACTAAGTGGTTTACCGGGAAAAATACGTGTCATATCGGCACGTTGGCCATAGTAGCTCAATGGTTAGAGCGACTGGACGGAGACCAGAAGATCCGTGGTTCAAATCCTGACTATGGCATTGAATTTTTCAGTCTGACTCTACGTTTCCACAATTTTGCTAGTGTGAATGAACAATTAATTTCTATTATATAATTGTTTAACGTAACTGTACAAATGTTTTACTTAAATTGAATTAAGCTGAGTCTCATCATTGCTGAACTTAATGTCAATTGCTTCAAACCTTTTCATAACAACTGCTATAGAAAAATACATAAACAAGGATAAGTAATTCAATTCACACACTATCGAAATGGGTAATGTTTCGTAGGCAAACAAGATGGAATTATAATTAATATTGTAGCGTAAATAATTAATCATCAAATGACAAAGAACTCTACAAAAAGCTCAGTGGATGTATAACATTTGCTTAAACCGTAGAGATTTCTTTATTTACCGTAATTATTTGTCTAAGATGTGTAAGCTAAGATGCTATTGTGTTTAATTCATTGTCTTCGACAGCATAATAGCGACCTTCCGAGCCAACGGTCAAAAGGGATATATCTCGTGTGTACACAATCAAAAGCTTTTGATAAATTACAGAACAAAGCTGAAGTATTCTCATGACAATTAAAATTGTAACTATCGGATATGTCAAATATTCAATTGCATTTAAAGTAGGTAACTTAGATGTAAATCGAAATTGGGAAGATAGAAAATTAATTATTGGATTCAAAATAATAACTTAACTATTCAATATAATCTCAAGAATTTTACCTTAGGAACCATTTAAAGTGGTCTATAATTATCTATAACAAAAGAATCAACATTTTCACTGCGTAATAATAATTTTATTTATTCTGAGTAAATAAGGGAAGATACTAGTTATCGAGCTTTGGCTGATTATAATATGTTAACTATTCAATTACATAAGGCATTAGAAAATTAATTAGTATACCGTAATCGAATGTACAACTGAGGGGCGCCTCGGACGCCGGCAAAAGTGGTTACCTAGGAATTCATTGTAAAACTCCACGATAGGACGGTCGCCGATCATCGAACGAAGTTCGTAAAGTGGCAGAGGCCATGGATGTGTCGTCGGGAACACAATTCATATTTTTTGTGATAAGTTGAAGATGAAAAAGCTATCGGTACGATGTCGGCTTAATAATGAGAACCAGAAACCAAGCAACAATCAAAGCAATGAGTTACTTGCCATGAATCTGGTCCAAAGGAAACAATTACGATCTCATCGGCTGATAAAGTAATGGTGACAATCTTTTGGGATACGAAGGGTGTCATATTCACTGATTTCTTAAGAAGAGTAAAACAGATTTCTGGAAAATACTAGTGACTTGTTGGTGAGATTCAACCACAAGTTGGAGAGACGGTCCCAGCTGGCGAAGAAAATTATGTTTTGTCATGACAACGCACCAGCGCATTCAACCGGTGTTGTCGCTGCATGGATTGCGCTATGAATTCCTGCCACACTCTCCATATTCGCCTAACCTTGCTTCTTGAGATATCTTTAGCCATATCTTATAAGCTGAAATGGCTAAGTAATACATCTCAATCCAATAAAATACTAATTATATAAGGAATAATAATTAAAAATAGTATTGATAAAACATATATAACGTCATTTAAATGTAGATTAAATTATTGTTTTAATTTATTTAAACATTACAGAATTATAAAAATTATATCAAATGAGATCATCGAGACAAAGCGTAATTCGCAGAGCTTAGGAATTCCTATTTTTGGCTGAATTAAAAATGGCGGGGACTTTGGGTGAAGCGTATATTCTTGTTGAGATTTTTTTTTTTTGGTAATTTACGTCCTCCAACGTTAAGTCATATCGAACGATGGATGAAATTGGTGCAATGATGCTCAAATGAGTCCGGGGTCCATGGAGCTTCGAGTTACTCGACATTCGTCTATCAGGATAAGGGAAAACCACGGAAAAAGCCTTATCCAGGTAATTCATCCTGACCGAGATTCGAACTCGGGACCCCCCCCCTCCCTAATTTGTGTTTGAAATGCCTGGAATTGCCCTCTTATGATAAAAAAGTTTTTTAAAAAAAATTAATCCTTTTACCTAAAGTGAGTAAAATGTGGACTTTCATCATGTAAAAAAGTTCACTTTCAAAAAATAATGTAGTAATGGATATTACTCAAAAATTTATAGCAGCTTTGCAATTATTTTTATCTGTTATGTGAATGTTATGCGAAAGTAATCATAAATATGGAGATATGAGCACCTTTCACAATGTGAGTTAAACTTTTCCATTCTTTATTTGCATTACATGTGCATGGCAAACAGATATCAATCAGTTAACTGCAATTTGGATTGATTTACGAGCCCGCTGCTCTCAAAGTAATTGTTCCGCTCTCAAATTTCACCACCACTTTGTTTTCAGCAACAGGTTACAAAGACGCGCTAGGATGAGATCTAACTTGAGAGGCACTTCTCTGCGGCCTATGTAATTGCACGTGATCAATACTTTCCTTCGTATAAAGGATGGTGCTCTCTTGTTTTCCTAGTCAAGTTAATGGACGACCATTTCCAAAGGTCCTTAACCAACTATTATTTGATACCGAAATACTAACGCCACTGACTGCATTTCAACAATCTCTTTGGCCAAGCTTGTGTGTGTCTTATTTTTATTGATTTTTCAAACCTTATCTCATGCCTTGAAATAAACGCAGATGTAATGTTATTAAATCCATGAGAAGATGAAAAAATTAAAATCAAATATTAGTTTTTGTACCTATTATATAGGATGACTCTTTGGGAATATTTTTATACAGATACTTTTATCACACGAGCAAAATTGAGTGAAATGTAAATAAATGCCTCTTATCTTAAATATTATATGCACCAACTTTAAACAAAATTTCTCCCGTTTAAGCTTCGAGACATCATAAATGTGATGGAACATTAAAGCTATTAAACCTACTATAATATTTGTTTTAAGGTTTTCTCGTAAATGGCTCCAACAATTTTTATTTTGATCTTATTGCACAAAAACTGTATGTCTTGTTAAAGCAGACAATTTATTTCGAATATATATTTTTTATTTGAGAAATCCTTCTCTTCTGTTACGTAAACGGCACGGAATTTCAAACACATCACATAGCAACCTGGCCTAAAAAGTTTCAACTATCACTTAAGCCTACTGTATTATCTCCTTTCTGGATTTATCATTATCCGGGTTAGTATTTTTAAGTGTGCACTGTTTTTCTTTGTGTAAATGAGATATTTTCGGAAAGATATCACACTGTGAAATTGTGTTTCTAGTTGCAAAAAATGGACGTTTTTTCACGCTCCTTTTTTCCATTTCTTGGAATATAGTTGCGAACCCGATCACGATAGCGCGGCTTATGTACACAAAGAGCCTGGAGATAGGGAGTATGCCGGAACAAATAAAGATAGCGCGAGATAAAATACCTGCCGCCACAGATAGGGTTACGCTTCTGGAAGGTGATAGAACATTCGAATTTATGTTTACTCCGGAAATATCTCGAACTTATCAATGAGATATATAAGAGATTGTGACACGCCAGTGGACAGTTGTAAAACAAGAGTTGTTGTAAAGGCATGTAACAAGAGTGTTGTAAACAGAGGAAGTTGAGTAAGCTGTTCGTTATTGTCATCGACCTTGGAAGATTGCGTTGTATATGTGATGTACCTAATGTTGTTACGTGAGAATTGAACGGTGTATTGCTACGGAAATAAAGAACATTTAGAGTTTCGGCAAATTGGACTTTTAATTCTACGAACCCACAAAGTCAAAATATTTATCCCTTTTCCCCAATCATGCCCATTAATTCCCTGTTTCCCCTATTTCTTTTTAAGTCTCAATCCACTTTATTCTATATCATTACCAATCAATATAAAATATTGAACTTCCAATTAACAGCTCCTCAGATTGCTGTGTCTTGCGAGTTGTAAGTCCACTTATTTCAGTAAATATCTGCAACAATTGAAAATAGTTGTGTGTGCGACAACCCCTCTTTCTCTCTTTACCGCTATTAAGTAGTCCGCAGTAATTGAAATGACAATGGACGTATGTTTCACCATAATTAGTAGTCTGCTATTCGTGAATGTGAGTTTGTACTGTGACAGTCGTCATCTGTTCGCACGAAGGTGGAGGGCAAGGTCACGACAGTAACCGCACACGCGTAGTTCCGAGAATTGCGACTGGAGTCTGCTCTAGCTACTAGAAATTAGTGAGACTGCAATGATCTCCAGCATGAATTAGAACATTCTGGTAATTGTTGCACCGTTATATAAGAGTGTTGGCCCCCCAGGGGCCTACTTCGGTAGGTACGGGTTTGGCGCACCCGGGGTCCCGAGCCAACAGTCTCCCTCGTGTGGGCTCCTCATCGTGGCTGAGGGAGACGGTCAACAGGCCCACCCACGTGTAGGCCGTGCGTGGAGACCCGTGGAGAAGGTTTTTAGATTATTGTCTAGTTTAGAGTTTAGGATTTAGTGAACGAAATTTTTAGTAGGTTTTGATTGACTTTTTTTATGTACGTGTATTTTAATAGGTTTTGTTACACTTGTATAGTTTTTAGAAAGTTTTATATCTGGCTTTTGCCATGACCAATTTTTAAAGGGCGCTGATGACCGCCGTAGTTGAGCGCCCTTATATATCATCATCATCATCATATCATCATCATCATCATCATCATCATCATCATCATCATCATCATCATCATCATCATCATAAGAGTGTTAGCAGCATGTAAGTGTTTTAATAGCGCAATTGTAGAAGTATTAATGTCAAATAAAGAACGTGGTTTATAAACTAGTATTAGTCCTTTGTTACATTACTAAACGAGTGTATTACTATAATTTAAGATGATTAGTGTGCGATTTATTGTTCTGGCACAGGAATTCAAACAGATTTTATAGACATCGGTAGAACTAGTATTGATAGAACTGTTATGCGATGTAGTAACTGAAGTTCAGGAATTTTGTTAGATGAAAAGCACTGGGGAGCTCGCATCAAACAACACATTCCCACCTCTGAACACAAATGAAGACTCTTCAAGCAAACAAATCACGGCAACGTCTATTACGAAATGTATTTCAAGAGTACTTATAAAGTCCAACATTTGAAAACATTCAACATTGTTTTGTGTGCAGCTCTTACATAAGAAGGAATTCCACTCAATACGGTTAACCATCCGGCCTTCAAGGGATTTCTTTAAAAAATTACACAAAGCTGTCAGTGCCCGATGAGAGACTTTAAGAAAAAATTACATGGAGCCTGTTTACCAATGCAATGTGTATACCATCAATAATGGCGACTTTATTTTTTAACTTCAGATCGACTGGCACTAAGTCCCACCTACAATGACAATGCGGAATTCATTACCTTCTTCGGACATTTTTCCGCATGCAAATATCGAGCTACCGTAAACCTAATAAAATAGATTACCGAAGAACATCAATTGAAGGCATTCTCGTAAATATCTTAATTGTTTCCACAGCTAAATCCACACCTTTTCTTCTGATTGGTGTTATCACCCCTAAACAAAATGCATAAAAAATTGAATAAAGGGTTTTTGATGTCACACAGAACCACTTATTCCTCGTGTATATGTCTATTTAATTCTTATAAGCGTCCTGTTTTTGTTATATATTTATGTGTAGGTAAGGAGCACGTGTTCCCATGTATTTCAATGTTGCCTTGTCTACAAACGACTAATGTAAAAAATGGGCTACTTAGAAGTATGAGGAAGAGAAAATGCCGAATATGATGTAAAACAGTTTTCCGTTAACTTTTAAGTGGCTTATCCCACGTTTCTGGATATAGCATATTAGTCTTTGTGTGAGTAACATTTGTGTAATCCTGCTGCTCGAAATGTTACCCTGGCTTTATCTTTGTTAGTAGAAACATCTCAGATAACGCACTGATTGTGCTCGGAAGAGTGAGAGGGGTACTGGCGCGCTTCTCGGACGTGTGCTTAGCGCCAATGAACGCATCACTTCAGCCACTGGAATGTGTAGGAATCACAAATGACAGATAGTGGATGGATATTATGTCACGTGGAGTATCCTTTTGTGCAGCATGATAATACTACTGGTTGACATGTGCTGCCAACGGTAGCCATACCAGCAAATAACCGACACGGATTTCTCCTGACCGTTCTCCGCACTGCTCCCATGACATAATTTCGCACAAAATTTCACATGCCACGAATCCATAGAATAGTAACATAATGGTGTTCATGGTGAGAAGTTATAGTGACTTCCTTCAGCTTTTGCGTTTTTCTGTTGATATAGACAATATCAACAATTGTCTTGTACAATTATAAACGGCACCTAAGCAAATATTTAAAATAGGTTTCCACTCACTTTTAAGGCACTGACACCCCCGAAGCTTCTCCTGTGAATAGTTATAAGCACCTGACTACAGTTGGAAAAGGAAAAACATTGAGATATTTTTACTTCCGTGAGGGAGCAGTTAGATGGCTATGTCATAGACAAACTTGAGTCTAGTCTTCAGAAGAATCCGGGCATTGACGAATTCGATATATCTGTAGAATGCCCCAGTCGTTTCTGTGGATGTCCAGAGAAGCTTTAGCACCTCCTAGTAAAACAGTTTTAAGAATATAAAGATGTTTAATTGCTTAAAATGCAACAGCTGTATGGTTTTTCTTTCTGATGAGTGATATTTTTATGTACTTGTTTGTAATTCAATAAAACAGAATAGCGGAAAGGGAAATTATTGAATATGCTGAATGAACCGGCAGCTTTCTGACTCTTTTCTGTCTTATTTGAACTCCCTTTTCCTTTCTTTTTTCATCTGAAATTTGTACCTAAAAATCCTAAATCTGATCATGATTAACAGGCAGTAGAGGAAAATATAAAATTTTTAATAAATAATTGATAGTATTTCTATAAAAGCGATAAGGCGTAGATATATGCATTAAATTGTCTCAGTTTGACTAAATAATTTGCTTTGATAAGGGCTTGTTTAAAAATGATTCTGAACCTACTACTTAAACAGGCAGCTATCCTCGACTTCATCAGTGATTTATTTGCTCTGTGTTCAAAAGCTTTGTGTGAAGAGCCTCTGAAAAATGGAGATAAATGAACTTAAAGCAGTGATTAAATACTCAGCATGATCCATCAAGATCATGACGTGATGTCAAGTGAAGATTTTGTGTCATGATGGAGAACACGCGGTCACGCAAAGTATAGAGGTCGACTACGTAATGCGTGTACACAGTGACTGTGTGGGTGATCTATCACAGAAACCCATTCTTTGAATGTCCTTTCTCTACCCTTTACTATTTACGGTAACTCTACGAAATTCCTTATAAAGGAGAAATAAATCTTAATCTAAGAGTAGGCTGTTGAATAAAATAAAGGAAGTACATAAAAGTAGTCATAATTTGAATTGGTATTACGCTGCTTTGGATAATTACGTTGAATTGAAATTAGTAACATTCGAAAGAAAATCTATACTGTATATACATATCAAAGTAAATAATTAATGCCCCCTCCCCCATGAAAAGAAACTAAAGTCTGGATGGATATAAGCATCAAATGATACGACCCCAAAATGGACGCAAGCTTTTTACCCCTTTCCTTGAATCCAGATCTTGCAGGTGAATCAATCAACATTCAGCAGGACCTTTCAAGTAAATAATCACATGCAAAACAGTGAAGTAAGGTACTGATATAATCTTTAGTGTCAGGCTAGGCTTTTCTAAAAATAACCTCGTTTAAACATAAATCCATTTTCAAGGTGAAAAATGTTTCCATGAATATTTATACAATATTCAAGTGTGCAATGCGTTACTGTCTAATTTGGGTCAAAGCACAGAATCTGTGTCTGCGGTTTACATAACGTAATGTATTTTTTATATTAGTTTGTTGCGTTAAATACATTAAAAGATTAAGTAGAACTAGTGACAATACGCTTACGAATGTTAATTTAAACTTGCTACTTATGCCCGATTTCACCTACAGATGTTAAAATTTAACACGAGTTTAGCAATGGTTAAAAGAAAAATTGCATTTCACCAACAAGTGTTAGCGTAACACTCGTGTTAAATCTCTTGTTAAACTAACAAGCCAAATTTATGATGTTAAGTCCTTAACAATTGTAAATAGTCAACATGGCGAGCATGAACTCAGCTGTTGATGTCGATTTGCTATATTTAAGACCGTCTAAATGACATTCGTAATAGAGTACGGCTTAAGAGGAGAAATGATTTTGAGGAGCTATCCGAAGAAAAAATTTTACGGAGGTATAGGCTGTCGAAACATGTTGCTATGAAGGTTACTGCGGAAGTATAAGAGAGGTTAGAACATGCATCGAAAGGAATATGGCGATCTCGCCTTTGCTTCAAATATTAATAACCTTGCGATTTTATAATTCACTGAATTATGTGGATAATACAGTGTCCACCTGCCGTCTTGCAACGTTCAAGGCACTTGCCCTTCTTCGCTCCTCGTTTTAAATGTACGTAGTACATAGAACATGCATCGAAAGGAATATGACGATCTCGCCTTTGCTTCAAGTATTAATAACTTTGCGAATTATGTGGATAATACATTGTCCACCTGCCGTCTTGAAACGTTCAAGTCACTTGTCCTTCGCACCTCGTTTTAAATTTACGTAGTACATAGATCATGCATCGAAAGGAATATGACGATCTCGCCTTTGCTTCAAGTATTAATAACTTTGCGATTTTATAATTCACTGAATTATGTGGATAATACAGTGTCCACCTGCCGTCTTGAAACGTTCAAGTCACTTGTCCTTCGCACCTCGTTTTAAATTTACGTAGTACATAGAACATGCATCGAAAGGAATATGACGATGTCGCCTTTGCTTCAAGTATTAATAACTTTGCGAATTTATAATTCACTGAATTGTGTGGATAATACAGTGTCCACCTGCCGTCTTGAAACGTTTAAGTCTCTTGTCCTTCGCACCTCGTTTTAAATTTACATAATACTGACAAGTTGTTTGGTGCTTGTAGTAGTGACACATGCATTTGAATTAAATTCGTTTCCAATATTTTCCCCGTGACATCTTTCTCTTTTACATTCACTGCATCCGTCCTCTTATTTTCCACGATATCCTTACACTTCGTCACCAATTCAATTAACAATTCTTTCTCCATCGATGAGAAATTTGTCTCGCGGCTTTATTTATGATTTTGTTCATCCGCCAATTTTCAGCTTGTGCAGACGAAAATGAAAACAAAAGCGCATCGCAGTACGTTCAGAAAAATAATACGACTTATCCATAGCCTTTTATAGCTGTGATATTTACAAGTTTCTTGGCGTTAACACGGGTTTTTTAACATTTGCAGAAAACAGGTTGGTGAAATGCAAGAAATTTAACAGCTTTTTAGTGCTGTGACAATTGTTACGTTACATTTGTTAACGTCGATTTTAACATCTGTCGGTGAAATCGAGCATTAATGTAATAATTACATTAGGTTGTCTTATCTTGTTCAAAGATAAATCTTGTACTGCTCCTACATTTCATCACTTCTCCTGTTAAATCTCTCATCCCAAGGATGATAGCGATAGTCTAACGACGGAGATCTACTTCACGTTGAGCTTGTTCAGGTTAAATTCATGTGGTACTAATTTAGAACTTCTAAAAACTTTTAACCTGCTTTAATATGGCGATATATGGTATCGTTTGAAGCAGAACGTTTTTTCTGATAACCTCTGAAGGATTTCCCTTCAAAATTGCCAGTATTCTTAGTGTTCATGTAAATCTTAGTTTCCTTCTCTATTATTGAAACCGTTAACAAAAGACAGCATCCCCTTCCACTTCATATATTGTTCAAACAACGTTATAATCTTGTTTCCAATACGGAACAATAATCATAGCACCCTATAAATAATACTAACAAAAATGAAAGCATGTTTACTACGACATAAACTCCATTATTAACCAAACATAACCTAGTAATAGTTTAAACAAACGAAAAAGTAGTCAATTTATAAACAACCGTCATAAACAATATATGAAATAAGTGCTAAATTTACAGGCTTTTCTCCGTAATTATGACGAAGCAAAATAATTAAAGCATATTTATGAATGTAAAAGAGTATGAATTTGTTATATATTTAAACCATAAATTTGTGGGCAACGGCCTCTCAAAAGGCGTTCAATTTTGGCAATTGTAGATACAATTCATTCTGGTAAACCTGATGTTAAACAAATATTTGCATTTTAAAAATATGTACCTTCCCTTTTTTAAACTGTTTTCATTCAACCTGGACGGACAACCTGATCATCATGCAACTTGGTAGTGTGTCTGTCTCACATTCAAAGAGGTCGCGAGTTTGAGTCTAGGTCAGGATGAGTTATTTGGATAGGAGTTTTCCCGCGGGTTTCCCTTATCCAAAGAAGAATGTTAGATAACTTTAAGCTCTATGAATCCTGGGCTCATTTGAGCATCATTTCATTCATCCGATATGACAACGTCGGAGAACGTAAATTTAAAGAAGAAAAATGGAAATTATGGATTGTTCGGTTGTTTACCAGATGCGTTTTTTACCCTGAATAAGATAAATTTTAAATCACATTTAAAATAATTATAAAACTTTATACTTATCTGCTTCAGAAATTTTAAAACTAATTTTAATGGCGATACTTTTTATAAACGTCCCTTTTCTGGAATAAGAGCCAATGTGGGGCGCAGCGAACTGGAAGGATTATCACACAAAATGTTCTGTATGATTAAAAAGAAGTAAGCGCAGAAAGTAGCAAAGTAATAAAAATCTTGTAAACAACTCAAGTTGGGAAGAAAAGGTAGTTCTAAAGTGAAAATGAAAGCAAGGTTGAGTGTCTACGTGGGTGGAAAACTCCCAATGAAAGTGAGGGAGAGAGCAAGACATTTGTATTGATCCCAGACGGAACTGAACCTGCGAACCTTAGATACACGTCTGGGCCCAGTCTCGTTTACTGCAGTTCGCTCGAGTATTCCTTAGACGGGAAATAAAGATTGTTATACCACCCTTCGGAGTACGGGGAGCCTTTATGGAAAACATCAACAATTAACTTACACATTACTGGAATTACAAAGTTACAAATATAACTTGGATTACCAGTTGCTTCCTACTTTTACTCCAAATTGCTTTTCAATCAAAGGTATCTAATTCTCATTGAAATACAAATCATATTATGACCGCAGAAAAATAAAAGCGCAGACAGAAATAATTAACTAGGAAAACAAAGAAAAATAAGAAAAACAGTAAGACCTTGTCGAAAGAAGGGAGGGTGGATTTACCTGCACCTACTGTTTCTCGAGCTATGATGCATTCATGGGACTCAAAAGCAAAGCTCTCTAATGCTTGGTCATCTGAGAGTAAGGGAAATATTTCATGTACAAAACAAAGGAGGCGAGGAGGAGGAGGAGGAGGAGGAGGAGAAGGAGGAGGAGGAGGAGGAGGAGGAGGAGGAGGAGGAGGAGGAGGAGGAGGAGGAGGAGGAGAAGGAGGAGGAGGAGGCAAGCAAAGCGAAAATATGACCTCATTCAGCTCGTAAGAAAAGACGTTAGACTGCGCTGTTGAGGAATCTACAAACCACATATTAAATTGTGCGGGAGTCAAGACAAAAATTGACCCTAAAACTTGACTAGAGCAAACTGCACATTTAGCTATCTGGAGTTTTATTAACAATGTGTGCTCCTTAAACTTGTTTAAAGAATTTAGACGTTTTGATGCGATACAAAATACATTACATAATATTCCTTGTTTTTATTTACTTATATTTCCTTTCTTTGTCCCATTTACCTTCCATCTATAACATCTAAAATCACATCGACGGGTTTGTCTTTGGAATATGTGTTTATCGACAATGATGTTCACTTATTTAAAGGCTTTGGTGATCATTAGGTCTTGAATTAACTTAGATTTCTCTCTCTCTCTCTCTCTCTCTCTCTCTCTCTCTCTCTCTCTCTCTCTCTCTCACACACACACACACACACACACACACACGCACACACTCTCTCTCTCATTCTCTCTGTCTCTCTCTTAGACTTTGTGGAGAACAGGACGGGGCATTGAATAAAGCAAAACTCCCAGTTGGAAAGCTATCCTGCTGATTGAAATTTAGACCACAGAAAAGAAAAGGAAGAAAAAAAAAAGATACCGAAGTTGGATACCCGATCTAGACCACAGAGATTGTTATGTTTTCCATTCATGTTTAACACAGCTAAAGTTTATTATCCTTTTAGATATTCTAAAGTACATTAGCCTCGAATCTGGCTATTTCTGTTATCATTTTCAATCTATATAATTAAAATCAGTTAAGAAGGTAAGAAAAAGAAATTTCAAAGTGGCACTATCTAACTCAGAATCATACACACTACAAATGCATTTTAGTATACTCAAATGTTACCTCAATTGAATTGCAAATCTGAAGCTCATTAAAGAACATACAAATAAGGCATTGAGAAGTGTAATTTCTGCTTTGCATTTTATTCCTCAAACGATCCCGAAATTAAATCGTAATAGAGGCGTAATTAATTACACACATTCTTTTGTTTTCAACAGTCTGAGAAGTTCACGGAGGTAAACCTGTTACTTTGTTTTGTTTTGAAACAAATGACAATCAATTTCGTTTGCATTTGAGTGAAACAAAATGACGAATGTGTAGAGTGATTTGTGTAGAACTGATACATTGCTTTCTTTAATTATTCCCCTGGAAATTCATATACTGATCAATTTTTAACGTCGAATTACGCAGGATGTTTGGGAGTTTCGATTCCCTGTAATGAAATGCGTGTATTTTTATTTTTATCCCCTATTTTTGTCTTTAGTATTATTGTTGGAGCTCTTTTATTACCGCAAACGAAGAAGACATTAAACCAGTAGCTCTTCCTTGTGAAGCAATACTAATTAAAAATTCAATTGTTAATCGAAGGACAAAGAAACAATATTGGGACTGGTAAACAAATGAATCATCTGGGCTGCGCATCATTGTTGTGAGCACGACTAGAGGGGTAACCCCAAAAGTCGTTAAGATGTTTATCATGGCCACATCTACTCAATGTTTTTTGTTTTTCATTGAAATCTCTGCACAGAGCCGTTTTATTCTCGTAATCAACTTACCTATTCATTTAGTTTTTAAGTCGCATAACGGAGACTTTTGCCTACAGAGCTCTCTAGTTTAAAAATCCACAAACGGCAGAAAAATCAATAAAAACAAAAGCTACACATCCACAATGGAGAACAAACAATAGTTATTGAAGGTAATGGCAATAGAAGCATAAGTAATCTAACTTATCCCTCAAGTATTATGTCCATATCGTGAATATCAAATGAAATAATCGGTAGGTGTACCTTGGCGAACGTGTCAGTAACCGTGTTCAAATCCCGGCTATGGCATTAAAGTTTTCAGTCTAACTCCACCTGTCCAAAATTTGGTCTGCACACAACTGCTTTGAAAGAACAATTTAATTTCCAACATTTGTCTAATTTCCAGGCCTCTAAAGAGTATCTCTAATGCCAGCTCAAGCATTCCAAATTATATACTGAAGAACTCTACATCATCTTGCAGCGTTTCCCCAGTCGCTTGTTAATTTTGCGGCAACCTTAAAGAATTTGCAAATCTTATCGATTATTTTTGTGGTTGTTGATGTTTGATAGGTTGATTTATTAGTGCTGGGATTCTTCTCCTGCGTGACCACGGCTGCTCTATCTGCTATTATTTGGGTAAAGTACGTTGGATATGGAGATCTCAGGTCAATGTGACGAGGGACAATACCAATAAATTATAGACTAATTGTAGTTTATTCGGATATTTACACCATGCATTATAGTGTCCCCCGATGAAAATGCGTTCACTACTCACGCAGCACGCACGCTCTTTGCACGCTCACACACCTTGGATTTCGCACTAAGACTGCCCTTAATGCTTTGTTTCCAGAGGTCCAGAGGTAGTCCTAGTCGGGCGGGGCTTTCCCCGTCCGGGTGTCTTATGCCGCAGTACCTAGCCGCTTTGCGGCTTAACCTGCGAAATGAGCTAGTAGATCCATGTTCTGCTGGGGTGTTTGAAATTATTGAATGTTTGAAGTTTTTGGGATGTTTGAAATGGGTTGCCCCTCTTGTCGTGGGCAGCTGCACTTAATCGTTCTCCCTTTTTGGGAGACACGATTTAGTTTTTTGCTCCGTTTTGGGTACGGGTTGTGTAGCGCTTGGTCCTTTGGCGTAGAAGTTGTTCCCAGAGACATCTGGGGTTTTCCTTGGGTTACCCAAGGGGTCCCAGGACGTCTCTCGGCAGTCTGAAGGACGGCAAGCGTCTTTGATCTCTCGGGTCATACCTTCCCAGGGAGTTCACTAAAGGGTTGGGGTGCATTTGGATTTTGTCGTACATTGATCGTGCCCTCCCGCGGATGACATCGACAATGTACGGGATCTGGGAGTGCTCATGTAGGATATGAGCCGGGAATCTCCAGCCTGTATCGTAGATGATGCGTAGTGCCTTGTTCTGCAGCGTCTGGAGTCTGACGAAAGTGGTATTAGCCACTGTTCCCCAGATCTCACAGCCGTACAGAATCATAGGCGGAATGATCGCCCGATACAGTTGGAGTTTGAGACGGATCGGCATGGTTGATCTGAAGATAGGGTATAGGCTCCGGAGTGCGGCGTGCCCCAGCTGGACCTTGCCCTTGACGTGCGGAACGTAAGTTAACTTACGGTCCAGCGTCACCCCGAGATACTTCGCCGTTTGCACCCAAGGGATTCGACGGCGCCGTAAAATGAAGTTCTGCTGCAACCGGTTGGCTATGGTTTTCGCCAGGAGAATAGCAGAGCTCTTCTCCGGGTTAATTGCCATTCGCCATTTTGCGCTCCATTCGCCAATGGCCCGGAGCTGGGTTTGGATTTGCCGGAAGCTGTACCGTGTGCTTTGTTTCCCTGTTCTTTTACCTGCTTATATATCTTTTGTAAGGGGCGAGTGCACTAAACCCCTCTAAGCTTTCGTCCCGTTATGTTCCGTTAGGTTTGTCTTTTGAAAAGTCTAAGGAACATTCTGTTTAAGTAGTTAAAACATTCTATCGGTGGAACATTTATCAACTCAAATGTTACAGTATTTTATATTCACATATTATTACACACGCACACACATTACATTCACATATTACATTTACACACACATTCCTCTCGTCTTTATCAATTATTATTTATATTACAAATATCATAATGAGGTACTTATAAATAATGCCTCAATGTGCTTCACCATTCTTTAAACCTCTGCACCCAGGTATACCTATGATGAGTTCTTTTAGAAGACGAATGTATATTTATCCTAACGATTTAGAAAGGTTCTAAACTATGGTGGACTATGATGATACCAAATACTGAGAATAGAGAGGTAAACTCCCGGCCTGACGGGAATTGAACTAAAGACCTAACAAATGAAAAGTAATTTCTCTTGTTAGGATCATTAGTAACAAAAACTTACGATATGTGATATTTACTGTATGGTACCTGTATTGCTTAAGTTGAGATTACGATTGAAAAGTGTCACAACTACGTGAATAAATGAATAATTTTAATATGACGGTTGTATATGAGATTATGTCAAGTAATGGGTAGCATAATTCTTTACAGGGAAAGACATAATTATGTTCTATCATCGTCATATTTTTTACGTCCTTCAGCGTTAAGTTTTGTCGGACGAATGAAATGGGTGAAATGGTACTCAAATGAGAATAGGGTGAAAATCCATTTTTTTTTTTTTTTTTTTTTTTTGTAATTTATGTTCTCCAACGTTGAGTCATATCGGACGATGAATGGAGTGGGTGAAATGATGCTCAAATGAGTCCGGGGTCCACAGAGCTTAGAGTTGCCCGACATTCGTCTTTCAGGATAAGGGAAAACCCCGGAAAAACCTTATCCAGCTAACTCACCTTGACCGAGATTCGAACTCGGGACCTCTTGAACGTGAGGCAGACTCGCTACCAAGGCGGGGTGAAAATCTTTAGCATGGTGCCCTTCCTAAGGGAAGTAAAACCGGTGGTACCGTATCGTCTATTTACGACAGGCAAAAGAACCTCAAGGCTGATAAAGAGGCCTCTGAGCAAAATTAAGTGTTGTTTCACGACCAATATAGAATGAAACACTGAGAATCAGGGCAGTTAAAGGCCATTAATAAATAAAGCTCAGTTTAAATTTACTTGCAACCTTTTGTTAGGTACGTAACACTTCTTACAAGGTTCACAAAGTCCCAGGAGAGTGTAACAAAACCAATGTTGGTCTTAACTTTTTCTCGAGTTCTTGAATAGTGTGTTGATTATTTGTAGACACTTTCTACTTTAAATTCCCCCACAGGTCAAATCAGATTATTCGTTGCTTGATATTGTACCGCATCATTGTAAACAAGGAATGTACTGTAACCTGTGTATTTTTTAACAATATCAGAATGGCAATAAGTGGTCAGTTGGCTGGTACGGCATGCGTGGCGACTGATTTTCTTCCCGAAAAGAAGTGGTCGGATCTCCCCAGTAAACGCAAGTCGCACGGCCCACTAACATAAGTAGGTTTGAAATAGTCCACACTTTACTTGGGATATAATTTGACTTATTATAAAGGAGGAGTCAGGTTCTATGACATTAACATGATATCTAAGGTCTATTTTATTATCTCCTCACTTTACAGCTTTAGTTAAATGGTTCTGAGTAACAGAAGGTTATTAACTAAATTAGTTTTAGGAAGATCATCTTCTGGGTTTATTAAGCCCAGTAATTCAAACCTTTCCCTTCGCAAAGCTTCACATTCGAAGATTGTATGAGAGACTATCTATTACACAACCTGTATACTCGTTCTTCCCTTGAAGATTTCCATTGTTTGTAACAATATCCCATCAACAGGCCGTTAACAGATTTATTTAGGATCTGGTCGGTTTAAGTACGTCTTCAGGTAATAAAGACGATGGATGCTTGCATCCTTCTGTTTGCACTCATATTTGCTGATGGTAATATTTAATCCACCCATCAATGGCTTTTCGAACAAATTTATAGGGATGGCAAAAACTGGTTCAGTACAGTAAATACTTCTGCAGAGTCAAAGCATCTGCTTTCTCATTGCCCGAGATTCCCTTGTATCCGGCACCCATCAAGAGTAAACTCGTTGTGTTTTGGCACTTGTATAAGGTTTATTAGACAGTTCTAGAGTAATTTAGACGTTATCTGATAGTTTGCAAATGCATTTAAGGCTGTCTGGCTATCAGAGAGAATCCAGATGTTACAATCTTTGTAGCGCCTCCTTAGATTCTCCCTCACATATGTAGGTTTCAATTGAAAATACTCGGCTTGAAATACAGTAGTATTATAGCCAAGAGCAACATAAGTGTTCTATTTTTGTGCCTTCCCATGTATTCCAGCACCTAATCCATTATTTGTCTTAGAGCTATTTGTATAACAATTCAGCCTATACTTTGGACAATGTATCTTGTTCTGACTCTATTCTAACCTAATATTGAACGGCTTGTCAAAATATAATTTTGATATCATATAATAACTCCCCATTACAAGGTGAGGATTACTGATTATATTTGTAGTTCTGGTATGTTCCTGGTTGTTATGGATGTACTAGTTGGAGTTAAGGAGAATTTCCATTGCAGCTGACGGCGTGCTTCACAGCCCCACAGGTAAGCTAGCCTTTGAACACTACCAAGTTCGTTATCTGCCTGTTTTAGGCTAACTTTGGGTTACCACACGTGGGAAAGCATCATCTTCAGTTTGAGTCCTCGTCAGTTCCCAAAGGTTCTTCTGGCTAACATAAGGAGCATTTTTCCTTTGTGTATTATTTATGGTAAGTGTAAGTTCCATGTAAGCTTACTGTTTAATAATAAACCCAGATATTTAACATTATAAATTGCAGTTCATTAAAGAGAACTGGAATTTTCGCTCGCTCGCTCGTGCTGGCTGGCTGTATACAGCCAGAAGGTTTTTGCTGCGTGCCCACCCATTAAGGGTTTTGCCGCAGGTAGGATTATAAATGAAAGATGTAGGATGAAGGTGATGTAGGTTTTTGATTGGAAGTTAATTTTGAGGTTACCAAGGTACCTTCAGGTCGAAAGAGAGGATGCAGTACTTAGCACCCATTTTGTTTTGTTTTAAATATTTTGTAATTTAGTTGGGGAGAAATTTAGATGCCAAACAGCTTGGAAGAATTATGAGGAGCTCAGCTTTAGCTGCTGATAGGTTCAGCTCCTGTGTTATCTAGGGTGCCCGCATGCCATACGGGGGACCCGATGCAGTCTAGATCGGCGTCTAGTGGGGTCATAATTTCCCAGTGATCTGACAAGGGCTGGAATTTTAAACCTCCATTTTTTCTTTTATGTGGGAATGGGATGACTGTTTTCTTCGAGGGATTTATCCAACAGGTTTCCCTCCCTGAACCACTGCTTTATAATCATAATGATCTAGATATTGAACCTAGTAGCTTTCAATTGATGTTTAAGAGAGCACGAAGATGTAATTAATCTACCCGACATTCGCTGGCGAACCGGGAAAAACATTGAGAAAATCCACCGGTCTGTAGGCCGGCCAAGGGAATCAAATCCGGACCTCCCGTCTGAGACATCCAGCTCGGTAAGAGTCAAGGCCTAAGAACAAAAATAGAACGATGAATTATCCATGGAGAGGTCAGTTGGTTGATTTCCTTGAAGATGGAACGGTAATAAGGTAGTTCCTAAAATTATCCATCTTAAATACAATTTTTTTAGAAGAATTAATGTTACAATTTTGTATATGTGTTGATATAAAAATATAAGAAATATAAGAAATTATTAAAATTACAATCCAAATTTCCACAAATTACATAGTAAAAGGTCAAACTTAGGTTAAGGGTCAAAGTTGTGTCAACTTAACTTTATGATAATCGATTGTACGGACGGCACTGGTGGATCGTAAACTCCTGACATGCCCTTAATAAAGGCCAATAAAATGTAAAATCCATAGTGAGACTTTATTGAGGTCCAACATCACTCTCCTGCAGATGAATCATTCATGGCATGCGAGGGAAATTACTCTGGGCTTAATCTAGGTTGACCAACGTTGTAAACTCCAAAAGATGACGACGTCGTCCATAGCTAATCAAGAGAAGTGGCTATCCATATGAGGAATGTTGTACCAGGACGTCCTGTTTTACTGCAGCACCACGCGATATGGCGTTTTACCTTAAACATCTTCCTTTGTCAACCACTCATCAAGGTAAAGAATAGTCGACATTGAAAGCATAAGGAACAAGGATTATGATAGGCTGGGAATAATAATAATAATAATAATAATAATAATAATAATAATAATAATAATAATAATAATAATAATAATAATAATAATAATAATAATAATAATAATAATAATAATAATAATAATAATAATAATAATAATAATGATAATAATGATAATAATGATAATAATGATAATAATGATAATAATGATAATAATGATAATAATGATAATAATGATAATAATGATAATAATGATAATAATGATAATAATGATAATAATGATAATAATGATAATAATGATAATAATGATAATAATGATAATAATGATAATAATGATAATAATGATAATAATGATAATAATGATAATAATGATAATAATGATAATAATGATAATAATGATAATAATGATAATAATGATAATAATGATAATAATGATAATAATGATAATAATGATAATAATGATAATAATGATAATAATGATAATAATGATAATAATGATAATAATGATAATAATGATAATAATGATAATAATGATAATAATGATAATAATGATAATAATGATAATAATGATAATAATGATAATAATGATAATAATAATAATAATAATAATAATAATAATAATAATAATAATAATAATAATAATAATAATAATAATAATAATAATAATAATAATAATAATAATAATAATAATAATAATAATAATAATAATAATAATAATAATAATAATAATAATAATAATAATAATAATAATAATAATAATAATAATAATAATAATAATAATAATAATAATAATAATAATAATAATAATAATAATAATAATAATAATAATAATAATAATAATAATTCCCGTAGGGGAAGGGATCCGTCCCTTTCAGCTGCCAAAGTGCGGGCGCTGTGGACCCCTAGCACTCGTGGTACCTCTGACGTTACTAGAGGAACCTCGGGCCGAACAGCCGAGCCCCTCCTTCGGGAGTTGTTCGGATTGGGATGGACTCGAGGGGCCAGTGTGTTCCCGAAACCCGTGGGAATCGGGTACGTCTTTGGACGGGGTTGAGGGAAGCCATTAATTCTCCCGGGTACTAGCCTGCAAAGCTAGTAGAAGGTGTACTAGATCACCACGCGGCCCCACCGAGGTTTTTCGGTAGTCTTCACCTTGAGTGTTGACGCGCGTAAGTGGCGTATCCACTTCCATCCCGTCTTGAGTCCATAGGACCAGATGGGGGAGGCTTGTTAGTCTCTAGGTCTTGCCCTATGGAAAGCACCTCGGAGGACGCCGAGCGCCCTTTGGGACAGCTCGTATACTCCCTGGTTGAAGGAGGCCCAGGTCTTGTTCCTACGGGTTCAAGGCTAATGGGAGTAGAGCCTCTGGACTCAACACAATAATAATAATAATAATAATAATAATAATAATAATAATAATAATAATAATAATAATAATAATAATAATAATAATAATAATAATAATAATAATAATAATAATAATAATAATAATAATAATAATAATAATAATAATAATAATAATAATAATAATAATAATAATAATAATAATAATAATAATAATAATAATAATAATAATAATAATAATAATAATAATAATAATAATAATAATAATAATAATAATAATAATAATAATAATAATAATAATAATAATAATAATAATAATAATAATAATAATAATAATAATAATAATAATAATAATAATAATAATAATAATAATAATAATAATAATAATAATAATAATAATAATAATAATAATAATAATAATAATAATAATAATAATAATAATAATAATAATAATAATAATAATAATAATAATAATAATAATAATAATAATAATAATAATAATAATAATAATAATAATAATAATAATAATAATAATAATAATAATAATAACAATAATAACAATAATAACAATAATAACAATAATAACAATAATAACAATAATAACAATAATAACAATAATAACAATAATAACAATAATAACAATAATAACAATAATAACAATAATAATAATAATAATAATAATAATAATAATAATAATAATAATAATAATAATAATAATAATAATAATAACAATAATAACAATAATAACAATAATAACAATAATAACAATAATAACAATAATAACAATAATAACAACAATAACAACAATAACAACAATAACAACAATAACAACAATAACAACAATAACAACAATAACAACAATAACAACAATAACAACAATAATAATAATAATAATAATAATAATAATAATAATAATAATAATAATAATAATAATAATAATAATAATAATAATAATAATAATAATAATAATAATAATAATAATAATAATAATAATAATAATAATAATAATAATAATAATAATAATAATAATAATAATAATAATAATAATAATAATAATAATAATAATAATAATAATAATAATAATAATAATAATAATAATAATAATAATAATAATAATAATAATAATAATAATAATAATAATAATAATAATAATAATAATAATAATAATAATAATAATAATAATAATAATAATAATAATAATAATAATAATAATAATAATAATAATAATAATAATAATAATAATAATAATAATAATAATAATAAATAAGATAATGTTCATCTGTGGCGTAGTTGGTAGCCATGTTCAGAAGTTCCGAGTTCGAATCTTGGTCAGGGTAAGTTATTTAGTTCTTTTCCGGGGTTTTCCCTTATTCTGAAAGATGTCTGGTAACTCTAAACTCTATATACCCTGTACTCATTTGAACAGCATTCATTCATCGTCCGATATGACTTAACGTTGGAGAAGGTTAATTTTAAAAAAGTAATATCAAGTTTGGTATTTGATCAACTTTCGTTTTTGAGTTATGACGTTCACAACAGTGACTGGGTTTTCTATTGAACTATTGGGATAGAAATTTTTGGGTGTAATGTAATATCCATGTATTTGGTAGTGAAGGTGATAAGGTCGTTATTAACTGCCGCGCCGTGGCTCAGTGGTTAGACCGCTTGGCTCTCACCAAGGCGGCCCGGGTTCGATCCCAGGAGACCGCAAAGTGAGATTGGTGGTGGACATCACGGCGTTGGGGCGGGTTTTCTCCGGGGTCTCCAGTTTCCCCCGGGATCTCCGGTTTCCCCCGCCATCTCATTCCACCGGTGCTCTATCTACATCTCATGTCTCATCAGTGTCATCGCCTGCGGTGCCGTATGTAGTAAAAGCGGGCGTTAAACATTACACATTTCTTATTAACGTATCACTGATATGTACATTCGAGTGGGTGAAAGCATGTCTACAAAAGGTATACTCCTCCACAGGAGAGAGTCTCCGAGGGATGAGACGCAGGGGGGTTGGAGAAGGTTCCCTCATCCTCCCTGGACAGGTTTATGACGTCCCATGCCAGTTCAGTTACAGACCATTCAAAAACATTCTGACGGCTTCTAGTTTTGCGAATGAATCTCCTCGGTTTTAGTGTATAGAGTGAATAGGGCGCATGTTTTTTAACGGTTCTGCTCCTTGTGTAGCATGCGTTCTCTGTCACACACGTTCGCTGTCCTTGTACCACTGTATAAGAGAGCACATTTCTTACAGGGACCTTCTTTGAGTTGCTGGACTGTAGATTTATGATAGTAATGAGGTGTTTTCCTCCACCCTTACTACTTCCCTTATGTTGATTAGAAACCCACGTTCAGCCTTTGTTCGCGGTAACCACGTTCCACTTAGGCTAATAAGGTCAAGGCACCAAAAGGTCGAACTCCTGAATCCGTGAGTCTGAATTAATTTGAAATTAATTGGCCCATTTGTGCTTGGCAGGAAAATTAATGAATTCGAATTTATATATACAGTCTGCACAAAAAGTATTCGTACACCACTAAATCCACAAAGATCCGATATTCTGGAGAATATTTAAAGAAAACAGCAACATTCATTGAATCGACTGATGACAGCTTCAGTAACTTTTTAACTTCTATTCGAAGCAAAATTAATGTATAAAGAAAATGTCACTTTTATAAAAATAAAGCTAAACTGCATATTTCCAAGGCACAAACTGTAATCTTACTCTTCAAAAGAAGTAGGTACACCTTATTACAGAAATGCTAGCATTAAGTACTTCGTGGGGTAGTCTTTAGCTTTAATTACAGCCTCTAATCATCTAGGTAGAGAATAGACAAGTTTTTTAATCCCTGCGTTTGGCATTTTATTCATTCTTCAACAAGAGCCGTTTTCAGTGTTTCTTTGTTGAAAATTATTGTTCTTTTGATGGGTTTTCCCAGGATGCTCTACACGTGATTGACTGGCGACTGAGTGGATGTATGAAGCTGCTTAGGAACCATAGTTGCGGGTTAGGCATAGCATGCCTTGGACAATAAACATCCAATCTTCTTGAACGCCTATTTTCTCCACATTGGTACTCAGCTCTTGCTTCAGAATGCCAATATACGAGGGCTATCCAGAAAGTAGATTACGTTTTGGAATAAAAAGTAAACAAAGTATAGGAAACAAATTTTATTATATTCAGATGAAAGCCACACTCAAATACTACTTTTCGACATAGTCAACATTCAAATTAAGGCATTTATCGTAGCGATGTACGAGCTTGGAAATTCCTTCGTCGAAAAATTCGGCCGCCTGCGCCTTCAACCACTTCGTTACCTCTTCTTGCAGCTGTGCGTCGTCATCAAAACGCTGCATAGCCAGCCACTTCTTCATTGCTGGGAATAGGTGGAAGTCGCTCGGTGCCAGGTCGGGACTGTACGGCGGATGAGGAAACAACTCCCACTTAAAAGATTCAAGAACTTCACGAGTGACATTTGCCGTGTGGGGCCGGGCGTTGTCGTGAATCAACAAGATCTTAGAGCTCAACATTCCTCTGCGCTTGTTTTGAATGGCTCTTCTGAGTTTTTGGAGAGTTTGGCAATACCTTCGAGAGTTTATTGTAGTGCCTCTTTCCAGGAAGTCCACCAAAATCACACCTTTTCTGTACCAAAAAACAGTCGCCATCATCTTCCTTGCCGACATTGTTTGCATGCATTTATTGGGTTTTTGGGGAGAACTTGTGTGCCCCCACTGCATTGATTGCAATTTCGTTTCACAGTTCACGTGTTTCACCCATGTTTCGTCACCAGTAACGATGCGATCGAGTAAATAGTCACCATCCTTATGGTAAACGTCCAAAAAGTTCAACGCTGCAGCCATTCGCTGATTTTTGTGGTGCTCTGTCAAGATTTTTGGAATCCATCTTGCACAAAACTTGTGGTAACCAAGCTTTTCGCTGATGATTTCGTGCAACAAACTTCGCGAAATTTGTGGAAAACTCAAAGAAAGTTCCGTTATTGTGAACCTTCGATTTTCACGGACTTTAGCATCGACTTTTTCGACAAGTTCGGCAGTCACTATGCTGGGTCTCCCACTTCGATCTTCGTCGTGAACATTGGTTCGGCCATTTTTAAATCTGATGACCCACTGACGCACTGCACCTTCAGTGATAATGTTGTCCCCATACACTTCACAAAGCTGCCGATAGATTTCTATCGGTTTACAGTTTTTTGCAGTCAGAAACCTTATTACTGCACGCACCTCGCAGCTCGCGGGATTTTCAATTAACGCAGACATTTCAAACCGTCACAGTATCTGAACGGAGCACAGCACGAACCTCTCACTAGCACGGCTAGATGCCGACTGAGCTGCGCAACGCTCTGACCCCAAGATGGCCGCGCTAGCCCCGCCCCTAGCGGAAACAGACGAAAACGTAATCTACTTTCTGGATAGCCCTCGTACTTCCTGTGATCCGTTATTCCTTCTATAATATGAAGATTCCCGACAGCCGACACGGTGATGCAGCTCCAAACAAGATCGGATCCTCCTCCATGTTTTACTGTGGGAATTAGATTTGTTGGCTCCAGTTCGGTATCTGTTTTTCTCCACACTTTGCGGCTGCAGTCCAAGGTAAACACTTTAATCAGGCTCACTTTTACCTAGAAGCCTACAGCCTGTTCACAGTATTTCCAACTGAATTCTGCACTGTGAGCTGACATAGAACTTCTTTCTTGGTACCCTGCCGTTGTATCCTGGTTACCGTAAACAGATCATACGGTTTTAATAGATATAGTCAACATGAAAAATTCAATGCCATGGCCTGGATTTGAACCACGGATCTCCTGGTTTCCGTCCAGTCACTCTTAACCTTTGAGCTACCATGGCCAACGTGCCGTCCTGACATTAAACTCCATTTGACTCGTATATTTCCCCGGTAGACCACTAGGGGCTCTTGCATTCGAAATTCACCGTTTGTGGCGACTTACTGTTGTAAGTACTTGAGTCCCAGGCTTCATTATTTAACTCTTCTTGTTTTAGTTAATTGATGGAAATTAATCAGTTCTTCATATTAGCCGTATATAGGCTAAGATTTCTGATAGAGTCAACATGAAGAATTCAATGCCATGGCCGGGATTTGAACCATCTCCTGGTCTCCAACCAGTCGCTCTAACCCATTGAGCTACCATGGCCAACGTGCCGTACTGACATTAAATTCTCCATTTGGCTCGTATATTTCCCCGGTAAACCACTAGGGGCTCTCGCATTCGAGATACACCGCTCGTGGCGACTTACTATCGTAAGTACTTGAGTCCTAGGCTTCATCATTTGACTCTTATTATTTTAGTTAATTGATGGAAATTAATCATTTCTTCATACTTACGATAGTAAGTCGCCACGAACGGTGTATCTCGAATGCGAGAGCCCCTAGTGGTTTACCGGGGAAATATATGAGTCAAATGGAGAATTTAATGTCAGGACGGCACGTTGGCCATGGTAGCTCAAAGGTTAAGAGCGACTGGACGGAAACCAGGAGATCTGTGGTTCAAATCCTGGCCATGGCATTGCATTTTTCATGTCGACTCTACCTATCAAAGATCATACGGTGTTTGCTCAAACAGTAATGCAACTCATTAACAATCTGGGGAGCAGTCATTGGCGGATTGTTTTTAATGCAGCAAAGAGCACCGCTCTCATCTCTAGGCGTCAGGATTTTAGGCCAAATACTTCCAGTTTTAAGACAGATTCCCTGGCTCATACCTGTCAATGATGCTCTGTAGGATTGACCATGATCTCCTTGCTATCTGCGATATCTTGGAGAGGGTTTTGAGATTATTGTTATGATTTTTCTCTTTGCAAGTGACGTATCCACTGTATTAATGTAGTTCCCTTTGTGGCTCAGAAATTCACAAATCAGGTTTTTTTTTTTTTTTTTTTTTTTTTTTTTTTTTTGCAAGTGACACTTTACTTATAACTTCTTTCTATTTTATTTTGTACTGTAATATTTCTGCTACTGCTGCAGTATCTTTGTATTAAAACTTAATGACAAAATAAACTGCGTGGCAACACGTAGGTTGATATCGTGATGGATTCAAATAAGGGAGTCATGCGAATTGTAGCATGCATGGGAGACAAATCATTTTACTTGCGGGTCACAAAAATTAATGTTGTTACAAAACTGCATTACACATACCTATACCTACCTATTCGTACGCGATGGCAACCCAGATCCAGTAATAGTATTTTCATTGTGTGTTTGTGTCACTGCTTTTAAGTGCCAAAGAAACACTGTGTAACACAAATTTACGTGATCTGTAAAATAGTATTTAATTTATGTCACAACAATTGCGTGACTTTTCCAAAAGTAATCAATGATTACCTTCAGTTAGGAGAAAAATATTGCTCAAATTCAAATAAGGGAGATGTATTTCCTTTTTTTAATTTACGTTCTCCACAATTAAGTCATATCGGACGATGAATGAAGTGATGCTCAAATGAGCCCAAGGTCCATACAGCTTAGAGTTACCAGACATTCATTTTTCAGGGTAAGGGAAATCCTCTGAAAAATCCTTATCCAGATAACTCACCCTAACCGAGATTCGAACCAGGAACATCTTGAACTTGAGGCAGACATGCTACCACCTCGCTACAGAGGTGGGCTGTATTTACTTCCAATACATTCTCAGGTTTAAACGATGTTCAAGATTTAAAGTGTATAAAACGAAGGAAGCCATACATTTTAGTTTACATGATGAAACGTTTCAAATCAGAGCAGCCTTTTCAGTCAATTGAAAATATCTAATAATTAATATACAATGGACATTTTATTGACGATCTACAAACCATTATGCAAATAAGTCAAAAACAAATATCAGGATCCGTATTCTAAAATATACAACTCAAAGAAGAATGATATTTAGGCTAAATAAATGAAAGGAATCCTCAGAGCCAACTTCCGGTGGCTTAGGCAGGTCGCCCCGAGCGCCTACCAACTGAGTGGTCAAGACAGTTCGAGAACCTGCACGTCTCTGTCGCGCATTCTTGTAGATAGGTGTGCTAGCTGTCCCCCTCCACTATAGCCAACTGAGATGACAGTCAACTATTTAAAAAGAAAGTCGCTATTATACAAGGGCAAAACTGCTGGTGTATAGAAAATCCAACGTGGATCAGTTAAAAAATCTAAATATTGTATTATTTTTTAAAATATTTTCCTGTTGACATTAATCATTTTTTGCATTCGATGAAGCATTGCATTCCTTAAAATTATAATACCAGGCTTTTATAATGTTTCCTCTGCTTAATTTGATGAAGTGGTTCCATGCATGTTATCTTTAATTTTCGGAAACAAACAAATTACTATTACAAGATGCTAGTTGGCTGTATAATGGAGGATTCCTTGGTACTGACCTATACGACATCCAGATACCCAGTTATTAGTTCATCTGTCTGCGACAATGTAAAACCATTTTTCCTTTTGTATGTTTTTCCGAACATTTTTAAAAATTAGCGATAAGCAGACGCCTATGTACCAGTCGGCAATAACAGCATCCTATCTTTTAATGCTATAGTAGCAATATGACCAGTTTTTGAGAAAGAAAAAAAAAACTGGTAACAATTTTGCTAACAGAGCGCGATGTTTCAGGCGGATTCGTCTGTGGCCCGTATTTAGAAGGTTCAGGCTTCAATTCTCGTGGCCGGCCTACCTGACTCATGTTTTTTTTCGGGCTTTTCCCCGGTCACCAGACGAATGCTGGGTAGGTTAATTACATCCCGGAAATTTTCTGTCCCTCCATTTCATCCCCATTATCATTTCCCAACATCTCTTACCAAGTAGTCTCTTTCCGGGTATAAGGGTCGGCGGAAGACTCTGTGCTGTATGGCAGGATGATATACTACTGGTAAACACTTCCTCCTCTGGTAGGACGGCCTGGTAGGCCGTTTCAGGACCACGGTGGTTGCGATGCCGGCTGTATTGGCCTGCCGGGGAGTTTCCAACTCGTCAATTGAGGTCCCCTGCCCGAAGCACTGTAGTGAAACCTTGGGACAACCGCCCTATGTCTCCTCTCGCCTCATCCTTCCTCCCAGGAATGCCTCATTTGGGGCATAGGCATAATAGATCTAGTCTGGTCGTAGTGCCAATCCCCTCCGTAGCATAATCCAATCCAACCATATTATTACCAACATTACGAATTCGTCAAACGTTTCTATAATTAGGTTCTTTTCGAAAAAACAATTGAAACTATTAACTTTTCTTTTCAGGATGAACACAATGAATCCAAGAAGTAAGTTTAGGGATTAAGTTTATGTATGAGGAATCCATCGACCATTTTGAAGTGCCCCCTTGGAAATTTTCGAGTTTTTCTGCACCAATCAATGTGTTGCTGTTTTAGATCAGGAGTCAGTTTATATGGGATCCATCGACAACAAAGTTGTCTCACTTCTAACAGTTAATAATGCTTTGCATTTGACATATCAATGTCCAATGTCGACCAAATAAATTCATAAGTTGTCTATCAATCTTTTACAAGCATTGTTGGAATAGCTCAATATTTTCATCAGTAAATGTAACTCTTGGATGTCCTTCACGAAATTCATCGCCAGGTAAAAAGTATTTCTTTTCATTGTTTCACGTGTACAGTCAGCTTTAACTTGTTTGGTCATATCAGAGGTTTTGACTTGAAAACAACTGATGGTGTTATTACTTGCTGAATGCGTTTTTTTTACGTTGATTTTAATACTTTTTAATATTAAACACACTCACATTCAAACTTCCAGACTCTTTGGGAAGGTACAGAATTATTCAGAATGCTGACCACTGGACCACAGGTGGAGTCCAATCTCGCTGTTAAGTCTGTTTAGTTAACGCGTGTGCACGTCGGCCGCTGCCTTTGACGAATCCTTATAATCGTTTTACAACCCCGGCCCTCCTTCTCCCAGTCCTTTCTGCAAGGTTGCCATCTTTCTCGATACGTCATGGGTATCGTACGAGGTTTCGTCTAAATAAATGATCTTATGTCCATTACTGCAAAGACGTGGACATGATCTTATGTCCACTACTGCGAAACTTCCTTAGTTTTGACATATATATAATCACCAAGCTACAATTCTACTGGATTCCATAATAACCCTTATCTTATTCAAAGTGCGGTATTTGAAACCCAGCTCCTTTAGGAGATCGCGTAAAGTGCAGTGCCCAAAAGGAAAATCACAAATTTCTTGCAAATGTGCAACCAATTCGTCTAAGGTGGGCGCTCTCCCTTTTGCATAGAAGCTATAAATTTCTCGACGAATTAAATCACATGTGAAATTATCTACTTTAGAGAAACGTTTCCTTTTGTTTTCATACTTGATCGACGTCTTTGGTATTCCTTTCGTTCCTTTCGTCACAATATTTCTTACTGTGTTTCTGTGAATACCCAGAATTTATCATCAGGTTCATTGCATGACCCCTTACCAAGATTATTTGTCAACACATATTTATATGTGTTCAAAACAAGCGCTTGAATTTGCTTATAAATAGTTCCCGTTATAACTTTGCTTTTTGAGGCTTTTCCAGTAATATAACTCGGCCCAGTTATTCACACTATTGTCATCACTTTGATTATTTTCACTTGACTGAAAATTTATCTACTTCATCTGCATTTACCACTGATTTCCCTCCCACGGTCTTCACATCGTGACACACAACGAATTGCTACACGTAATGAAACAGATCAACTGGAAGTTGGAACTTTGACAACTGAGACTCCACGTGGAGTAGACATGCGACTGTCACTTCGAGAAAATCAGAGTTGCTATCGGTCCTCAACGACAGTGTTCCATTTCTGAAGTGTGGAGATAGATTTATGACGGTCATTAGTGGGCGGGAGGGTGAGTTTTCTTTGAGGGGCAAATTGCACTGGCGTTCACTACACAGACTTTACCAGATATAGAATTTCCTTTAGGTGGCGCTTCTTCAGCAAATGCATTTCTTAACCGATGTGCAAATAGTGTAGGCGTCAATGACGATTTAAAATCGTGAAAACTCAAAGCCGAAATTTTTTCTAGTTAAATTCATTTCGGTTGAATACTTTTAGAGAAAATTAAAAAACTACAAGTAAATCAACTCAAAACATTAGAAAGTAATTTAAATATAAATAAGTTCATTTGTTTTTAGAAACATTGTTCTAAAAATATTTAGTGTCGTACCTGTATTCAAATTCCGTACTCTTTCCATTACATTGCAAGAAGCAAATTAATAGCCGCATTCAAAAAACCCGACGTTATATTCTCTTAATGTCTCTAACCACTAGGTTTATTTATTTATCTACCATGTAACTGAGAGATGGAGGAGCTGTTGCTCTCCAGTCTAAAAATGTATAGTAAAATTTCAACGGAAGTGTCCTTTGTTTTGAAACGCACAGAATAATAAAAAGAGGTATTTTAAAACAAACACCCTGTGCGTGAATCAGATGTCTAAAAACGGCACGCATGCAGACCTGGAAATTCCATATCGTTTACATGGCATCATGAGAACCAACTGCACGTTGACTTCACTTCAAAACTCCACACTCACTTGACTTTCTCTAGCCACCACCGTTAGCTTTTTAATAAAGCTGCAATTTACAAAAGCTTACTTTTCCACTGCTTTGGGTTAATGGAGATAAAGGTTTGCAGGAAGGTTTTGTTACACATTTGCTTAGAATAAGAGGGGTTATAAGTGGAGATACCTCCCAAATTTAGTGTAGATCTCCACCAAAAAGTTGTCATTTCTATTCCATGACTTTAAAAATATTTAGGGACCCTAAATTCATAATCAGTGTTGACTGATTAATATTATAAATACCTATACTTATATATCACCTTAGAATCCAGAATAAAGAGGTTTTTTATTTCAAAATTGCATGTTTCTAAAAAAATTTTCAGCACATTCACTGTTTCAAAAGGATCCACACGTTGCAGTTTTCACCCAATTTTTCTGAAGTTATCATGTAAATTCCTAAACTAAATGTACCTAATTAAATCTGCCGTATATTTTGTTTTTCTTAATTCTTTTACTTATTAATTTTTAAATATGTATAACTAAACAATAGAAATTTCAAATAATACAATTTAACAATAATTTTATTTTGCGCTAAGGTATTAAAAGAAAATTATTCATCAAAAATGAATTAAAGGAAGTATAAACTTAAAAAAAAAACCTGTTTTTAAAATTTCATAGAACAATAAAATTCAATTTCAAATGTAATAACTCAAGAGATATTGGACTGAAATGTAAGACAATATAATCTTCATATACGGTAACATTAAAAAATCAGTTACAATATTAGAGAATATTTTTAAAATGGCTAATAACACAAAATAGTTGCTTGAACTTATATAATAATTTTGCCACTTTCTTAAGAAGAGCACTTCAATGACTATCCTCAGAAAATTCAAGATAAAGGTTTCATTAGTCGTGTAAGTGATTTAAAACGAGGTACTATAATGAAAATTACAACATTTTATGCACGAATAGCTTTGAATAGGTGAACATTTGAAAGTATTCGTGTCATATCTTGAAAAAGTGCAGAACTGCCATATAAGCTTTGTAATTTATTTGACGATTCGTTTTTACCTTATGCTATTCACAGTGGGTATTTCTGGGATAATAAATGATATTTCAGGTTAAATATTGATGTTAAATTTTTGGTTGGATTACAATATTTTATCTACCTACTGTAAACAGGTACTAGAAAAAGCAGACAATGTGATCTCTTACGTTCGCATGCCTTCTGAACGTTCTTCTAAAAACACTCCTTACAAGGGATTACCCCTCACTCTAGTTGCTAGTAATGGGATAAATATTCAAGGAATTTCTAGAACTAAAACTAGACACAACTTATGTCTGGGTTGCATTTTACTGCGTGTGGACAAATTTTCATAATGAGCGTAGTGCGTGAAGAAAATATTACCTGAGTATTTATGGAATTCACTTCTCTTTATGCAGGTTGCGTACATGATGTTATTTACAGAACACAACGAAAATTCACAAGAACAGTTAAGCGGAATCAAAATGAAAATATATTGTGAGATTCAAGTTGAGGTCCGTATTGAACATAAACAACTGAATAGCATGTTTAGGGTGTTTTACAAGATGAAGCTATTTAAAACACTGAATATTGTGACTTTGTGGGTTCGTAGAATTAAAAGTCTTGTTTGCAGAAATTTAAAATGCTCTTTATTGCAGTAAACAGTAGCTTTATACACCCGTTGCAGCAATAAAAAATACTACACCCCTTGCAGCAGTCTTCAAGTTCATCTCGTTCTCAGCTGCACGTAAACAAACAAAAGAATTCGCTGTGGTACAACTCACACACACACACACACACACACACACACACACACACACACACACACACACACACACACACACACAATTACAACACAGCTGCACGACTGCACTCACAACTGACTAGCAACTGACTCCGCTCTAACACTTTGCGGGGTTTTTATACCTCCAGTCATTGTTCTAGAATGTAGTTGAACTGCCGAGAAAGATCGCGGCGAAGAGAGAAAGACGGAACTATCCAGACATCACTGTCTCTTTCTCTCTTTATTTCTCTTTCTCTCGGCAAGCGTTCTGCTCTGCGCTCCACTGTCTCTTTCCTGTCCGCGCGCCACTCTCTTTCTCTTTCTTTTCTGCGCACGCGCCTGGCACTGGCTTGTCACGGCTTCGATACAAAAATGCGATCGGTGACAATTGAACCATCTGAACAAGGATGGCTCAGGTGGGACGTCCCACCGTTCTAACCATGGAATTTTCATATTGTAATGCCGCGATTTCCTTTCGCTCATCATATTTCAGTGTCGAAAGACCACGAGATGAATTGGCTTTGCAAAAGTCTGTCCATGGTGTTTGGTTTGACCTTCTACGAAGACCTCTGAGTGAGTATTCCGATGGGCATGTTGAGGATAACAACTTTCTGCTTCTGCATCTCTGGCTGCTGTCGTGGATCTAATCGCCCTTTGGGCCATTTACCTCACCTTTCATCCTACAATAAATCTCAGTAGCAAAGGTAAAGTTACGGTGGTGCTCTTGGCTCTTTGTGCTTCTACCGTGATTTCTGGAATGGAAGGATATAGGAGGGACTCGAAGGGCGACCAGATGGGTGGGTTCTTAACTTTCCAGTTCGGAAACATCCGACGCTCCCACAAGTCCCTAAACTTCCTGTTGGAGCAGTGGAGCATACACAGAGGCGGGTTCTCACTGGACAGTCCCAAAGGACGCAAAGGAAGCCCGCCTCGGTAGCGTGGTGGTAGCATGTCTGCCTCACGTTCAAGAGGTCCCGAGTTCGTATCTCAGTCAGGGTGAGTTAAATGGATAAGGTTTTCTTCCGGGGTTTTCCCTTATCCTGAAAGACGACTGTCGGGTAACTCTAAGCTCTATGGACCCCGGGCTCATTTGGGCATCATTTCACCCATTCCATTCATTGTCCGATAGGACTTAACGCTGGAGGACGTAAATTAAAAAAAAAAACGCAAAGGAAGAAACCTCTTACAGAACGCACATCAACACCGTCGCCTGGTCCTACAAACCTGAAAAAAAAAGGCAATGCAAGAAATTTTGAATAGAGGAAATGAGGGATAGAAAAGACAGGATCCAGCATCGTGTGCGAACCCGAGAATACCACGAAAAAGTTGCACATCAGAGTGATCGTCCGTTAGTGTACTTTATCCACACTTGAAACTGTTTAGCTAAGCTGTGTTGTTATTATTACTTAACGCTTATGAATAAACCCATTTATGCCATTACTGCTACCAACATAGCTTCATGTGCAGTCACACAGCAACTACACTTTGTACTGGGGATCGTAATATCTGTTCCCTATACCAATCTTCCTACTTCAGTTTATCGCAATGCGTCGCTCCATTTCTTTCTGTTGGTAGCCTTGTCGTCCTTTCTTAATCGATTGATATAAAGAGGGCAGGTATGAATATGGATGAAGTTTAATTACAAGAGCCACATGAAATTCTGAAAGCTAGTTAAAGAATAACTTTAGAATTTAAATTAATTTCTTCCACATACGCTGGAAAGATACAACCACGCTGAAAAAAAAAATGAATTCCTAAGTAAAGTCTCAGGCTTCACACTTAACCACTATTAGGCCAATAAATGTTAACTGAACTAATAGTGGTTACCTATGAAGTTTGGGACATAAAGTACCCCACTTTTTTTTTCTCTCCCTGTATTCATCCACATGTTCCATTACATTTGTAATATTACATGTTCTGGTTTGGTTTGCTTTATGATTGATTGTTCATTATAACTGAGGTATTAAAATTATTGTGTTTTTAGATTGTGTTCACACAGTCACTATAGTATTTTAGAATTAATTTACTTATTAAGTTATTCAGACTTTCCAGATTGATTGTGTTGACATATTCACTAAAGTTCCTTAGATATTGTCGCACAAGTGCTGGTTTATGTACTGGCCACTTGCCTCCTTTCTTGTTTATTTGCATCCTTAGTTTTTCCCTTTGGTCCTTCCATTTGATGCAGTCATACAGGTTGTGATCTGTGGTTTCGTCTCCTCTGTTGCAGGTGTATGTAGCATCATCAATTATGTTGAATCTCTTGTAATAGGCTTTAAGTCTTCCATGTCCTTTTAAAATGGTAGTGAGGTTTGTTGATATGTTAAGTCTTCGCTTTAATCGTTTTGCTACTGTGGTAAAATATTGTTTTGTCTCTCGTCCTTTTGATGTGTTTTGCCATTCTGTTTCCCAGTTTTTGAGTGTTTCTTCTCTATTTTTTTTTCCGGATGGCACTTTTTGGGATTCGGTTGTAGCTTTCTATGTTATCATTTATTGTTGCTCGTTTCGCAAGTTTATCTGCAAGGTCATTTCCTTCTATTCCTATGTGGGTTTTCACCCATCCTATTCTTATCATCCATTATTTTTTATTTAATTGTTGTAGTTTTTCTCTTACAGGTTCTATCAGTTGGTTATAATTTTTAGTATTGTGTAATGATTGTAGTGTAATTTTTCTGACTGTATATATTGCTGCTGTTTTCAAGTCAGTTTGTGTTATTCCCATATTATCTATCTCTTCAAGTGCCTTTAAGATTGCAAGTTGTTCTGCTTGATTATTTGAGGAGTTTTGTTTAGTTTATACTGCAGTTGTTTAGTTAATTCTTTGTTTTCGTAAATTACCACTCCAGAACCTTCCCCTTGATCTGTTTTGCTTCCTTCAGTGTAAACTTCAATGTTATAGTTTTCATTTTCATTTGCTTCTTTTATTTTAAGTAACCCACGTATCATTTATAGCCGGGCCATAAATCACGTAAATACGTATATTCACAGTTAGTTTTCGTTGCAATGACCTCGGAACTTTTCCGCAGCTTTTTGACGGTGCATCTAAAACTGAATCAATACGTACATGGATATCAGAAATGTCTCAGTACAGATGGACCCATTTTTAAGACGACTTGTAACAAGGTTAGTAGCCATAAAGTAGTAATTGCATGTGATTTACTTTTCAGAAGTTTAGAAAATATACTGTAGTGTATTGCATTGCAATTCCGCAAGTCAGTCGAAGAAACACACCAATAATATTTATTTGTGGTTCTAGTGTCAAGAAGTATTTTATCGACGAGTTGGAGGTTTGACACACGAAACACAAGTGTATAAATAAGTCTTGATTCTTAGTACCATACAATGTTTTATCACTTATCCTAATCATTAAAAAAGTTTTTGTTGCTTTTTAATTAAATTATAATAAAATAGGACAATTATTTGTAATTTTATTTTCTGGTATATATGATTAGACCAACGCTCGCTGTCACGAACAACGTTGGATAATACCTAATATGAGATAATCTATGTTGGCTAGTCGTCTTAATTGTTGGGACAATTTGAATAACAATTTACGTCAATTTGCTTCATACTACTTAAGAAAAGTAATATTTAATAGAACTTTACTGAAAGAAGAGGAAGTATCTAACCTAGAAAAAGTTTTGGAGGAAGCCAAGAGTGTTTTATCGGATTTGTTACCAAGCAAATCTAAATCTCCATATCTACAAAATGGAGTATGCTACGTTCTTAGATTAGAAAAGATGTAATGGTATCAGAGGTGGGAATGAAGATATTATTTTGGCATATGATTTAAGAATGCATTAATCGACTTCATTACTAAATGCTAAAACTACTATAAATAGGTATTATACTTGAAATGCAGACCTAGTGATCGTATTTTATTTATTCAGTAGTGAAAGTGAAATTTTATCCATCCTTAATATTAAAGTGTTACTTTAATAGTTTAATTTCTATTATTAAAGTACAACTTTACACGTAAGTATTGCATAAAAAAAACTGAAGCGCTATATATTACAGTGAACGACTGATAATTCTGTTATAAAAACTCTATAGATTTACGATATCAAGCAAAATAAGGTGCAATGAAAACTGCCTATTTTATTTTTGAAACATTTCGAAGTGTGAATAGTAGGATAGATATGTAGTACGTCGAGGGTTGTGTTGCAGTCATTAGCTTTGTTTAGACTTTCTACTTCCCTCTCCAATGTTAACTATGACAAATCGCGCAGTAAATGAATTATTAGATAAAATGCACAAGTTGTGCATGATGCACAATTACAATTATTCACAGGTTCACATCTAGTATTTGTGCAGATTTCTACAACTGATTTGTCTCTCATTTTGCACGTACTTACGTAATATCTGTCGCAGGGCAGTAAATAAATCAGTACAGTTGTACCTGTCAGACCAACTGTTTCATCGGTGTCCAAACAACGCAAGACACACCCCATTGTAAATGAACACTGCACGGAGCGTCCGGAATTATAATGTGACTTTGTGGGTTCGTGAAATGAAAAGTCCAATTACACCACTCAAAAATGTTCTTTATTTCCACCGACTTACAGTTCAACTCTTGCCAATTACACAGAATTACGTAATGCACACAATTACGATTCACCAGTTCGTCCGTTACAATTTCACTTGCAGTCGTAATTACGTACAATCTTCCGATGCTCTTACGCAGTCTTCTCGTCGTACACTAGCACTGCATTCTTACACCAAGAACTGACTGACTCACTCGACGTGCTGCTTATATAGGACCAGCGGGTCGATCGGAAGGTTCCAGATTAGAGGAAATATCCTGTAAGTTCGAGAACACAGGTGGAACAGAAAGAGAGGCGCCGTGATGTTTTTTGTCCCAGCCATCCCTTCTTAACGCTATAAGACAAACGAGGGGGCGGGGCGAACACCGACCCGTCTGCTGCTCGCCCAGTCTATAGAGTGTTCCGACGCTCGGGTGACACTGCTCCCTCCTCAAAGCTGGTCGTCCCGAACAGCACCATCGTAGCGTGCCAGGCGGTCCAGGTGTACCACCAGCATCTGCTCGGAGTCTCAGCCAGAAGTAGCGCTGCCGTAGTTTGTGAATCATTCGGTTCGCTCCCAGGTGTCCTCCTGAAGTACCGGCGTGCACTTCCTCCAAGACTTCCGGGACCTTACTCCGGGGAAGTACCAACTGTTCTCTCTGCGCCTTCCCATCGGGTGACTCCCATACCCGAAACAGCACGCCCTCTCTGGTCTTCAGCGAGTCCCATTGAGCCCAGTACGACTTGTAGGTGGCGCCCCTTGGTGCGATGTCCTCCCAGGTTGGTCTTGTCCCTGCCTCCACTTCCCTCAATAGTGGCCCCAAGTCTGCGTCCGCCAGCTGCTCCCTCCTCAGGCCTGCGCTATCCCAGCCGTCCGCAGGCACTGCCACAACTACTCGGACTGCTGCGGCACGCTCCTTCTCTTCCACTCTTGTGCACTGGCCGCACTCTTCTGGACAGGGTCTTCGGGACATGGCATCTGCGTTACCGTGGCTCTTCCCTCTACGATGTTCCGAGGTGAAGTCGTACTCCTGCAGCCTCTGGACCCAACGTGCCCTCTGGCCTTCCAGGTTCTTAAAGCTCAATAGCCAGGTTAGGGCGGAATGGTCAGTCCTCAGGTGGAATGGCTGACCGTACAGGTGCTTATGGAAGTGCTCCAAGGTCTTTACTACCGCCAATAATTCTCGTCGGGTGACGCAGTAGTTCTTCTCTGCCTTGGATAGCGTCTTGCTGTAGTAGGCTATCACCCGCTCATGGCCGTCCTGGATCTGCGATAGGACACCTCCAATGCAATGGTCGCTAGCATCGGTGTCCACAATGAAGGCGCCACCCGGTTGTGGGAAACCCAAAATTGGAGCACTGCACAGAGTCTCCTTTAGGTGCTGGAAAGCGTTTTCGGCGTCCTCTGTCCACACATAAGGCCGGTGTTCCTCCATCAGGCGGGTGAGGGGTTTTGCGATGTTGTCGGCCTTTCCCTCTAAATCATTAAGGCGGTCGTCTACTTGACCCATCCGCTTGCCCAGATTCGTGACGTCATCCCTCACGCCGGCCAACCGTTCCTCAAACTTGGCGGCGAGGACCTCGTTCGCCTCCCTCATCTCCGTTGTCAGTTCGGCCATCTTTGCGGTCATTGTCGTGGCCAAGTTGTTGTTTGCCGTTTCCATCTTCGCTGTTAATTCGGCCTTCATTTCTTCCATCTTCCCGGTGATGTCGTTGGCCGTCTTCATTTGTTTCAACTCTGCGGCCAGGTTGTCATTTGCCGCTTCTGTTTTTGCTGTTAACTCGTTCATCTTCGCGGCCAAGCTGTTATTTGCCGCTTCCGTCTTCTCTGTTAATTCGGCCTTCATTTCCATCATCTTCTCCAAAATTTTTTCCAACGCCGCGTCCATGGTTGTAATGTTCGGTGATGTTGTTATCCCCCTTCTGACACCAGTGTGACTTTGTGGGTTCGTGAAATGAAAAGTCCAATTACACCACTCAAAAATGTTCTTTATTTCCACCGACTTACAGTTCAACTCTTGCCAATTACACAGAATTACGTAATGCACACAATTACGATTCACCAGTTCGTCCGTTACAATTTCACTTGCAGTCGTAATTACGTACAATCTTCCGATGCTCTTACGCAGTCTTCTCGTCGTACACTAGCACTGCATTCTTACACCAAGAACTGACTGACTCACTCGACATGCTGCTTATATAGGGCCAGCGGGTCGATCGGAAGGTTCCAGATTAGAGGAAATATCCTGTAAGTTCGAGAACACATGTGGAACAGAAAGAGACGGCGCCGTGATGTTTTTTGTCCCAGCCATCCCTTCTTAACGCTATAAGACAAACGAGGGGACGGGGCGAACACCGACCCGTCTGCTGCTCGCCCAGTCTATAGGGTGTTCCGACGCTCGGGTGACAATAAGTAGACTTCGGGTTTAAATGCATTATAAACTATGAATATATGCATGCATCTATGCACTAAAAACGTGCTCTAAAAACGTTATAATATGCATTTAAAATAAAGAACATTATTTCAACTTTCTCATATTTAAGTTAACTGGTGGAAATTTATCATTTCTTCACACTAGCCGTATACCTATAGGCTAAGGTTTTGGACAGATAGAGTCAACCTGAAAAATTCAATGCCATGGCCGGGATTTGAACCACGGATCTCCTAGTTTCCGTCCAGTCGCTCTTAACCATTGAGCCACCATGGAAGAAATTGCAACAAACAATCTGATGTGTTACGTTCACATGACTTTCTCTACACAAGTTCGTTTAGTTTTTTAAATGCATGCAATTTCTTGAACTATTCCAACTTATTTTTATATCTAATTCACACAAACCTTTGCGAAAGTTGTAGATTCCTTTGTAGGTGTTAAGGAAATAGTATGTAGAAATGTGTAGTTTAAAACTTTGAAATAAGGGTCCTATCAGTGTAATTCGTCGATATTTTACCTTTTATTATGACTACAAATACAGGAACAGAATCTATAATTACATAAAATCCAGCCCTAGTTATTGCATATATAGAATGCTGAATTTAATAGGATTAAGATAATAGCAAAATATTTTAAAATCACGTTCGCTATGTGATGAATTTGAAATTCACTCTCTGTATACCCAGGAGAAAAAAAGAATAACAATTTTCCAATTTGAGAAAATAATTTATCAGGAAATTCAAACCAATAATAAGGAATATCCCTGAAATTGTTAACTACACATAAAAATATATTCGATATAAATTGTGTAATCTACATATAATAAAGATCTACATTCTTTATGCAGAAAGTTTTTGTCTATCTCTTAGTTCTGTTTGTTTTTAATTAACGTCCTTCAACGTGTCATAATTACTAAAACATAAGGTATAAATAAAATCGTACTGCCCATAAAATGTAGATCTCGTCAAAACACGCCATTTCTACATTATTTTGCTAACCATTTCCAAGGTTTGACTTTTCTCAAATTGAAAGTATTGTCATAGCCATTATATAGTGACTAACTCTTACAAGATTTGGCTGTCACTAAACTGTATTCATTCATTCCTGTTGTACCTATAAGGAAATGTGTCATAAAACTATTTTTATACCCGTTTACCTTTTCAAGAAATAAATAGATAAATAAACTTTTGGAAGAATTATTGAAGAATGGTATAGAATGTCATGTGAATGTAACATACAAAACACCTTTTCTCTTGAACGTTTTGATAGCCATGTGGTATACAATATGATTAATGAAGTGAAAGTTCCATTTTGTTAACCTTTTTAGGTTGGAAACAAATGAATAAATGGTTTATCTACTATGTAACTTCATACAATATGTGAAGTGAATAAAAAAATAAAACTGCATGTAAAATATTTCATAAAATTTCCCTGTATGAAAATATATCCCGAGTGGTACGTAAGCTAGTGCAGGAAATGACAAAGTTCATAGATGTCCTGAAAAAGTCCAAGACGAATGAATTAGGTTGCAAGAGTACTGTTACAGGCTAGATAACTGGTTCCTGTCGTTTATTTGTTTAGCTTACCCACATATAAGGATACGTGTTTATGTCACCTCATTTTCACCATTCTCTTTTTCCTTTTTCTCTCCTTTCTGGTTTTTGCAGACACACAATAGCCTTAAACAAGCGGCTAGGACAATTGCCTTTCATAATGATGAACCTTTGAAGCACTGTTAGCACAAGATCGGGGTAAAAGTTAAAACAAATCCCGCTTAACAGATTAAGCACTATTTTTAATCATTAAATTCAATTTTTGCTGGACTGTTAGTTTTCAGTAGGGATGGGTCGATACCAGTTTTTCTGGATACTTGATTATCGCCCGCCTCGGTAGCGTAGATAGTAACGTATCTGCCTTACTTTCAAGAGGTCCCGAGCTCGAATCTCGGTCTGGGTGAGTTAACTGAATAAGGTTTTTCCGGTGTTTTTCCCTTATCCTGAAAAACAAATGTCCGGTAACTCTAAGCTCCATGTACCCTGGACACATGAGCGTCATTTCATCCATCCCATTCATCGTCCGATATGACTTAACGCTGGAGGACGTAAAATCACCCCTAAAAAAAAGGGTACTTGATTCTCGACACAGATACACGATATTTTCCACGATACTCGATACCGTCATTTCTTCTAGTTTCAATAGCAAATAGAACGTTGGAAGAACTATGTAATGTCAATAAAATCAAATAAGTGCACATATTTAATAAGACAAAACTTAAACCACCAGTGTTCTTATTTTTAAACTCTGCATTGTACATTTACAAGCAAAACAGTTCACTTTTATAAGTTTTTGTTAAACTATTCTAGCATTTTCACTCTTTCGGCGTCAGGTTTATTTCTTTTTCTGTCACATATGAAACCTGCTGTGCTAAATAGTCTTTCAGAGAAAACTGTTGCAGTTGGAATATACAAATGTTAAGAAGCTGATTCTTTTTTTTTTTTTTTTTTTTTTTTTTTTAAGTTCTGGTAATTTGGACTTTACTGTCCAGTAATCCAGTACATTAGAAAGAGGAGGTGACAAATCGTTGTTGAGATATGCAGTGATTTCTTTTCGGGAACTGATAACTTGAATTGAATTTGACATACGATTATTTTCTTGTATAATGTTACTGTGCAGTGCGGCAAACCCGCATACCAGTGTTAAATTGATTAGGTTCTAATTGGAGCTATGAGTTCTCTTATCCTCAGGTGAATGGTTGTAGCAAATGGATTTTGGTGGTTGTTGGCTTCTCAGTTGTATTAATAAAACTTTGTTTGTTGCAGAATTATTTGATTTAATTCCTACTAAGTTTGCTTATCGACTTGGATCGGTGACCATCTGTTAGTAAAATTCCTAACATAAATTCAATTTTACTTGAAACACTGGATTACTTGATTAAAGTTACTTCCGCGCGGTTTCTATGTCTTCTTTATACGGCTACTACTTTGCTCTAATAAACTTCTAATCCTCCACTTACGCTGGTTGCGCTATTCTTAACTTCCCTACATTTCAGACTTATAAATCTTCGCTTCCCTTCTTAATGCGCATGAACACGTCCTTCCTGTCGTAGTATCACCTTTTAAGTACATTTTTCTTACTTCACGATTCAGTTCGAACCTTATTCTGATCCCCTCTCTAACTTTATCACATGACCAAATTAGCTCACCCTTCTCAAATGTTACATTATTATTGGTTTCTCATTTATTTCGCATTGGTTTGCAAAACTCATCTAATTCATTGGCGTTCAGTCCACCCTGAGTTGGGGAACGCCTACCCTGAGTTGTTTGTAACGGTATACACCGTTATCAAATCAGCGAAGTAAATCTCTTTAGCGTTCATGCTCAACTGCATTTTGAAAGCCCTTTGTCTCAACACATTCTTGGCTGAAAGTATACAATAGTTCTCAGACATTGAACTTTTACTAGCACAAAGAAGATAACAGCCCTCCCTTCCTGTCTCTCCGAAATGTACAGATTTTTACAAAAATGTTTTCTTTTCCTTGCCCAGATGCTGGTATATATGTTATATTAAATTGCATTATTCCCTTCTTATTCTTTAAATCAACTGCTATTTTAATCATTACTCTATCCATTCTAATTTCATATTATTATAACAAGATTTTTATATTAGTTTAGAGGAGCATTTTTATTAACTTATCTTCTTTTTTTAATTATGTGATTTCAATTAATTCGCCCCTACTAATCGCTGCCTGATACTGCGGTTACAGCAGGTAAATTTTTACATACCACATTCTTGGCAATTTCTCCGGCTTTGTAATGTTCTACTTGAGGAAATAATATTTTGCAATTATAAAATAAAAATTACAGAATAACCACCGAAATATCGAAAAAGAACCGGCGTATTTTCCAAAGTATCTTTCGACGTCGAAACCATGCATGTATCGTGGGTATCGAGGTATCACAATTATCCAGCAATCATCCCTAATGAAAAATTATATATATCTATATATGTATTGCATATATCGTTATAGTTGGATACAGAAGCTGCAGCGACGTCAGATCTTTAAAAAACACGTACAAATTGCTTTTTTTTTAAATTTAATGTCTACCAAAGTTAAGTCATATCGGACGATAAATGAATTGATGTTCAAATGAGTACAGGGTACATAGAGCTTAGAGTTACCAGACATTCATCTTTCAGGATAAGAGAAAACCTCCAACGTTAAGTCATATCGGACGATAAATGAATTGATGTTCAAATGAGAACACGATACATAGAGCTTAGAGCTACCAGACATTCATCTATCAGGATAAGAGAAAACCTCAAACGTTAAGTCATATCCGACGATGAATGAAATGATGTTCAAAGAGTACAGGGTACATAGAGCTTAGAGTTAACAGACATTCATCTATCAGGAAAATGCGAAAACCTCCAAAGTTAAGTCATATCGGACGATGATTAAATTGTGTTCAAATGAGTACAGGGTACATAGAGCTTAGACTTACGAGACATTCATCTTTCAGAATAAGAAAAAAACCTCCAACGTTAAGTCATATCGGACGATGATTGAAATTGTGTTCAAATGAGTACAGGGTGCATAGAGCTTAGAGTTAACAGACATTCATCTTTCAGGATTAGAGAAAACCTCCAAAGTCATATCGGACGATGATTGAAATTGTGTTCAAATGAGTACAGGGTACATAGAGCTTAGAGTTACGAGACATTCATCTTTCAGGATTAGAGAAAACCTCCAACGTTATGTCATATCGGACGATGATTGAAATTGTGTTCAAATGAGTACAGGGTACATAGAGCTTAGAGTTACGAGACATTCATCTTTCAGGATGAGAGAAAACCTCCAACGTTAAGTCATATCGGACGGTTGTTGAAATTTTTAAATGAGTACAGGGTGCATAGAGCTTAGAGTTAACAGACATTCATCTTTCAGGATTAGAGAAAACCTCCAACGTTAAGTCATATCGGACGATGATTGAAATTGTGTTCAAATGAGTACAGGGTGCATAGAGCTTAGACTTACGAGACATTCATCTTTCAGAATAAGAAAAAAACCTCCAACGTTAAGTCATATCGGACGGTTGTTGAAATGTTCAAATGAGTACAGGGTACATAGAGCTTAGACTTACGAGACATTCATCTTTCAGAATAAGAAAAAAACCTCCAACGTTAAGTCATATCGGACGATGATTGAAATTGTGTTCAAATGAGTACAGGGTGCATAGAGCTTAGAGTTAACAGACATTCATCTTTCAGGATTAGAGAAAACCTCCAAAGTCATATCGGACGATGATTGAAATTGTGTTCAATTGAGTACAGGGTACATAGAGCTTAGAGTTACGAGACATTCATCTTTCAGGATGAGAGAAAACCTCCAACGTTAAGTCATATCGGACGATTGTTGAAATTTTTAAATGAGTACAGGGTACATAGAGCTTAGAGTTACGAGACATTCAATTTTCAGGATAAGAGAAAACCTCTAACGTTAAGTCATATCGGACGATGATTGAAATTGTGTTCAAATGAGTACAGGGTGCATAGAGCTTAGAGTTAACAGACATTCATCTTTCAGGATTAGAGAAAACCTCCAAAGTTATATCGGACGATGATTGAAATTGTGTTCAAATGAGTACAGGGTACATAGAGCTTAGAGTTACGAGACATTCATCTTTCAGGATGAGAGAAAACCTCCAACGTTAAGTCATATCGGACGATTGTTGAAATTTTTAAATGAGTACAGGGTACATAGAGCTTAGAGTTACGAGACATTCAATTTTCAGGATAAGAGAACACCTCTAACGTTAAGTCATATCGGACGATTGTTGAAATTGTGTTCAAATGAGTACAGGGTACATAGAGCTTAGAGTTACCCGAAATTTGCCTTTCAGAATAAGGGAAAACCCCGAAAAAACTTTATCCAGATAAGCCAACCTGCCAGAGGTTTTAATTATGCCAGTAAACAAATCACTAGTGAAGTTAACTTGCTTTTATTTCTTGCACAGATTTTAAGTTTACTCGTTTTAATGACTGAGAAAGACTGAAGTATCATTTCAAGGTTTCCGTAAGTTAATTAGAAACACTCTGTATGTTAAAACTTGTTTTTTGTCTCACTCGGTGGTTGTGGTGAAGAGAAACCCCATACAACTTCGGGTGGAAATTGCCAGCATCTGAAAGCATGGGCTGGTTTTCACTCAATTGAGAGGTGAAAATTAAGTGCGCGGATGTATCCGCCCCAACCACTCACGGAATGTGAGTCACGTTGTGGGGTTGTCATGGAAACCGACTGGCAACTTGTCAATACCGCTCAAAGTAAACGTGCACTGTTGGCCTCGAACTCACGACCTCGAAACTAACAATAGCGTGCAGTACACTTTAAAGCTAAAGTTGGCAATAGATAAATAAGTGAAAAAAGTGAAGATAGCAGTAACATGTATTCAGTTTGTCTACTAACAGTCTCCAGGGAAAGTATTGTACTCCACTCAAAAAGTCGATACCGGTGTTTTACCTAAAGAGTACCTATCTCCGGAGTAATGTATTTGAATCTTGTACCAGGATCCGAACAAAAGTGTTCAAGTTTCTGTCCAGATTGTCCTACTCAGCTTCAAACATTCTCCTAATCACCTCCCCTCTCGCTAATGACTCTCAGACCCACTACTAGCTTCTAATATAACGACGCCACTTCATTTCTACATTTTTGAAATTTGGTTGTTTCTAACCTGAACCTAGCGGGATGGCTTAGGCGGTTTCGGCTGTGGCCTGCATTCGGGAGGTCCATGTTCGTTTCCCATGGCCGATCTATCTGACTCTTGAATTTTTCCGGGGGGTTTTCCGGGTCGCTAGGCGAATGCTGGGCAGAATTATATATTAATTACATCCCCCGAATTTCTTATCCCCCCATTTTATCTCCATTATATTTTCGTATCATCTCCGAGCTGATGGTTTCTTTCAGGGTAGAAGAGTCGGCGGGAGTCTCGGCGGTGCATGGAGATGATATTCTCTGAGGAAAACACTTTCCTCTCCAGCGGGATGGACTTTGGTCTCCGAGTCGGTCTACTGGGCCGATTCCGCAGCGCGACAACCGGGATGCCAGTTGTGTAAGCCTACCTGGAGTATCCTGCCCTGGTGAGGCAGCCTCCGGTCCCCGAACAGGCCTCGTGACTGTTTCGGGGCCACGTTAGGTGGAATGATGATTGTCCTAAACCCACCGCAAGGGAGTTTCTAGGGAGCACGTCCTCTGTACTGTAGTGACTCCTTGGGATCCGTCACCCTTTGTCTCCTCACAGCTCATCCTCCCTCTCGCGGTACCCCACTTGGGATGATTATATATATATATATATATATAAGGGCGCTCAACTACGGCGGTCACATCGCCCTTTAAAAAACTAGTCATGGCAAAAGCAAGATATAAAATTTTCTAAAAACTATACAAGTGTAACAAAACTTATTAAAAATACACGTACATAAAAACATCAATCAAAACCTACTTAAAATTTCGTTCACTAAATCCTAAACTCTAAATTAGACAAGAATCTAAACACCTTTTCCACGGGTCTCCACACACGGCCTACACGTGGATGGGCCTGTTGACCGTCTCCCTCAACCACGAAGAGGAGCCCACACGAGGGAGACTGTTGGCTCGGGACCCCGGGTGCGCCAAACTCGTCCCTACCGAAGTAGGCCCCTGGGGGGACCCCACTTGGGGCATAGGTACAAAAGACCAGTCTGGTTGATGTGCCGAATCCCCTGCGAATAGTCCAATCCAACCTAAAGTCTATAAATTTCTTAAAAAATATACTCTCCAATTCAAAGAATTCCAAGCTAGTCTGCCATACCTAATCTGGCAATTTTGGATAGTGACCTTAACCTCTCACTATTGTAACCGGCCGGACTACTTCTACAAATTTACCTGAAAACCAGCCGTCACTAATTGCCTTACTTAAATATCCCGTTAAAACACAAAATTTATGTCTAATACTTCTTAGTGATCCATTATCGATGTTACTTGTTATTTATGTAAAATTTGATATACTTACTTTTCTCAAGTAAGAATATAACTTTATCCCTTGCACCTGCAAAGTGAATGTAATTTAAAAGGCTTCCCATAGCGACCAGCTCTTAAAATGCCTGACAGTTGCTTGAAACCAGTAATAAAGTAATTCCTGTAAAACTTTATCCCGGTTCACTTGAAGTAAATAGAGAAATTAGCGCTTGTAATAATAGTTTGAAAGTAATGCAACACACCAGATTACATAAAATGCGATTCTCATTGTTCACGAAAGTTAATCGGCACCAACTTCTATCACGTGATCTACTCCACGTAGAGAAGATAGTGTGATGTCTCTGCTTGGCTAAATTTAGATATGAATCAGTTCCAACTAGATGGAAGCAAGAAACTCTGTTCCAGCCAATGAAGCATGTGATAGTAAGGCGTTTGGCAAGACGCTGTAGGCCGCGACGTGGCTGAGTGGTTAGCGTCTCTCAACTCTCGCCAAGGCGGTTCGGGTTCGATCCCAGGCGACCGAAAAGTGAGATTTGTTGTGGACAAACACGGCCTTGGGGTGGGATTTTCTTCGAGATCTCCGATTTCCCCTGCCATCTTTATTCCATGTATCACCAGTGCTTGCGGTGCCGCATATAGTAAAATTAGGCGTTAAACACCACCAAAAAGGGAGCTGTAAATATTGCGGTGTTTTTAATTGATCGATAATAGGTGAGATAAGTTATCATGACCACCTCGGTAGCGTATAATGTATAGCGTGACTGCCTCACGTTCAAGAGGTCCCGAGTTTGAATCTCGGTCAGAGTGAGTTCTCTGGATAAGTTTCTTTCCGGGGTTTTCCCTTATCCTGAAAGATGAATGTCAGGTAACTCTAAGCTCAATGTATCCTGTAGTCATTTGAATATCATTTCATTCATCGACCGATATGACTTAACGATGGAGGTTTTCCCTTATCCTAAAATATGAATGTATGGTAACTCTAAGCTCTCTGTACCCTGTAGTCATTTGAATATCATTTCATTCATCGACCGATATGACTTAACGATGGAGATTTTCCCTTATCCTTAAAGATGAATGTCAGGTAACTCTAAGCTCAATGTATCCTGTAGTCATTTGAATATCATTTCATTCATCGACCGATATGACTTAACGATGGAGGTTTTCCCTTATCCTAAAATATGAATGTCTGGTAACTCTAAGCTCTCTGTACCCTGTAGTCATTTGAATATCATTTCATTCATCGACCGATATGACTTAACGATGGAGGTTTTCTCTTATCCTAAAATATGAATGTCTGGTAACTCTAAGCTCTCTGTACCCTGTAGTCATTTGAATATCATTTCATTCATCGACCGATATGACTTAACGATGGAGGTTTTCCCTTATCCTGAAAGATGAATGTCTGGTAACTCTAAGCTCTATGTACCCTGTAGTCATTTGAATATCATTTCGTTAATCGTCCGATATGACTTAACGATGGAGGTTTTCCCTTATCCTGAAAGATGAATGTGTGGTAACTCTAAGCTCTATGTACCCTGTAGTCATTTGAATATCATTTCGTTCATCGACCGATATGACTTAACAATGGAGGTTTTCCCTTATCCTAAAAGATGAATGTCTGGCAACTCTAAGCTCTATGTACCCTGTAGTCATTTAAATATCTTTTCATTCATCGACCGATATGACTTAACGATGGAGGTTTTCCCTTATCCTGAAAGATGAATGTCTGGTAACTCTAAGCTCTATGTACCCTGTAGTCATTTGAATATCTTTTCATTCATCGTCCGAAATGACTTAATGATGGAGGTTTTCCTTATCCTGAAAGATGAATGTCTGGTAACTCTAAGCTCTATATACCCTGTACTCATTTGAACATCTTTTCATTCATCGTCCGATATGACTTAACGATGGAGGTTTTCCCTTATCCTGAAAGATAAATGTCTCGTAACTCTAAGCTCTATGTACCCTGTACTCATGTGAACATTATTTAATTCATCGTCCGATATGACTTAACTTTGGACATAAATTTAAACAAACAAAAGTATATATTACATCCGAAAATTCGATACGCAGATTTCACTACAAATTTCGTACACGTTTTGAGGTTTCCCGAGGTCGGCGCGGGTGTAATGAACGGGGCGACACAATCATTTTGCGCTTATTTTGATGTTTATTTTCATTCGAAAGCGGACGGAATCCCTAAGCGCATTGACTTTCCTATATGGAAGTATGAATCACCACCTGTTTACCCAGTCCGTTACAACGAACTTGCGTCCTTGCCTGCTGACACTAGAGGCGCCGCTGTAGATAGGTAATCTATTTTATGTGAAGGACAAACGATTTAAATTTTAATAACAAGGCTGTCACACTCGGTGAGTTCCCTTCGGATCGAAGCGGGGGATATTTGGCTGGGAAATGTTTTAAGTTGAAATAAACACTCTAAACTAAAAATAAGTTGGTCTCTCTACTCTAGACAGAAGTGTTGCATTCCACCCAAAAATTCCATAAAAGGGGAATAGTTTGTGTCCTCTTTATTCGGGAAAAGTTTTACATAATTGGTGAACTGTAAGAGACAGACAAAATCTTACGGTACAAAATATGTGGATCTTATAAATGTATGTAATTTATGACAAATAGCTTTTTTGTGAAAATAACCCGTTCGATATATTTCTTCTTATTGCTTTGAATGTTCATATAATTATATGTTCCTTAAATAGATATTTGTTATTATTTTTTATTTTCTGATCACGCAAAGAGAACGGAATTTCAAAGCCATCAGATCGCAATGGGCTCTTAAAAGGTTTGACTGTTTATTTTCCTATTCCCATTGTATCTAAAAGGAAATATGTAACTTTATTTAGAATACGCGTTTTAAAAAAATAGTTTTACAAGATGTACTGAACCAAATTTAAGATATACATTTTATTTGTCATGAAAATATATTTAAAATATGTTTGAACCAAAATCATTAGAAACTTTTTGAACAATAAAAATTTACAACAAAAAAGTTTCTATTAATGTAATCTAGGGAAGAACTTCCTTGAAAATCTTCGTGTGGCATTAAATCTTTACACAGAAGAGAAATTAAAAAAACTGAGTTACGATATACGAATAGTTGTTTTGTTTTCAGGATCTTAAATGATACCAACTCGATATTGCAGACTAAACATTATTCAATGCAATAATTTAACGCGTGTAATGTTGCAAGAATTTCATTTTTATATAAATATTATAACATGCAAGTTGGAAACGAGTAGATGTCATGAGAAAATATTGTTTGTACTCTACTTATGCTTGATATGAGTAAGAAAAGTGCTGTACACAAATACATTTTACTTATTGTCTTGAAACGCCTTTCATTGTGATTCTATAAACTATTCATATAAATATGATATGCGTATTTATAGAAATTATTACAAAGAAGTAATAGACACTTTGTTACGTTGGCTATCGAAGACATAAAAAGAAATCATGCCACTTAACACTTTAATTTATGTAAAATGCCTAGCCACAGCGATACATAACGGTAACACTGCAAAATGTGGTTCGAATTCTGATTGGTAGAGGTTCCTGATTGAGATTTTTATTGCTTTCTCTCTGTTCTTGGAAAAATAATAGGTAGATTTAGTATATTTTCTCAAGCTTCCACGGTCAGCATTTAAAATATATTGGCTATCCGGTTTTTGCCACGTCAAATTGTTTAAAATAACCAACGTTTCGACCATCTTGTCGTGGTAGCTTTAGTCCCTGAGTTCAACTGTACCTTAATTGCATGCTTTGGTTTATCGTTAGGTATAACGTGTTCAAAAAAAATCATTAGACACACACACCTACACACTAACGGACCTTTTGTATTAAAAGTGAATTCAGGGACCTCAAAATATGATTTGTAATGAAATATCGATATGAACTTTTTAGGTTTAATACATCACTAATGTTAGACGCTAGAGGAGGTAACGAAGGAAAGAAAAAGAATATGGATACATATTTGAAAAATTAGTTCAAGATATCAAGCAAAACATTTCAAAAAATTATCAATCCAAACTATCATATCTATACAAGCATCTTAATTTTTCTCTGAATATTTTGGGAAATCGTCTTTTTTTATTAAATTGTATAACTGGAAATACAAAAGAGATGGTCGAAACACTTGTTTTAATAAATGTGCAGGGCTTCGTAGTGCTATACATTTCAGGTTTCGCTGGGTCAAATTTTCCAATTATTTTAAGCAATGCGGTTTCAAGCGAAGTTCTGTTTCTTCTGAACTGACGTAAGCAGTAGACATGTATCTACTACAGTTGACAATCGTAATTTGATTTCCTGTGTGCTTTTGAGTGCAACAAAGTGTGGATGATGATTAACAGAGAGTAAATGGGGAAAAATTGTGTATGAATAATTTTCAGGAAATGTTATATCTTATAGTGGGCAGGGAAGCTTTTGATATTGCAAAATGTAAGTGTAATACCTATATCATTTATTTTTATGGAACGATGGATTGTTTAATATAAATGCTTGGCATTACGAAGTGACACTTTTGTAATGTTGATAATAGGTGAATTGCACCATTTTCTCGTTCGGTAAGGTTTCAGATACACGGAACCATGTGGGAGGTCACGTAACGGCTCGATTTCTATGTAAGGTATCAGAGCCAGTCTGGCCAACCGTCACATACTACCCACTATCGGCGTGACTCAGCCGGGAAACGAACTTTTCCAACGGACATTTCATACCAATGCTGCGGGGCTGAAACGGTGGAGGATTTCCGCTTAAATCTCGGTTTCTATCTTCTGAATGGATCCCTACATAAACATAGATTTTCAAACACCAGAACATATGTAATTTCGTTGTTAAAGAAGTTAAACATACACAGAGTAGCAAAATAACGCTTTCGGGTCAAACTGATGTTATCGATTTGTAAACAACCAACAGCAGTGAGACGTTGAATTAATAAAACACTGTTACCTTTGCTTCGTACCAACTTCCTCTCTCATTGTGTGAAATGCTAACGCCCACAGATCACGTGACCTCAAATGTAAGCTTAAGTTAGTCTCTGAACGTAAGTAAAAGGCTATTTGGTTTATTATAAAAGGATTGTAGAACCTATTTTTCTGGCAATTTTCTGCTCAATCAGGGCTTACTTAGAGAAGGGGCTTTAGTAATCGAGAATAGTCGAATAATTAATTATTTTATATTATCAAAACGCATGGTTGTGCAAAGAATATCTCAGGATATTGTTCACTATTTTACAAATGATCAGTAATAGAACGTTCCTTTATCCTTTAGTGTTTCCAATTGCTTTTCACTAGCATGTCAATTGTTTTCCGAAGCCGATACAGGCAACTTTCATTTCGAAGCTGCTCCGTGTAACCACACTACGTCTGTTTTTATTTCTTTTAAACATAAACCTAATGTGTCACACTCACATGAACTTTGGCATGCCACTTTCACAAAACATTATCCATTTAGCTACTTCATGTTAATCCAGATGAACTATTGAAGGGAGTACATACGGTAGGCAAGTCCCTCTTTGCATGACTAAGAGAAACAAACAACCGGCGACTTTTAGCACTCGAAGAAACTGTAAATTATTTGACAGTTCAAACTAATAAAAGCGGCCATCTCGGAACTTACTAATACCACAAATAATTTAATTGAAATAAATTGGTGTTTTAGAGAGGACCACATTATGTTCTTAAGTTTGGTCTATCCCTTACGTATAATTTACTCAGAATGGAGAGAATTTTCCGTGCTACTCACAGAATAAATAAATAGATAGTTTTATTCACCTTAGGAATATACAATATTCATGGCTTCGTCAAATTTGTACCCATAAGAATAATACATTTCTTATGAGTAATACAATTATGAATAATACAATGATAATTAAATAATACAATAGTAGTTAAATAATACAATAGCGATTAAAGTAATGCAGTAGTAATTAACAGAATAATAATACAAATAGTAATTAAGAATAAGGCAACTTAGGTCACATAACAGTTTAATGTATTACATTTTTAAGAACTAGGCTGTAAGAGACATAATTTTTACCAAAAAAATCAATATTTACTTTATTATTTAATTTTACTTCTTAGAAACTCATCTGTTGTCTGTGACATTACTTTTAGTAGGATAATTACAAGTATCACCTCCGAAGTTGCACAGGTATTTATTCACAAACATCATTTTAGGAAGTATTGATATGTTGATCATGTTTTAAGTATTCTTCCACTGAATAATAGCAACCTTCTCTTAAAAATGATTTTACAGTCAGTTTAAACCTTTTTTTCGATGTTATACTTTTAATGTCATCGGGTAGTTTGTTATATAATAATACTGCTTTATGTTCGAAGCTATGTGTGAATAAAGTATTGTGGCTTATAATGCGTAGATCTGATTTACTTCTTGTATTATGTGTATGTATCTGCGAATTTGTTTCAAATTGAGCAAGTACAATTCTTGTCCTAACTAGAGCTTCATATATATATATATATATATATATATATATATATATATATATATATATATATACAGCGTAATGGAAGTATTTTTAGTAGTTTAAAATATGGTTTACAGCTGGTGGTGAAAGGAATATTTACTATATAACGAATAGCCCTTTTCTGCAGTCTAAATATTTTTGATACATCTTTAGCATTTCCCCAGCTAAGTATACCATAAGACATTACAGAATGAAAATAAGCAAAATAAATAATTATCAACACATTTGAGTTTACAGACTCCCTCATTGATTTAATAGCGAATGTAATTCTGCTTAGTTTCAATTCTAGTTGCTGAATTTGTTTTTCCCGTTTTAAATGTTCGTCTAACCATATTCCTAGAAATTTGGTATTTGATTCATAGAGTAGTGATTTATTCCCTAAATATATACTTGGGAATTGAGCAGTGTTATTTAGTTTGTGGTGAAAGCCTATGGCTACTGATTTTTCTTCATTTATTTTAGCTTATTTTTTAAAAACCATTTGACAATTTTTGTATTAAAAGTATTATTATAGCTTAATACCTCATTCGAGGTTTTCCCAGTCATTAATATGCTGGTATCATCGACAAAGAGTGTCAAATTGATGTTCTCACCCGTTTTATTTAAACCTAGACCTAAATCATTAATATATAAGAGAAATAAAAATGGGCACACCTTGCTGTACTATTATATATATATATATATATATATATATATATATATATATATATATATATATACGTACATCTGTACATACAAAATGCACACATGGTGCTTTCCTAAAAATATAATATATTGCAGTCACATTACTTTCGTTGTTTACTCTTGCATAAACTCTTCTTCTGTATTTACTTCGTGCTAATTAGATATAATTGTATTATTCTATTTCCTTGTAGATATAAAGGCAATGCGGGAATACGGTAGCTTAAGCGATAGTCAAAACTTTCAAGATCCGGTCGCTGTCTGATAGCTTTGGAATTTCCTTCTCTTTATACAGCCAAGAGATAAAAAAACTCCCTATTTGAGAAAAGCATGAGTAAAGATTCAAGCCATAACAATGAAATGATAGACTCAAAAATGGATTTGATATAAATTATATTCTTTGACGAGATCATTTCTTGTGCAGTAAAATTTTGTCTATCTGTTACGGTTTATTAGTTATACAAAAGTTATCAAGAATAAAGACTTCAGAGGCCGTTTCAAAAAACTCAATTTGTGCACTTCATTTGTCATGAAAAATCTTAAACATGTGGTACTTTAATCAAATGTGTTAGAGCAGTCTTTTAGAAAATAGAAATGTTCTATACTTTTTCTATGTGAAAAATAGTTTGGGGTGGGAATTTCCTGCAAAATAAATACTACAAAGAAGGACACCAAATTTAAATACCAAGTTTGGATATTATTATCTTCGAATTACGCCGTTCACACACCCCTTCACGCATACATTTTTCTAAAAAGCTTTTTTCTACACACAGTGAAATATTAGTATCGATTTTCTTGCAATGTGATACAATAGTTCCTCCACTTTTGTTTAATTTACGTCCTCCATCATTAAGTCATATCGAACGATGAATGAAAGTATGTTCAAATGAGTACAGGGCACATAGAGCTTAGAGTTACCAGACATTCATCTTTCAGGATAAGATAAAACCTCCAACGCTAAGTCATATCGGACATGAATGAAATTATGTTCAAATGAGTATATCGTGCATAGAACTTAGAGTTACCAGACATTCATCTTTCAGGAAAATGCGAAAACCTCCAACGTCAAGTCATATCCGACGCTGAATGAAATGATGGTCAAATGAGTATAGCGTACATAGAACTTAGAGTTACCAGACATTCATCTTTCAGGATAAGAGAAACCTCCAACGTTAAGTCATATCGGATATGAATGAAATGATGTTCAAATGTGTATAGCGTACATAGAACTTAGAGTTACCAGACATTCATCTTTCAGGATAAGAGAAACCTCCAACGTTAAGTCATATCGGATATGAATGAAATGATGTTCAAATGTGTGCAGGGTACATAGACATTCATCTTTCAGGATAAGGGAGAACCTCCAACGTTAAGTCATATCGGACAACGAATGAAATGATGTTCAAATGTGTGCAGGGTACATAGACATTCATCTTTCAGGATAAGGGAGAACCTCCAACGTTAAGTCATATCGGACAACGAATGAAATGATGTTCAAATGTGTGCAGGGTACATAGACATTCATCTTTCAGGATAAGGGAGAACCTCCAACGTTAAGTCATATCGGACAACGAATGAAATGATGTTCAAATGTGTGCAGGGTACATAGACATTCATCTTTCAGGATAAGGGAGAACCTCCAACGTTAAGTCATATCGGACAACGAATGAAATGATGTTCAAATGTGTGCAGGGTACATAGACATTCATCTTTCAGGATAAGGGAGAACCTCCAACGTTAAGTCATATCGGACAACGAATGAAATGATGGTCAAATGAGTATAGCGTACATAGAGCTTAGAGTTACCGGACATTCATCTTTCGGGATAAAGGAGAACCTCCAACGTTAAGTCATATCTGACAACGAATGAAATGATGGTCAAATGAGTATAGCGTACACAGAGCTTAGGGCTACCAGACATTCATCTTTCGGGATAAAGGAGAACCTCCAACGTTAAGTCATATCGGACAACGAATGAAATGATGGTCAAATGAGTACAGGGTACATAGAGCTTAGAGTTACCGGACATTCATCTTTCGGGATAAAGGAGAACCTCCAACGTTAAGTCATATCTGACAACGAATGAAATGATGGTCAAATGAGTACAGGGTACATAGAGCTTAGAGTTGCCGGACATTCATCTTTCAGGATAAGGGAGAACCTCCAACGTTAAGTCATATCTGACAACGAATGAAATGATGGTCAAATGAGTACAGGGTACATAGAGCTTAGAGTTACCGGACATACATCTTTCAGGATAAGGGAGAACCTCCAACGTTAAGTCATATCTGACAACGAATGAAATGATGGTCAAATGAGTACAGGGTACATAGAGCTTAGAGTTGCCGGACATTCATCTTTCAGGATAAGGGAGAACCTCCAACGTTAAGTCATATCTGACAACGAATGAAATGATGGTCAAATGAGTACAGGGTACATAGAGCTTAGAGTTGCCGGACATTCATCTTTCAGGATAAGGGAGAACCTCCAACGTTAAGTCATATCTGACAACGAATGAAATGATGGTCAAATGAGTACAGGGTACATAGAGCTTAGAGTTGCCGGACATTCATCTTTCAGGATAAGGGAGAACCTCCAACGTTAAGTCATATCTGACAACGAATGAAATGATGGTCAAATGAGTACAGGGTACATAGAGCTTAGAGTTACCGGACATACATCTTTCAGGATAAGGGAGAACCTCCAACGTTAAGTCATATCGGACGATGAATGAAATGATG
>CM060956.1:96424191-96634191 GCA_030765055.1 Mantis religiosa | reverse complement strand
CGTACGTAATCACTATTCAAAAATGAAAAAAAAAAATTAAATATGGAGTTCCCCAGGGATCCATACTAGGACCCGTCCTCTTTTTAATATTCATAAACGACTTCCCAAATTATTTAAATCCAACTCGAGTAACTATGTCTGCTGACGACACAAATGTTATAATAAAGGGAAATGAAAATGCAAAACACATAACCAGTAAAATTGAAACTTGGTTTGCTGAAAACAAATTGATTATTAATGCAAACAAATCTTCAGCAATATCATTTCGCCACAAACAAAATAAAAATGTTGGCAAACCTGACATCAAGTTGTATGGTGCATGTGTTTCTTATAAGACAGAAGCAAATTTTCTGGGAGTATGGATAGATCAGCATTTAGACTGGGAAGCACACATAAAATATCTAGTAATAAAGTTAAATAAATTCTACTTCTCATTAAGGGTAATAAAAATGAATTGTATGCAAGTGACATGAGAACCTTATATTTTGCATATGCAGAAAGTCTAATGAGGTATGGCATTATGTTTTGGGGGTATAGTAAAGACAGTCATTTGGTTTTTAAAGTACAAAAAAGGATTGTTAGATGCCTAATGTCAGGAAAAAATATGACTCCTGCAGGAACTTCTTTAAGGAATTGAAAATCTTGACTCTGCCCAGTCTGTATATATACTGTTTGCTATGTTATACAAAACAAAACCTTGGAAATTTCACCACAAATAATCAAATACATCATCATAACACCAGAGGTAAAACAGACTTAAGAACAATAACACATAGAACTACACTTTATTCCAAAGGAGTTAGATATTCAGCAGTCACTCTGTATAATAAACTACCGGCCAATCTGAAAAACATAAAATCCATGAGGTGTTTCAAGCTATCGTTGAAAGAAATTTTATTAAGTGATTCATATTATGATATAAGTGAATTTCTAGATACACTGTAGCTGGCCATATAATTGTATATATTTGTGATGCATTTTAAATGCTGTGTAGTTGTAGAGCCATGCAACTATATATATTTATGAGTTCATGCTTAGATCTTATTAATTACACTTGATGCAACTTATTTTTTATACTTATATTATTTGTATTGTTCTAAATATTTGTATTGACGTATCCAATGTCATTGTATTGACTTAACGGATGAATAAAACTACTACTACTACTACTACTACTACTACTACTACTACTACTACTACTACTACTACTACTACTACTACTACTACTACTACTACTACTACTACTATATCAAATTCAATCAAATGAAGAGCATTTTATGAGGTATTCACAGAAAATTCAAGATAGTAATTACATTATATATGCTATTTTAATTAAAATCCTTAGAAGAGCTTTAGGGAAAATAAAAAGCATGTTCATGTAAGGGATAGTTATGCCGAGCCGTGGCTGAATGGTCAGAGCGCTTGGCTCTCACCGAGACGACCCGGGTTCGATTACAGGCGGCCGCAAAGTGAGATTTGTGGTGGACAACATGGCGCTGGGACGGATCCTCCGGTTTCCCCCATCAGCATTCCACCAATTGCTCGTTCATCATCTTTCCTATCATTCATCTCGCCCTCATATAATTTCCGTTCCTCAGACCCGACCTTAAAAGGGACAGAGGAACAAGAATCCCCTAAAACCATGATAGTGGTACAACTAGGGAAGTTAAAGAAGAAGAAGAAATAAGGTGTAGTTTAGAGTGGCGTGATTTACTGAATATAAATATAACATTGTAACTTAACGTTTTAATTGTACAGCTCACAGACGCACAGATGTGAACTGTTTCCTCTAATCTAACCGAACGGTAGATTACGTGTAAGTCCCTTTCAGGGATAGAATACTACGTATGGGATTTGGCATGTCGACTTTTTCTACCTATGCCCCAAGTGGGGCATCTCCGGGAGGAACGGATAAGGCGAGAAGAGACAGAGGGCGGCCGTCCTAAGAAGCCACGACAGTGCAGAGGGCAGAGTCCATACCTTTATCAGTTTGAAACTCTCAGGCAGGCCAGTACAACAGGCATGCCACCTAGTAGCCCGAAACTAGGCCGGCTTCGAGACCGGAGGCCGCCATGTCGGAGCTCGGAAAATTCCCGGCAGCGTTACACAATCAGTATCCTCTTACCTTGGTCCTGAAACTGTCCATTAGGCCTGCTCAAGACCGGAGACAGTCCTACCGGAGGAGAAAGTGCTTACCAGGGGTATATAATCCTGCCATGCAACGCCGAGGCGCCCACCGACACTTCTATCCTGAAAAAGGCCATCAGATGAGAGATGACATGAAATGACATGGAGATGAAATGGGGAGATAGGAAATTTGGGGGATGTAATTAACCTAACCAGCATTCGCCTGGTGACCCGGGAAAAGCCCCGGGAAAACCCCATGGTTCAGGTAGGTCGGTCATGGTAATCGAACCCAGACCTCCCGAATGACGGTCACAGACTAAACCGCTCGGTCCTATTCAGGGAAGTAGTAATTTGAAAACTTTTAAAAATTACCACAAAAATGTATTAAATAACATGCAACGGAAAGGAAAAAAAAGGTCTTTACGGAATTCTACTATATAAAAACTTATGTCTTGCATTATGAATACCATAGAGTATTTATTATTTTTCTGCTGTCTGGTTTGTGCACGGCAGCACATACCTACAATGAAGAACCGATACAAACAAACCTTTCGTGCCGCTGATGGTAAGGTTCCCAAGTGCCAGTTTAAATTGCCTTCAAACTGCTTGGGCACCCGGGTCTAGTGAATTACTTAACCAGATATCTAGTATGTAAATAAAATATCTAATGTTCCCAAAGCGATTCAGCAGTCACTGCCTTGTCTGGGAATCAAACCATGACTCTTCCTGATAATAGTCTAACTCTGATTAACTACGTATCTGAACATACATTATATGTTTAATGTCTTATTATCTCAGTAACTATTTCAAAACATTGCATGTTAAAAACCTGATATGTATAAGAGATAAACATTATCTTATTAGTAATCTTCTTGAAGGTGCAAGGGATTTCGGAATACAGCAGACTTTAAGCGATAGTCAATTGTTTTAAAGAGATGGTTGCTATCGAGGGCCTTGAAATTCCATTCTCTTTGCGTGGCCAAGAGATAAATGGATGAATAACGACTTCGCATTTAAGAAAAGTATTGGAAAACTCCGAACAAATAACAAGGATCATCTCCGAAATAGCCCATTTTACCAAAAAAAAAAAAAAAAAGGTGTTTGATATTAATTGTATGCTTTTAAAATTATATACATATTTATGTAGCGAGATTTTGTCTATCATCTCTCGGTTTACATTAAAGCAAGAGTCATCTAGAATAAAGAGGACATTTCTAGAAAACTCAAAATAAACGTCTTGAAAATGTCTTAAGCTTATGGTATTTTAATTAAAATCCTTAGCCATGTTTGTATTCAGGTGGTTTTATAACAGAACACTTGAATACGTGACAGAGAAAATAATACTACAAATGTTAGATCTATTAGGGTGCAGGAGTTCGACGAAAAAAGTTACTTATTTGGGAGAGTTACCAACTGATTTTAGCCACATTTGAAGGTCATTTAAACATTTTATTCAAAATTGTTTAAAAATGTTGACTTTCTGTCGTGTGTACGGTACACAAACAAATCGACATCAACAGGCACTTGCCCGCCTTTGTAGCGTAGGTGGTAGCGTGTCTGCCTCACACTCAAGAGGTACCGTGTTCGAATCTCGGAGTGAGTTACCTGGATAATGTGTTTTATCCGGAGTTTTCCCTTATCCTGAAAGATGAATGTCTGGAAACTCTAAGCTCTGTGGACCTTGGGCTCATTTGAGCATAATTTCATTCATCGTCGTAAATTGACGAAAATGCTTTTTTCCCGCATTCTGGCTGCGTCACTGGATATATAGATAGGTAATTGATAATAATATTAATGTATGACGTGATCAGTATCCCTGAGCATCATTTACAGTGGAATCTATAGAACAAAGCAAACAAGTTATTAAAATAAGCACAATGTTCCAACTGGGTGGCCGAGACCGCTGAGACATGCACTCGTGATTGGGAGGATCTGCGGTTCAAATCCCAGCCTTCCCATAATTTTTACAAGTTTTTCTCATTTTCGTAATTGGAAAACTTTGGGTAGGTATACTAAACTAAGCTCTGCAATGTTTCCTTCTCAAATATAAATTTAATTCCATGTATCATCAATAACTATTGCCTGTTGTGCAGTGTGTTGCAAGAGGGTCGTTAAATACTACAAAAACAGAGTATCCCAAACGAAACCTACTTGGTTTGATTTCCCAAATAAATTACCACAGTAATAGAACTGCAGTATCTGAATGCAATGCTTTAGTTAGATTCTGCAGATTTATGACAATTCTCCTCGGACTTCTGAATAACTGTGCTTCATTCCGTTCCCGGGTTGGAGTCAATTGCCTGTAAAATAAAATTGATGCCAAATACGAGCGCAGACTGTAAGAAAGAAGTTCAATCTAGCGATCTGTACCTACGACAAAATATGTCCTGCCTTCCTCAACTCTGGCATTTCGACAAATCGATAGACACATTCTTTTCTATTGATTTTGTGTCTCCCTACGCAACGCGTGTAAACAAAGCACAAAACAGCCGGGAAACCTGTCCTTTCGCATGTCTGTATTTGAGCTTATATTGCTACAAGTTAAATAAACCCCAGGAATTCTGTGAAACACAATATAACATGTTCCCTCTCGCGCATTCTTCCTGAAACATGTTAAACAAGCAATATATACTGGATGTCATAAATTACACAGGCTACATGTAACTCTCTGATGGCACAGTTGACATGGCTCTTAATAAAGTCTATGTAACAGATAGGGCTCATCACTCACATGGCTGCCCGCCTTGGTAGCATGGTGGTAGCATGTCTGCCTTACGATCAAGAGGTCCCGAGTTTGAATCTCGGTCAGGGTTAGTTACCTGGATAAGGTTTTTTTCCGGGGGTTTCCCTTATCCTGTAAGATGAATGTCGGGTAACTCTAAGCTCCATGGACCCCGGACTCATTTGAGCACCATTTCATCCATTGCATTCATCGTCCGATATAACTTAACGTTGGAGGACGTAAATTATAAAAAAAAAAAAAAAAAAAAAAAAAAAAAAAGGCTAACTCACATGGCTACATTTATGTGGCAGCTATTGTGTTTAGACAACTGAAGTTGCACTTTTAAACTATTCTTGTTGCTATTGAAATTATAAGCAACCATTCTGCTTAAGGCATTTGATTCAGCTTACATAAATGTTAATTTCGTAAAGGAAATTTGTGAGAAGCTATGTCTTGAGTATATTTGTAGGCACCAGTTTTTGACATAGTGACCAGTCCCAGAAAAAGAAAGGCTGACGATAACGATGTATTAATCTTGATTAATACATTAAGAAATGAAACTTTTTTTTTGGCCTTCGGTAAAATCCCATATGACCATCGTAGGGAAAAATAAGAAAAATAATGTAAGGAAAATTAAGAGGATGGGAGGAGACTAGATCTGTAGATCACTTTCTTTAAGAAATTGTAGAAGAGCTTGGTATACAGGTTTGTGGCATAACTGTAATATGGTGTTGACGCTAGCGGCAAAAGGAACAGACTGCTGAAGTAGGCGGCGGAGGAAGGAAGAACGGTGAGATCGGTAGCGAGAGCAACTGAACAGGAGATGATTGAGGTCAGCGGTTTCGCCTGGGTCATCTGTACATACAGGGGAATCGATGAGACGTAGTCGGTGTGGATATGCAGGGTAACATCCATGTCCAAGTCGCATTCTAATGATGGAGGTGAGATGTCGACGTGCAATCCTGAAGCTGGAGAACCAAGGGGTCGTGGATAGATGCGTCTGAACCGCGACGTAGTGTTTGCCTTTGATGGACTGCGAACGAATCCAGGCGTCATTCCAGCGACAATAGGCGTCACGATGAAGGACCGGGAAGAAATCCGTGTAGGGCAGTTGGATGCCTTGGAAGGTGCCTTGGGCGAGTCCCTCTTTTGCCAGGCGATTGGTGACTTCATTGTATCGAATTCCGACATGCCCTCTGATCCAAAGGAAGTGAATTTGAAGTCCGGCTATGGTAGCGTTGTTCACCAACGTCAGTATCTCGTAAAGATAACAGTGCATATCTCTCGTCCAGCGGGGAGATGAGAGTCTCTGCAGCACACTCTGCGCATCGGTTAAGATCAGCTGTTTGGGGAAGCCCTGAGAAATCCCATATTGCAAAGCGTCACGAATGGCCAGAACCTCCGCAGTGTAGCTGGAAGCCTCCATAGGTAGCCGGTATCGAGCCAGGGCATTAGTAGAAGGACAGACGTATGCATAACCTACTCCATCAGCAGATTTAGAACCGTCGGTGTAAATCGTGCTGAAATCTGGCCATGTAACCTGCAAGAAATGAGAGAGGGCGACGTTCACGTCAGGGCTCCGAATGATGTGATCAGGAAGATAATGCACCGAAACATTCAAGAAGTGTAAGTCATATGGATATTGAAACCCCGGAAGAGAGGGACTTTTCAAAATTAAGGTATAGATACCGAAAACCCAGTAAGAGTAAGGGCAGTCGTCGTACAGCTGGAAAATCCGCGTTGAGATAAATTAGCAGCAAGATACTACAACGTCTGCAATACTGGGTGGGCGTCCACGGAGAAAACTCATAGAAAGCGCTGGGTTAAGAGCTGTCGACGGATCTCCAATGGTGGTTCTGAAGCCTCAACCAAAAGTGCATTCGTCGGTGTAGAAAGCATAGCACCCAGGCAAAATCTAAGAGCACGGTACTGAGCAATATCCAATTTGCGCAAGACCGATGTGGAACCAGAGCCAAAGAAGATACAGCCATAGTCCAGCACCGACCGAATTAGGGAACGATATTGCAGAAGTAATATGGAAGCGTCCGCGCCCCACCATGAATGAGCGATACTGCGTAGAACATTAAGAGTTGCACCAATCTTGGAGATGAGATGCTGGATGTGACGACTCCATGAAAGGTGACTATCCAAATAGATACCCAACAATTTTGCGGAAGGTGCAAAGGTAAAAGTAAAAGGTCCCAAGCGGATAACGCCATCAAGAAATGTCCGTCGTTTCCTGGTAAACACTATGACTGTAGACTTGGAAGGTGAAAGATGTAATCCGTGTTCAGAGGCCCAGGTTGATAAATCGGTGGCTGCATCACTAAGCCACAGACGAGTAATCCAAAAACTAGAGGACCGAGCGTACAAACAGATATCATCAGCGTACTGGAGAACTCGAATGTGAGGACTAAATAGAGAGTCTAAATCCGACGTATAAAGTGCATAAAGAAGGGGACTCAAAATCGCTCCCTGTGGCAATCCTCGAACTACTATTCTAGGGCCGAAGAAGGAGTTATCAGGAGAACGGATATAGATGAGGCGATGTCGGAGAAGATTATAAATGCCAGAGCAGTACCGAGGAGGAACACTCAGTGCTTGCAGCTTCCCAAGCAAAACTGGCAGTAAAACACTGTCGTAGGCGCCGGAAATGTCCAAAAAGATGGCTGTCAGATATCCTTGTTCCAAATAGGCACGCTCGATTTCAGTAGTAAGGATGCTGAGACTATCCAAAGTACTCCGGGTTTTGCGGAAACCATATTGGGACATGGGTAATAATCTCCGGGATTCCAGTCACCATTCAAGTCGTTGTTTAAGCAAGCGTTCAAAGGTCTTGGCGATACAGGAAAACAAAGCTATCGGGCGATAAGAGGTACCAAAGCTAGGGTCCTTTCCCGGCTTAAAGATAGGTACAATGATCTGTGTAATACAACTCTCGGGGAAGACGCCGGAGGCCCAAAGCTCGTTGAATAGTTCCAAAAGGATCATCTTCGCACGAGGAGGAAGGTGGGTGAGCATGCTATAGGATATCTGATCATAACCCGGAGCTGAATTCGAAGACGACTTCAGCACACTTTGGAGTTCAGACATGGAAAATGCTGACATCAAAGTGTGGTGCGAATCCCCGGAACAACAGAGACCAGTAGGTGCTGGTGGTGATGTCACGGATGGCGGAGCAATGTGATCTGCAAACTCAGCGATCCAATCCCTCAGAGAGCGGGTAGGAACTGGCTTCTTCCTCAATTTGTTAATAAACCCCCAAATCTGAGAAAGTGGGGTGGTGTTAGAGTGTTTGGCACAAAAGGTCTTCCAGCACTCCTTTTTGCACTGTCGTAAAAACGTTTGGCCTCAGCTGCGGCCCGTTTATAGGCCAGAAAATTGTCCCATGTAGAGTTGTGCCGGTAGGTACTGAGCGCCAATTTCCTCTTCGCAACATAACGACTGCATTATGCATTCCACCAAGGAGATGGTACACCACGGGAAGGAATAACTGGCCGTTTCTCTGGGATGGAAAGCAAAGCCGCACTATTGATACACTGTAGAAAGGTGTCGTAACGCACCAACGGAGGACGATCATTGGGAATCTCAGAAACGGTGGCTTCGAGAATACGTTCGTACTTGACACAATTGGCATGCCGTAAGTTCCATCTCGTCGAAGGCCGGTGGGCCACAGAAACGTGCGGAAGAATAGTCGAAATCTCCAGCGGGAAATGATCGGAGCCCACTGTAAAGGGAAGAACCCTCCATTGGAGTTCAGAAGATAGGGAAGGGGAGCAGAGCGTCAAGTCAATCGCTGACGGGCCGAGTGAGCAGGGTGGAAGACCCATCGTTGAGAAGAACCAAATCAGAGTCCTCGATGAAGTCCAAAATCGTTCTGCCAGCAGCGTCGGTCAGGTCACACCCCATGTGGTATTATGAGCATTAAAATCGCCGCCGAGTAAAATGGGGGTTGGTAACTGGCGCAGGAAGTGATACCATTCTCGACTGGTGATGATCATTCTAGGGGAACAGTACAAAGAAACAACTGTGACCTCTCGTTGACAAAGCAAGGTCCTCACCGCCACGGCTTCAAAAGAATGTATTTGGCTGTGGTCTATCTGAATGGTGTAATGTAGAATAGTAGAGTGCACCAGAATTGCAACTCCTCCTCATCCGTCCGTCCTATCCTTGGAGTAGAGGCAGAAAAAAGGTATGCGAAGAGACGTATTCGGGGTCAACCAAGTTTCAGACAGCAGGGCGATGGAGACGTGGCGTACAAAGAGTTATTGCACAAGAGAGTCATAATTAGCACGTAGAGAACGACAATTCCATTGCAACAAGGTTGAAGTCATGCTGTAATGTTGGGTTGTCTTCGTTGGGTTATGAGCTTTGTAATAAGCTGGTAAGGAATTCGCGGAGAAGTTCAAGCTGAACAGGGGCCGTAGAGGAAGGAGAAAAAGCAGATAATTCAGGAACTATGAGCTGCAGTAGTTGCTCCACAAGCTGCAAACTAGTGGAAGCAGACGGCGATGAAGGACCCACCCAAGATGGCGGATAATGATTATGAGTTATTGGAGATACAGGTATTCGTTGCGGAATATACAGAGTGGAATGAACTGGGGGAAAATGCGGAACTCGGTCAGGGGGAGGTCGTGTTGACAAACGAGGCACCGAAACAGCAGGTGAAGTCGGAGTGGCGAGGGTAACGGCCGGTTGGATTCCTGGTGAAGGTGCTGGTCGGGGAGCGTAGGAAGGCGGCGGGAGAGTACTGGCTGACTTTGTAGGAGATATTCCATCAGGGAGGGGAGGGAAAGACCGTGTATCTGTCATCGAGAGGGCTCCATTAATGGCCTGTGAGTAAGTTGGACGAGATGGATGAGGCGAGCAAGGGGCATCTACTCGAGAAGCCGCCACCCGTGCCTCCCGGTATTGACGGAATGCTGGGCATTTTCTGTTTGTTGCCAGGTGAGTTCCCTGACAGCGAATGCAGCAAGGACCTGAAGTAGAGGTGCAGTCTTCTAAGAAATGGGGTCCAGCACATTTACCGCATCTAGCAGCACTCCGACACTGATGCGAGCGATGGCCGAAGCGTAAACACTTAGTGCAGATGTAGACTGGAGGATCACGAGGTTCCACTGGGTAGCGCGTTCCAAAGATGACTACATGAGTCGGCAACACTTGAGAACGGAAGGTAATCTTACACACAGGAATGGGGAGCCGTACTGCAGGGTCGCTAGTGGGTCGAGAAAAACGCTGGACAGAAATAACAGGGTAGGCACTCTCTAGAAACTCAGCAATTTCTTCTTCTGAGAGACTGGTGTCCACGTTGCGAATAACACCCTGTTTGTGTATCAGAAAATTGGGAATGCAAACTTCCAAAGATGTTCCAGTTAATGCCGGTGGCTCTACTATAGTGTTAGCGGCCTCTGCCGATGCTGCCTCAATTTTCAGTCGGCTTTTTCCTGCTGATGTAATATGCACAATTGCACGTCGGATTGTCGGGTTGTGACGAAATAGCAATTTACCCACACTCATGGGATGTAGCTTACCCACATTCTTATCCAAACTTTCAATAAACACATAAAAAGGTCCGGGATCTGCGCTGCTATAACGATTGGAATGGCTACGTGGTGTAGAGACGCCAGGTGTAGAAGGTGTTGTTGTAGGACGCGACGGGGAAGGAGGAGATAGTGTGGAAGGCCTCATCGTCGAAGACTGAAGAGAGCCGCCGTCCGAGGTGTCTACTGGCAAGTTCCCATTTGGTACACAATCACTCGAGTCAAAATCCATGTTGGAGTCTAATGGAATAACGGATTCTCCTGAAGTCCGCTGCCGCTTAGAAGCACGTTCGTCTTTTCCACTAGTAGCAGAAGTCGTAGGACGGAGTGAAGTTTGGGCTGGTTCACAGTGAAGAGTCGGTAGAGATTGCTGCAGAGAAGTGGAAGCAGAAAGTTGTTCTTCTTGCTGGCAACATGTCTGCATTGCAGAGTAGATTAGCTGCCCCGTATCAGGGGGGTCAGCCATAGTACACTAAATTTTAACACTTCACGAATAGAAAGTACGCACGTGAAAACACAAAGAAATTTGATGTAGAATTAGGCCGGCAATTTGCCCCGTTCTACTAACGCCGCCTCGCGCGCAGGAAAGGTAAACAAGTCGTCACGGTGTTGCGATGTTAGCTGCTCCGCTGTCAGACAGCAACTAAGAAATGAAACTTGAATAGCAATATGTGATAAATGAAAAGTGTTATTCTTAATGAAAATTAATTATTGACAACATCTGTAAGACAGACCTACTATTATTATTATTACTTTAAGGTTAGCTTTAATTCATTATTTAATAAAACTAATATATGCATAATTTTATATGCTCATTTCTTTTAATTTTAATATAAAATATATTCATATTGTGACTTTGTGGGTTTGTAGAATTAAAAATCCAATCTGCAGAAATTCTAAATGTTCTGTATTTCCGTAGAAATACACTGAGCAATTCTCACGTAACAACATTACGTCACATACACACCACAAACAACGTTCTGATCAGCTCTCGTCACAACAACACTCTTGTTACACAACTGACTGTCTTACAAACTGTCCTGCTGGACCATGACCATGAGGTGCTGGCTGGCTGTATATAGCCAGAAGGTTTTTGCTGCGTGCCCACCCGTTAAGGATTTTACCGCAGGTAAGGTATTCGAAGGGATATTGTAGGATGGATATGGTGTAGGTTTTGAGATTTGAACAATTTTGTGAGGTTAAAATAATTGTACCTTCGGGATGAAAGGACAGGATGCAATTCCCTGCACCCTGGTGTTTTTAATTTAGTTTTGGGTTGGGGAGAATTTTGTTGCCAAACAACTTAGGAGATTATGTGGAGCTCAGCTTTAGCTGCTGTTAGGATTAGCTCCTGGGTTACCTTGGGTGCCCGCATGCCATGCGGGGGACCCGATGTTGTCTAGAACGGCGTCTAGTGGGGTCATAATCTCCCAGTGATCTAACAAGGGCGCTTCTATGAGTTGGTAAAGTTGCGTAGAATTTTGATGCCCGGCGCCTAACGTCGTCCTCCACATATGGAAGTCCCGAGGCTTCGTGAAGCAACCTGGTAAGAAAATAGCTACCCACAGAATAGATAGACCGTAGCCCTCTATTCTGTGCACGTTGAAGCCATGCCAACCAGCTATCTGCGGCCATGCCCCAGATCTCGCACGCATATAGTATCACGGGGATTACCAGCGCTCTGAAGAGGTATAACCTCAGGCCAAGCGGCATTGAGCTCGACCGCAGCATAGGATACAGGGAAGCGATAGCTCCCTGTACCCCTGCCGCTAGGTCTCTTATGTGTTGGCGAAAGGTTAGGCCCCTATCCAATGTTACTCCAAGGTATCGGACAGAGATTAGTCCACTCTATCCTTCGACCTGTCCTGCTGGCGTGTCACAATCGCTTATATATCTCATTCATAATTCCAGAGACTTCTCGAGCAAATATGAAAAGCAACTATTCTCTGTCAATCGAGTTATCTCTTGAACCTTCCAAACATGAAATCCTATCTGTGCCGACAAGTCCTTTATCTAAGCTATCTTCATTTGCCGGCCCCTTTGTGTACACTAGCCGTGCTATTGTTAACTGCTTATTCAAACCCGTGAAACATTATCCGCCGTTTGTTTTCTATTTGTGCCAAAACTTTTGTCTGTTACCGCGACAATATATATATATATTGTTATTACGTCATTTTTAGTATTTAAATTATCCACTAAATAAGAATTTGTCAGTTATATTGTTTTGCATTTCCTCCTCAAAAAGAGCCAAGAGCTCGTGGAGTTTTTTTTTATTAAATAAATAAAAAAATTGAACTAGGAACACTATATATACCTATATTGGATATACTGACCATTAAATGGATATCAGACATATCTCATGTATCATTCATTTTATATCCATAAAATACACACACATAAATTCCAGATGATTATCCAACAATGTGTTGAATTATATTTCCATCTGCTAACAATGAGCTTTATGGATAGATGCATGGTTTCAAAAGAATTGTTTATTACTTGTTTCTTGATCTTCAAAATCTTATTCCATGCGCTCCCTTGCAATCTCATTATAACTTTGTTGATTCTTTATACGAAGTTAAGTTCTCTGCCTTATTCCTACTGCCGGTTGTTGTCTAATTTGTCCTATTCTTCTCTCATTCAAATATTCCTCACACGATACCGAACGGGATGGCTCAGGTGGTTTCGTCTCTGGCCCGCATTCGGGAGGTCCGGGTTCGATTCCCGTGGTCGACCTACCTGGGTTTTTTCGGGAGATTTCCCGGGTCGCCAGGCGAATACTGGGTAGGTTAATTACATCCCTCGAATTTCCTGCCCCTCCATTTCATCTCCGTTATCATTTCATATCATCTCTCATTTGGTGGTCATCGGTTGCCGGTCTCCGCTCCTCTGCTGGGACCATTTCGGGACCGCCAGCCAGGGACCTGTGGGGCTCGGATCGCTTGCCTTGGGACCATTAGGGCTCGGCTGCTGGGTACGTTGCCGTCCCGCTATAGGGTAGCGTGTCCGTTGTCCTGGCTTGTTGGGGAAGTCTCTATCCAAGTAAACTGTAGGGACACTGCCCTCTGTACTGTCGTGGCTCCTTGGGTCGGCCGCCCTCTGTCTCCTTCTCCTCATCCTTCCTCCCGGGGGTGTCCCCACTTGGGATCATAGGAACAATGGGTCCAGCATGGTAGCCTACGTACCGAATCACTTCCGTAATGAAATCCTAATCCTCACACGATAGTCTTCATACAGTTTCGACGAGTGAGTATGTGGTGTTTTAGGGCCCGTCGACAGCAAGGTCATTTGGGCCCGCAGTTTCGACGATCTTCAGTAGTATCTTATAATTCTCTTCATATCTCAGTAGCTTCATATCATTTTTCCGGCGAGTTTTTCCCTTCATGTTCTATTTCTTTGTTACATACAACAACAATAATAATAATAATAACAATAATAATAATAATAGAAATAATAATAATAATAATAATAATAATAATAATAATAATAATAATAATAATAATAATAATAATAATAATAATAATAATAATAATAATAATAATAATAATAATAATAATAATAATAATAATAATAATCATAATCATAATATCGTTATTATTATTATTATTATTATTATTATTATTATTATTATTATTATTATTATTATTATTATTATTATTATTATTATTATTATTATTATTATTATTATTATTATTATTATTATTATTATTATTATTATTATTATTTTTTTTTTTTTTTTCTGTAGAGGAGAGTTTAGGTTGCGGGATATTGAATTGGATTGTTCGGAGGGAATTCGCACCTCGACGAGACTTATCTTTTGTACCTATGGCCCAAGTGGGACACCTCCGGGAGGGAGGATGAGGTGAGAGGAGACAGAGGGTGGCCGACCCCAAGGAGTCATTTCAGTAAAGAGGGCGAGATCCCTGCAATTAACCAGATAAAAATCTCCCCGGCGATGGGTTTAGAACAATCGTCATCCCACCTGCCCGCCTCGGTGGCAGCATGTCTGCCTCACGTTCAAGAGGTCCCGAGCATCCATTCCATTCATCGTCCGATATCACTTAACGTGGAGGACGATGGCCCCGATTGTCCATGGTTCACAGGTAACATGCTAACCTTTCCAAAAGTGCAGATGGAAGGGGATGAACTTTCTGGAGAGTAAAAAATCCTGTGTGGTTCCTTCAAAAGGGAAGTAAAGTCGGTGGTGCTTGACGTGAAGCTACAATACGTAAAATAAACTCAAAGTGATCAAGTCTTCTGAGTAAACTTAAGCAGTCTTTTATGCCTAATGTAGAATAGGACTGAGACCATAACTGCTAAAGGAAAAGTCAACTCAGTTTTTGCAGCGAAGTTGGTAGCGTATCTGCCTCACGTTCAAGAGGTCGCGAGTTCGAACTCGATCAGGGTAAGTTATCCTTCACACACACACACACACACACACACACACACACACACACACACACACACACACACACACACACACACACACACACACACACACACACACACCTTTGAGAGTAAAAAAAGAATATATGTTTCAAAGGTTTCAGACAAATTGCAGTTATTTGGTGAAATTCAATACTTCCGTTACCATGTGTATGTAACACGTGTCAATATAGTGCAGTGCTGAAACCTCGTCCATCCATCAGTCGAGCCGTCGAGGTATGCAACTCAAATGAAGTGATTGACCTTCGGAGCCGTTTAACGACGGTTGGTTCGTTTCTTCCCTGCAGTTATGACGTCAATTGCTCTCTTATGTTTCATTGTTTCATTGTCTTCGACATGAGATTTTGCTAATTTGATAAAGATTCCGATCCAATTCTACTGATTTTATAAGATTCTGTTAGGTGATTGTATTGACCCGATTTCTTTTATGATACTCTTCCGTGTAGTTTGATGGTGCTGTATAGTCATAAACTTATTTTTGCTTCAGCAACTCTTTGATAACAATCCCATGGGCATTAACAACACATTGTTGAGTTCCTTACTGCACCATATCGGTATTATTATTATTATTATTATTATTATTATTATTATTATTATTATTATTATTATTATTATTATTATTATTATTATTATTATTATTATTATTATTATTATTATTATTATTATTATTATTATTATTATTATTATTATTATTATTATTATTATTATTATTATTATTATTATTATTATTATTATTATTATTATTATTATTATTATTATTATTATTATTATTATTATTATTATTATTATTATTATTATTATTATTATTATTATTATTATTATTATTATTATTATTATTATTATTATTATTATTATTATTATTATTATTATTATTATTATTATTATTATTATTATTATTATTATTATTATTATTATTATTATTATTATTATTATTATTATTATTATCATTATTATCATTATTATCATTATTATCATTATTATCATTATTATCATTATTATCATTATTATCATTATTATCATTATTATCATTATTATCATTATTATCATTATTATCATTATTATCATTATTATCATTATTATCATTATTATCATTATTATCATTATTATCATTATTATCATTATTATCATTATTATCATTATTATCATTATTATCATTATTATCATTATTATCATTATTATCATTATTATCATTATTATCATTATTATCATTATTATCATTATTATCATTATTATCATTATTATCATTATTATCATTATTATCATTATTATCATTATTATCATTATTATCATTATTATCATTATTATCATTATTATCATTATTATCATTATTATCATTATTATCATTATTATCATTATTATCATTATTATCATGATTATCATTATTATCATGATTATCATTATTATCATGATTATCATTATTATCATTATTATCATTATTATCATTATCATTATCATCATTATCATCATCATCATCATTATCATTATTATCATTATTATTATTATTATTATTATTATTATTATTATTATTATTATTATTATTATTATTATTATTATTATTATTATTATTATTATTATTATTATTATTACTATTATTTAGGGAAAACTTTAAATGATGAAAGGTTAATGAAGTGCTATATTACAATATTTGAGTGAACTCCAGGATTACAAAATAGTAAATAATAAAGGTTCCTTTCTGTTCATTATAATTTAGACTTTAGTTTTCAGTGTTAAGTTTATTTCTTGTTAATACTGCATAGTCTGCAAACAAATAAAAGGAATGAAAAATATTCTTCATTCTTAAATAATGTTACTGTGTGCTAAATCCGTTTATTGTATGCTACAAGTATTAGTATAATAGAGTGAAGAGAAATGTAATATATTATGCATCCAGCGAGGTTTTATGAGCAAATGTAGAAAGATAAATTAGTATAAATATATATAGAGGCAAAACAAAAGCAAGACATGAAATAAATATAATAGGCAACAATCATTAATTAGTATTGCAATTACTTTAATAAAACAAAATCACTGAAAAGTCGACTAATTTCTAAAGAAGAACCAAAATAACAAGCAAATATTTTGGTTAGTAATAATAATTTGTTCTTATACGCAGCAGAATGAGAAAACAGTCAACTGTTTTTAATTGAAATCGATGCGCTGCTACAAGTTTATGAGAAATTAATAAAGGACGTGGCCTTTCAAAATTTTCCTCTTAAACTGTAAACTACAACAGGGAATATTCAGAAATATATAATGCAAAATATAAACATAAATGTAAAATAAAACCAAAGTTGTTTCTCTAACCGTTCTTTGATAAACATTCTTATCAAAGCCTATTCTAATTTCTTATTCTTCTAGTTCCTTATCTTAATCGAGCCACACAGTTCTAAAAATGGTTTTATGATACTTTCCTTGTAGGTATATTAGGATTAGGTGACTACAGAAGGCTTAAGAACTGGTCGCTATGTAATGGCTTTGAAATTCTGCTCTTTTTGTATGACCAGAAACAACATTCCTATTTACGAAAAGGTATAGGTGCTACGAACATTCAATAGAAAGAATCCATCACAAATAATTAACTCCACAAACGAAAGGGGGGGGGGTGGAAAGTAAAAATAAATGTATAATATAAATTGTGTGCTTTAATTAGATCTAAATTTTTTGTAATCAGATTTAGTCTATCTCTTACGTTTACCAATAGTACAAAAGTAATTCAGAATAAAGAAGACTTCAGAGGCTATTCTAAGGAAATTCAGTACCTCTATAAATTTTTCATGAAAATATCTTAAACTATTTAATTCGAAATCACCAGAATCATTTTTTTTTGAGGAAATAAAAGTTTTCGAAAAACTTTCCATGTAAAACATAGTTTGGAAGGCTGATTTCTCTTTCAATCTTGTGTCGCTTCTTTGGAAGACCTCGAGCTTAAATATTAAGATAGACATATGCTCCTTTTTAGGGTGGGGGAGTTTAGGGAGTCTTAAAACTATGTCTCCGATGAAATCTTGGTAGCGAAGCTTTGCGCGGAAAACAATACATCTACTGTTTGAAGTACATAGCAGAAAAAATAAATATGCCTTAAATAATCAGCAACCCTATCTAACAAGGGTGATGATTTTTCGTAAATGCGATATAGCGCGATAAAGTGCGAAATTGACTCAAAATGCTACATAAATGTGAAATCGAAGACTTTCCCAAGTAATTATTTTTCCGCAATGCCTTTTCTTCTGGAAACTTTTAACTGAAGAGTCTGTAGAACGTTTGCATGTTTAGAAAGTTATAAAGTAAGTGCCCACTCTTCTGGAATGTTGAAAGCAACCATTTCCGCTAAATTAGTTTATTGTTCCACCATCGTCCATATTAAGCATGTTTGGTACTTGAAGCGAGTTCAGTTGTTTCACAAAAGAAACCCATCTTACCACACGTAAATCTTTACAACCCAGTTAACGGAAAAGTTCAATCCTTGTCTCTGAAAACCAATAGCAACCCTAATTTTAAGGAAGTAATAAATACATGTTAATTCCATTTGGACTTCTCAGTTGCCAAAGTTCCGATTTTCATTGTTCTGTTCGGTTTCACGCGCAACTTTCATTCATTTTATGCATAGGTCACGTCAGTAGGTAAATTTGAAGATGGCGAGAACGAAAATATCAAACAGCGGGCAGAGACATTAAAGTTTATAGTGACGGCAAAATTTTAATGTGCAAGTTCTGCAAATACCGTATGGATTTGCAAAAGAAGCATGTTTTAAACAAATACGTCCGAAATCGGGTACATGTCAATGCCAAAGAAACTTTCAACAATAGATCACAAGAGGAAAAACAAGGAGTAAAATGGCAAGCCACAATTCAAATGATGCATGAAAAACTGAGGAGTGAAAAATGTGAAGAAAAAAACAAAAGAGAGCTTTTGTTGAAGACACAGTGAAGATATTTTCGAAGACGAGCATCCCTCTTCAGAAAGTGGACCATTCAACTTTTCGGGAATAGTTGTCAAAGTAAGCATCTCTTTTTACGGTCATATGCCACGAAATTAGCGAGATCATTTCCGTATTTTAAGTTCACTAAGCTAAAAAATGCTATATAACTAAGAAATCTAAACATTTAATTGAATTTAGGGGTGTAAAATTACACAAAAACATATTAAGGGCAGTAATCTTAATTTTTGTAGCACAGTAGAGCTTAAAGGACTCGAACTTGAGTCGTTTTAGCTAAATTAAATAAATTCTGCATACATTGCGACGTATGTACCTCGCTGTGAGGAAGAAATGAAGGCTGAAATAAAGAAGTGCCTGCAAGGAAAACCCATGTAGTTGCAGACCAGACTTCAGACAGGCAGGGAAGATGTGTTTTCGCGGGTTTATTCCGAACAGTGTGTGGCAAGGCAAACCAGGAGGTATTTCTATGTAGTTGCAGTTTTCTTGATAAAGCAAAGTGTACCACTTGTAGCAGGTTAATCATTTACGCTTTGAAAGAATATGACATCTCATACGAAAATGTATTGGGGAAGGTATCAGATTCAGCTCGTTACATGGGGATATGCTTTGGAGCATTGCAAACTATAATTGGTGACCACCTCATGCACTTTTAACGTTATGCACACGAGGTGAACCTAGTTGCTGATTTGATTAAAAAAAATGTCACAACTAAACCATTTCGTGTCAAAACTGAAAACAGCTTTCCTTCATTCGAGAAAAATGAGCAGTGCTTATATGAAATTTCTTGAAAAAAGTTATCCAAATCTTCCAGCTGTAGCATTTCCTTTCCCCGTGCTCACACGTTGGAATTCATAGTTTAAATCTATATAATATGTGAACAAGTATTTAGATGCATTAAAATATGTAATTTTTTTTCGATATTTGGATGAAAATTTGTTAAACAGCAGCTATTCATACCTACTAAACATTTTCACTGATGAATGCCATTATTTTGAAGTAAAGTGTCAGGCTAAATTTGTGGCCGAGGTGTCAGAATCAATTAGTAAATTAATTACCCAATTGGAGGGTTCTTCCTACCCCTTAGCATATAAGTTGTGGGATGAGTTGTTAACTTTATACTCGTAGCTGAAAAGGTATGCTGGAGGAAAGAAAAAAAAAACACCCAACAACATCAACATGTTGAACATGTTTATGGAGGGTATGCTTAAGTGCAACAAGTTGAACAGCCCCATGGCGGAAAATGTGACAAATGACTTTTTCCAAGAGTCACTGCTGGCAGAGTAACTTCAATGCATTACACGATTTTAAGTGAAGGTAAAAATAAGATCCCATTTTTTCGTGATGTTAAAATGGATAGTTTTATTGAGGGATATGAATATTATCATTCACAACTGATACAAACCATGCAGAATAATAAAGACGTAGACTGCCAGCAAATGCTGTTCGCTGTTAAGCTCAAGTACTCAGAGTTTGCCCGGGTAGCTCTGCAATGTATTTGGGGTCTTGCCAACAGCGTAGCTGCTGAAAGATATTTCAGTATATATAATATGATGTGAGTGACAGGACCCAAATGACAGAACAGAATGTTGAAATATGCTCAATGCTTTCATTCAAAAGCGTTACTGAATGATAAACTTCAGTAATTCCGTAGGCTAATTCTGTGCATTTTCGTTTTATTGTGCTAGTTTTACATCAGTATGGATTTATGTTTTTTGTGTTGTGCATTATGCTTTAGTCTGTATCAGCTTGTTCTATATTTCTGTGTACTGCTTTAACCTATATTAATGTAAAATAAATTGACACTTTATGCACTTTTAACTCACTGTCATTAATGACTCCATAAATGTGTTTTAAATCTCATATAAATAATATTAATATTCATCATTTAACAAAATTAACTCAAATTAAACTTTTTTTCCCTTTCAAAATGCTATAAAATGTAAAATTGCAAATGTATAAATGGTACAAAATGCTAAATTTTTTATTTCAAAATGCTTAATATCACTACTAGCAATAATGAATGAAACAAGACGGGCAAGGTGCTTTTTAGTTTATGGGGGAAAACAGCGATACTAGCGCCAAGTGCATTGCGGGTCAGTTTCATGCCTTTCAAAGGCGAACCTTGACCATTGACATGCCATTTTATAGAAAATCGAGATATAAAGCTTATTTGCCATTGAGCCACCTCACCGATATGCCATTAAACATTAGCGTTGTTGGAGGAAGTGAGAAATAACGGTCATCAAGAAAAAGGGATAACTGAGGGGTACTCCTGAAAAATCTTAATCTTGTGTACAGAAGATGTGCAGTAGGTGACGGTAATATAAACACGGATATATCTTGAACAAAGATAAGTTATATGGTTAACCTCTTTAATTGGTATCGAGAAAATTCATTCCTATAGTTTTTGTAGTTCACTGTAACGGTGGGTCTAAACGATCACAAAACACATTATCCTATTAAGATTTGCTGAATTGGTATAAATTCAGGCATTTTTAAAATTAAAATTGTATATTATAAATTCCTGTATAAGGCTATTTACAGGTGCAGTAATGAGAGCTCCTTTTTAAATCTATTTCTCTTTTCAACGTAACTGCCCAGGGTTGCAAACATCTACGCACTAACAGGATTTAATTTTTGAAATCTACTAGACCGTTGGTATTAGTACGAGCAATTTTTATCCGAATAGTAGCTGTTTGAGAGGAGAAATGTTCTGCAAATGTCATTTCCTTTTCTGTTTTCAAAATATTCAACCAGCTTTCCGGGGAATAAGAGAAAAACAGGTTTTTTACGGTTTGAATATTTGATTTCTCGCGCTGGGAACAAACCACTTACCAGCCAATCCTAATAACGTTTTTGTTTGAAAGCTCCAATAAGAGTGCGGGATGGTTTTGTGGTGGGCGAGAGCGCCAGTGTAGATATAATAAACGCGCTATTCCGTTGTCACGTTAGAAGAAGGGAAGCGTTGCTGTGGTGAATTTGTAAAGATAACCATTCAGTGCAGTTCTTCTGTGACAGTTTGTTCTAAAATCCATCAGTGAATGTAAGTATATAGTACAATACTTGTTAAGATTTAGTTAATGTTATTTGTATAGTTTATTAATGTTGTTCGCGCCCTGTTCCTTTGTCATGGATGCTTGGAGTGCCAAACGCTTTGAAAGCAAAGGGTAGCAATATCCACAAAATGCATTATGCAGCCGCCGTGTGTTAGAAATATATACACATTTTAGCAGTCATCTCTAGGTCTACATTTGTACAAACTGTCAAACAAATATCTTTATTTCAGTTGGAATGCGTACCTGGCAATCAATATGACTGTAATGGTAACCAAAATCAAATATGCTTTCATGCTTAATGTTGAATTAACACATGCCTATTTGTTGTTCTGTTAAAATTATTGTATAGTAAGGTATTGCTAGAATCCTTTACTAAGGTCGACACAGTTTAAAAATGCAGTGAAATGGAGAAAGAACACTTCCATGTTGGTTTTTCCTGCCTTTGTTTTCAAAATCAAAATGGATGGGGCATTCGTTATAGAATACTGTGACAGTATGTAATTAAAGTTGACATTAGATACTTCGTCGTGCAAGGATGAATTGTAATTTTAATCATTTATAACACGTTCTTCAAAAGAAATTGGTAATTTTCACTGCCTACTTACAAAGCATTTTCAGACAAAACCTAAATTGTTTAGAAATTGATTTAGTTCAACATTTATTACTGATGATACAAGTAATTTTTAGAATTAGATATGCAAGTCTGAAATAAAACTGACAGGTTTTTCCAATATACAGAATTATATTTGAACAGAAGCTTTCTATTGAGATTTAATTGGAAATAAAGCTTTTTTTCCACACACTATTAATGCACTTATTAGTTGGACAAGTGAACTTTAAGATTGTTATAAAGTTCAGCTTTTGCTTTCACATTTGTGCACCTTTCAATTTCAATTAACGTTGGGGCTGTTGAAAATTTAAGGTATAGTTTTCTCAAACTCATTTGTGCACCTCTTATACAAACCTGTTATTGATGGCACCATTTTGAAATTATTCTAGGGAAAAAGCTATTGTTTAGAGAGAAGAATAAAAAAGAAAATCTCATATGCATCTTTTTTTGACTAGGCAGATGGAATGTGTTGAGCGTAATTAGGGACGGTGGGAGGGAGGTAGGTAGGTTTGTTTGTTTCCTTAGCAATCGCTAAGGTAATCTCATTCATTTTATTCACTTTCATTATATTTTATCTGGCCAGGTAGGAAAGTCAGGCATTTGCCCCCATCTGAGCCTGGAAAGGCTCGTCTCAGTCCTATTTGCCCTAAGTACTGGATAGTTTTATAAGATTTCAGGTATTGGGTTTACTTCTGTTTTCCTAAGTGCTAGCTTATTCACGCTTTGAACCATAATTTTCAATTTATTTCTTTGGAGTGCACAGAGCTCTTTAGAAGTGCAGATTACGAAATTCTGCTCTATAGTCAGTGTCCATGATAGAAAAACGTACGAGTCAAACTACATTAACACCATGTATTGTATATCCCCCAAATCCATGCAAAGACTATGGAATTAAAGATTGATTAGGACATTGGAAATACTAGGTCATAAATTTTCTTGCACAACTTTGAAAGGTGTAAAAGGCAATAGTATTGCGTAGCAAAATTGCAACTAGAAACTCCTGTATTGAATGGCACAACAGAATCTGATGGTAACTGTTTTCACAGGTAAAGGGAGATTGAGTTTAACAAACTTATAGTTACAAGTGCAAATTACAAAAGAATTGCTGGTGAAACCTGTAACCTTGACTATTTCACAAATAAAGTTCAGCCTATTTTAGAAACGCCATTTCAGTGTGTTAATATCAAAGCTTATAGCTATGTAAGCTATTAGATGAAAGCGTAACTACTAATCTGCTTGAAAAAACTATATGTAGTTGGTTTTTCACATTCTGTCACTTAAATGTTTAATTTTTGAGGGACTAGTTTTGAGAGCTGTTACTTCCATTTCAACCTTGAAGGTCCAACTGTCGTGGACTAGCAAGTGACAATGTTAGAAACCAACTGTAAATGTGTTTCAGTTAATTTGAACGTCACTCATTAAATTCTCCAAACTCGCATAATACTAAATCAGCAATTGAAAGATTACACAATGGTAATGCTATCAGTGTTAGGAATGAGAAAACATTAAGTTAAAATCAGGGTTAAACTGCAGAAAGACAGCGTAGCAATGTGGTGGGCATGATATCATGGCTGGAGGGTTGCCAACAGTGAAAGCATGCTTTCATTGAGGATACCAACACTACATTAGTAAACTAGCGATACTGTAATATGTTAAGGAAACTGGCAGTGTATCGTTATTTACCCACTCAAGTCTGGGCAATTTCAGTTTGTTTTAATTTGATTACATTTCTATGCTGTTAATAATAATGACAAGAATAATAGACAATTATTATTTAAGTTTTCTGTGTTCCAAATTGCATAGGTGACACGCTAAATGTAATAGATTACACAGATTCTTACATTTATAACTTCAAAATATAATTTTTGTTTCCTGGTTTGCAATCTGGAAGATGTTTTTAACTTATTTCCGTGTGCTAAATTGAATGATGCTATCCATTTTTCTCTAGCACGCATAGTTTTCTCACAAATCTCAAAATAATTTGAAAATAGTGTTTTTATGTAATCATGTGTTACAAAATGAATGAAAAAGCAAAATTTATGATTAAATATATAGAGGTACTTGTATATCTGTAAAATGTCTGAAGTTATATTTTCCTTGGCATGAAAGTCGCTTGCACATGTTTTAAGTCTTAAGGAACTTCCCTTTTCAAGCACAAACAGGAGTCTGCTCTAAATGCTTCATCTAGTCTGATATCTCCTGTCCATCTCTTTGATTTCTTGATAAGATCATTCACCTTGATCATCTGAGGGATCCAAAATTATCAGGAAAATAATTTAGATTTGAGTGCAAGAAGTGAAGTTTTAAACTCATATTTCGCCCTGAATTCCCTAGGTGTTATAGTGTCTCTGGTTTATAACAAGGAGAAAATGTCTTGAACATTTCCTGTGTTGGCATAATTCAGAATTCTGCATTTGGCAGTAGCTTGTTTCCGTTAAGTCATTCCATACCACTAAGTATGCCATCTTTCTGCAGTTTAACCAAAATCAGAGACTTATAGAACACTTTCTTAATTCTTTGTTTTAAGTGCATAAAATATTTAAAACTATTTAAATAGGCATTAAGAACACAATTATATGGTGCAGCATTTAACCGTTGCATACATACTGTTATAGTTCAATATCATGAGATTTTATTTGATAATAGAACTATTTACATGAAAAGCATATTTTAATATATCGTAATCTTAAAATATATTAAAATGCATAAAATAATTCCTCCTAAATCCATGTAGATGGCTCTGAAAATAAGTATAATTTATAATGTCTATAAAGATATTCGTAATATTTAAATGAAAAACATGGAGCACATGCAAAAATATATGCATGACCAATTCACCTAAGTCACTATCAATATTTATTGCACATTGATATGAATTGTGAGTTTTCTTTACACTTCTTACTGATTTCCCAGGAAAAGAAGGCAAGCTAGAGGAATGTGCAACGTAATTACTTTCGCTGTCTCCTCGTGTATGTTCGCATTCCGAGTATGACAAGTATGGAAGGCTCGTTTAAAATATGCAAGTGTTGTCACATAGCTCACCTATACATAATATCTATCGCTGCAACAAACATTAGATCTGGCAGCATGGGTGACTCATATACACTCATACACTCATTTCTTAGTAAACAGATCCGCTACCGGAGCAGATCAACAGTTCGAGCTCCTCTGCCCTTCATACCCCTCTAGCGTTCGTGTCGAGGGCATACAGTATTTGTTTCCTACATGTGCTTCATGATTTTCATTTTGTTTGTAGGGGTTAAACCATTCCATTCAATATTAAACTTTTGCCAGAAATTAATGGAATCCAAATGAAGTGGTTTTTAAGAAGAGCTGTATGTGTTAGTAACAAAAAAAGGTTTTAAAGAAAATTCTTACACCCCAAATTACTAGGGTGACCATACATCCTCTTTTTCTCGGACATGTCCTCTTTTCTGCTGTAAAAAAAAAGCATCCGGGCAGAATTTTGGAAATTTGGCAAATGTCCTCTTTTTTGCAGCTAGGCATACAATTTCATTTTAAATTGCATAATCTTTCTGGCCACTGAGGCACATTACATATTAAAGAAGCTTAAGCCATGGCAGAAGCTTAAGCCTAGTGTAACTATACTCTTTGGTTGTTGCATTCTCTGGCTGACCTATTAATTTGCAATAAATATGCTATTCTATGCTTCCTTCCTGTTCCTATGCAGCTGGGTAGGTAGTTTCCTTGAAAGCACATGTTAAACTATGTGATGGTATTTCGTTAATTTTCTGATAATTCTGAAATCGTAGCAGTAAATATCTTTATTGTGAAAATGCCTAAATGTAAATGCATTTACAGTGATGAATGATAAAGTAAATACCTGTCATTTAAAAAAGGAAGAAACGAGTCGTAGGCAGAATGTCTCGTCTGCAGTGGAGGAACTTTCATATCAATTGCAAACAAAGGTAATACCCTAAAAGTTGGCCACACCGTGGCTCAGTGGTTAGACTGCTTGGCTCTCACCAAGGCGGCCTGGGTTCGATCCCAGGCGACCGCAAAGTGAGATTTGTGGTGGACAACACGGCATTGGGGTGGGTTTTCTCCAGGACCTCCGGTTTCCCCCGCCATCTCATTTCACCGGTGCTCCATCTTCATCTCATGCATCATATGTCACCGCCTGCGGTGCCGTATGTAGTTAAAGCGGGCACTACACATTTACATACCCTAAAAGTAAAATGTTACTTAGGAAAAAAACACACAATGCCAATGTGTGTGACATGAAATTTTACTCGGTAAGTTTTTTATAATTAAGAAAAGGGACTGGTGCGAAATGAATATAATCATATAATATGGCTTTGTTAATACAAGATTATCTATGCTGACTACATTTTTACGAATTTTATTTCTTGGAAAAGCTCCGTTGTAGAGTTAAACGCTATATGAGTTTGTTGACATAACATCAGCAGTTGCTTTCCCATTCAAAGACACAGTAACTATCATTATTTCCATGTGTTATTATAGTAGAATACTGTAATTGTACCCTGGAAATGTACTCAGTCTTATTTTTTTTTATCCCAAATTTCAGTTCCAGTAATAATAAGCTTCTTTGAAGATGAACTGAGTGAGGCAAGATATCACTTTTTCCTGTTGCTTATGGCAGTTGTACAGAAAAATATCGCTGATTTAGAAGTGGAAGCAAACTCAGTAGCAGACACTTTCCATTTTGGAATGCACATTATAAACACTGAAAGACACAAACACTGAGCTTCAAATCACTTAAAGTAAAAGATATCTAAAGGAAAAAAGGGAAGCAGGGGTACATTGTAGAATGACAGGTTTGTGTGCTAGATTATAATAACCATTTAAATGAAATAAAACAGTACGTACTTGTATTTTCTTTCTTAACCTCTCTAATGCTAGCTGCTTTCTTAAACCTTAATTATGCCTATCTTATTATACATCCGTATATAAACCTTACAAATCCCTATTAGACATCGAACAGTTCCATGCTACAACAGGAATGGGGCAATACTGAAAGTGTTCTCTTTTTCTGCTCATGAGATATGGTCACCCTACAAATTACCCCTTAACATGGAACAGTTTTCCTTATTTTTGAGCTCTGAAGTGCTTTATTGTGAATGAATTTTATTGGTTGTAAAACTATAGTGCATATACAAACATATGACACATTTATGTTAAAGCAGTCAATTTCTAAGAAATAAATTCATTGCATTAACATTTTTGTCCTATGTTTGAATTTTTAAATACGTATTTGCAAGTAGATGTTAATTTCTTGTTGTGTACTTAGTTGACAGCCCACTTCTGTAGCATAGGTGGTAGCATGTCTGCCTCGCATTCAGGAGGTTCTGAGTTTGAATCTCGGTCACTGTTAGATATCTGGATAAGCTTTTACCAGAGTTTACCTTATCCTAAAAGATGAATGTTGGATAACTCTGGAGCTCATATGATATTAGGACAGTTGAATTTTTAAAATAATTGAATTGGATGTTGAACCAAACATTATCCAGAAACCTCAATCGGTATAGTTCCAAGTCCTCTTTTCCCATTCATGTTATGTGGGTACTATTTTGTAACACAATTATTCCCAATTGCAAATGAAATTTCTAGGAACCCTGGGCTCATTTGAGCATCATGCCACCCATTACATCGTCCAATATGACTTACATTGGAGGACATTAATTAAATAAAAAGCTTGACAATCTCAAAACCTATAAATAACAATCTGCTTTTTAAAAATCTTAACCATTCCTTAATCCTACTGTATGCGCCATGTACGTACAATGGGATGTGACAATTGATTTCCATTAAGTAGATGAAAGAATAAACTTTCATGTTTTCTAAACTTTTAAAGATATTTGGGACATACATTGAACATGTGATGTGAGAGACAAATTTTCTATGTCTGAAGATACTCTTATGTAGAAGAAGACTGAAGCAACTGATGGGTACTGCTAGCTCTTGCTTAGCAACCAACATATGCTTCATTTGGCCATAGCCAACTTCTGTAAGAAATCCTCTAAGTGTAATATAGTGACCAAGAGCTTGGCTACATTTCTTTGAGTGATGCAAGATGAATTTGGCAGCACTGTGTTCATTATAGCTACATGTGCAGCAAGTAAATAAATGCCTATAAAGTTTGCTAATGAAGCTTTCTCCAACAAGCATCACACAATTAAAAATGCAAAGCTGTGCATTGAAAAAATGTGTGACTGATAGACTTGGAAAATACCTTACATCACATGTTGTAAAGTTGAGGGGATATGTGGCTTATGCATTGTTTGATTTGCTTTAATATGCGATTTGTTTATCTATAATATTTTGAAAATAAAAATGAAATCAAGAGTTAAAGCAGAACATTGGATGAAAGTGGTGTAGTTGATAAAAATGTATGTAAACATGTGTTTATTGTAAAATGTATATTGTCAGTTAAAAGGTGGCAGAATGTTGAAAATATATGCATTTAGAGTCTTGTTAATCTGAAGAAATAGGTGTCTTTATTTATTTTACGTCCTCCAATGTTAAGTCATATCGGACGAATAATGAAACGGGTGAAATGATGCTCAAATTTATCTGGGGTCCATGGAGCTTAGACTTAGCCGACATTCGTCTTTCAGGATAAGGGAAAACCTTGGAAAAACCCTTATCCAGGTAACTCACCCTGACCGAGATTCGAACTCGGGACCTCTTGAACGTGAAGCAGACACGCTACCATCTACGCTACCGAGGCGGGCATAGGTGTCAGTGACTTGGATTAGAATAGCTTTGACTGTATAGTAACTCAAGGTAAATGTTTCATAAGGTGTTGCTTCAGTAACATATTGCTTGTCTGTTCCACATAGTGCAAGGACACAATTTTGATCATCAATTTTTTTAAAATTATTTAGTCTTAATTTAAATAGAATTTTATTAACAGAATGACTAGCCATCATCAATATACAAATTTACGATCTTAATATAATAGGTAATGATATCCAAACACATCTAAACATATAGCTTAATCTTTTCTCCAGCAGTAAAATTCACTATTGATGTTTCCGCTTCAAAGTTCTTCCCCATTTTTTCAGTTGAATCAAAATGTCATCAGGAATGTGTGATAATAGCTTCTGGAGATTGTCAATTAAGTGATAGGCAACATAAAAAAAATGCCTTTTAAGACACGTCAGATTATATGGAGCCTAGGACTTGAAAGACTACTGTACGCTACTCACTATAGTGTGCCTTACTGGACATAACAGGAAAATTAATGTAAAAGTTACTGTATCCAGTATTGGCAAGGAAAGTTGGAAGTTAAATGTTATACGGAGATGTTGTATCTTCCTTTTGAATTGTAGAGCAATTATTAGTACACACAGATATATATATCCCGTCACTGAAAAATCCTCCCTCTCCCACAAATTTAAGGTTCTCAGATTGCATATGAACTCATTTGAACTTAAACATCACAAATTTATATAGCATACCCTAAGAAAGTTCAGCAAAAAAGCAAATACCTCATATAAGGTAAGAAATATGTTCACGTGCTGCACAAATTAAAGGAGGCATTTTTAGAAAAGCAGAGTTGGATAAATACTAAACTTAGTATTTAAATTTAGCATGTTTGGAGAATGTGAGAATGATTTTATGATAAAAATCCCCATTCCAAACTACTCATCGCATGGAAAGTTCTTTGAAATTTCTGCCAATAGTGTAAGAAGTTCTTCATATTATAGGTTTAAAGTACTCAATAATTTTTTTTTTTGAACTGCTCTTGTGCTTCAGTTGTTTTAAGTTATCTGGAAAGAACCGGGAAATTTAAGACCAGTATGTAACAAACTTATTTTAACTGTGTCAGGCCGGGTTTGAACTTGTGACCTTAGGATCAATAGCCAAGTGCCTAACCACCCAGAGGAAGCAGCATTTAGCATGTCTTAATTCGATTTGCTGTACTCACCTTTTATGTACACAGAAATGTGTAATGGAAGTATTGGACTATTAACATGAAGTAAATAGAATAAGCTTTAAGAATAGTTTGCAAAAGCTATATAAAAATAATGGCTAGAGAAAGTTATGTGAATGTGACAAGTTTTTATTTATAAGCATAAAACAATGTCAGGTTTTAAAAGTAGATTTTTCACATTGAGGAATAATTGTGGATTCCTTTTTTTAAGACATCTGCATATTATTCAACTTCTTATGCTCAATATGGGCCCATAAAGTTAAATTTCGGAATATACTGTCATTTTGACTTAAGGCATTTTTGAATTCTTAGGTTTTTAAATAAAATGTGTGCAAGTTCTGAAGCGTGGGTCTTTTGTATAGTTGTAAAAATCTTTCCACCGGTGAAACAATAACTATTTCCAAAAGCTATATAATTATTTATTTGTAAACATAATGAAATTCTACATTTTACAATCTGCAATTCTGCTAGTTATTTACAATATGAGAACATTCCCTATTCAAAATTTCCCTGATTTAATGTTGATGTACTTGACTGAATGTGTTCCAGCTTTTGTGGTCTAATTTACACAGAGTTGTATTCTAAATGTTAGCACCATGCTGTATTGATATCTAAAAGTCTAAAGAGCAAGAAAGAAATGCTATGGATGGGAAATATGCAGAACTTGAAATTAATTGCATACTATCCATCAGTGCATTTTGTTTTCCCATCTGTTGTCATTCACATTTTAAAGGTGTGCAATGTGAATCAGAGCAGAACAAGATCAACAGGTGACATTGGCACCATATCAACAGCATGTGCAGGAAAATGTCAAGTAGGTTTGCTTCTCTTAAACAATTTTATTCTGAGTGCAATGATGTGACCAATTAGAAAATGAAGTAACTTGTTATGAATCATTCTTATATAGAGGCTACACATTATGTTAGTGTGAATGGATAAAAGGTTCAAGTTTTACAAAAATTGGAAATATTTTGTTTAGCTTAGTAGGTATAATCATAATTCTCTTTCTTTGAGGAGGGTGGTAATTTAGGAGTTCTGTAGCATATTGTCTAGGTGTGATCCAATGTTACCAAGATTCATAGCAGTCGATGCAGATGGTTTCTTAAAAACCCTGTTGGATTCACATGACTTTCTCTACCCACTTTCCTATTAAAGCCTTCAAAAGCCTATTAAACTACTGCTTGTTAATCAGGTTAAACACCGCAGTGCTAACTTAGCCTATTATTGGAGAGTTAGCTCTTTGTGAAGCAAGCAACTAAAGGCTCTTGAGGCCATTTTGAATAAGTTGACACTTCAAGTCATTTTTCACAATACTCAAACATTTTTAGACATTTTATTTTTCAATATCTAATTTTGAAATTAAAATCGCATAAACATAAAAAAGGACAGTGCCGCATTAAAAGTTGGTATTTGTGTTGAATACGTGCAGCGTGTTATATAAAATCTATACAAATTTTGATGGCTTAAAATTGTGGCTCTGTTAGATTCTATAAGGAGAATTCAATCCATCAAGATTTGAGAGTACGTTATTTTCTCACACTGTGTATTCTCTTTAGATATACCAGTGAATTATGAGGTTAATGACACAATGTCGACTATGGAATGAGTGCTTGTTGCGGAATACACTGATCGTATTTATAAAGCCTTGTTATGTTTTGCTATTTTCCATTAAATGCTTTTGTGCTCGTCACTCCATGCTAACCAAAGGATTTCTAAATATTGAATCCTTTAGTTGACGATCAACATATTTCTTATTAAATATAAAATTAACATCCTCCCATTAGTGTCGCTTTTTTTTTAATCTCTAAATTGTATTGTGGTTAAGTGATGGCCCAGGATTACAGGTTAAGTGAGCTTAAATGCGGCAGTTCCATGTCAGCAGATTTATTGGCTTGTAAAAACTGCGGCGCTGTTCTGACAATTGACATCGTCGTTAATAAAATAAAAATTAATAGGTGTTATTATTGTGCTAAAATATCACCCATATTTTATCTTTTTATCTTCACTTCAAGGACCAAAGTCGGCGTGGGCTATATCTCTTTATCTCGCTGGACAAGATATGGTTAGCCTGTTTCGCAGGTAAATGAATCACGTAGCTGTCAAGTGCATTCTTGTAATTGACATACATATATGAAAATCTACGTAGCAAGTTACCAGACCAGTTGCTGCATGTTAGAACCTGCTTGGGACAATCAATGTCAAATTATCCCTACAGCGGCTATGCAGTGCGTCACATCTTTGTCTCGTGCTTGATCAAGTGGATTTAAGTAGAAAACTTGGACAAATCTGTTACTTTATCGAACCCCTTGCAAGATAATGTCTAATCTGAAATGTGAGGTGCAGCCTTAGGGTAACAATCATAATATTTGCAGCTCTATGATTTCCTGTAATTAGCTTTATCGTACGATACAAACACCTGGTGCAAAATATTCGCCAGCAGTTGTATGGCTGCGCTCAGGGGAGAAGTGGTTGCATCTGTTCCCATAATGACCAGAGCAGCTGTTTGTCCTCATAGGGAGCACTTCTATGCTTTTTCTTAGAGGAAGCACTCTGCTTTCTACAAACACGTCCATAATTGTTGAACTGTTTAGAGGCACACGAGTTAGGAAAGTTAAATATATCAGAGTTACGGCTTGAAAATTGAAGACACATAAATTGCCTAAAACACCAAACATCTTTCTAAAAGGGGTCTAAAGACTTGGAAAAAAAGAAAAGGCAAAATATATGAATCCAAATTGAGGATGTTTCAGAAAAAGTTTTATTATGCTTAGTTTTATATACAGTTTCTGCCCGCAAAGTGTTTTCTACCATTTGTCCCTAACTTTACGTGGTGAAAGCGACCTTCCACTTTTATGGTCCCCAAGAAAATTAACCCAAAGGAAGTATAGCCATTGTTGCGGTCTGGATTTCTTCCACAAAATGCGATACTGCATGAAAAACAAATGCAAGCACAACCAACCACCCTTGCGTAATAGAAACTATTGTAGTGAAGTTGGTCAAAAATAAAGGGATATTTTAGTGATGGTTCAGACTACATTGAGCTGGAAATAAATGCTTGTCATAGCACAGTCCTGTTCATTTATGGTCCTCTACCCCTTATGCCATTTTAGGCGTCGGGTGGAGGAGCCACAACTATGGATCAGAGAGAAAGCTAGGGATGGTTAATCAGCCCAGTATCCGGAAAGTGAGAGAAGCAGATGAACAGAATGAGGGCGAAGTGGATGAAAGGAAAGATAGTGCAGCAATTGGTGGAATGAAACAGGAGAAACTGGAGATCCCGAAGAAAACCCGCCCCTGCGCCGTGTTTACCAAAAATGTCACTTTGCGGTCTCCTGGGTTCGAACCCGGGCCACCTTGCTGAGAGTCAAGTGGTCTAACCGCTCGGCAAAAATAAAGGTCGAAGAAGGTAGAGTTAAAGGGGAAAAGAAAGCGTTGTAGGTGGAAAAAATACTAAAAAGGACGTATAAGCCTAGAAAAGGGCAACAAAAAAGGCAGAAAGGACGAATAAAATCCAGGCCTCAAGCATAGAATGCTGTAACTCGCCTTCCAGTGCCCAGTAGAAGGGATTTTTTTCCTCGATTTCTTAGCACTAATGCACAGCATGCTGTTTGTGCAATTTGATAACGCTGCAAGATTCAGGTTTCGTTGGGAAAAGCAAGCTAATTAAAGCTTGTCCTGCAGCGTGCGTTTGTCCTTACCGAGCGCGTCTCCACGCTATGTGACGTATTTACCCCTAAATAAACACACGTCGTTAGTGTAAGGGGAATGTATACGTTTTAGGATCTGCACCAAAGAAACTTTTCTCCCGTGTGTACAACATACTTAACCGAAGAGTCGGTTAAACACCAAGCCTCCAGTTTCTTCCGAATTTTTTGGACTAACCAACACAAATCTGTATCCTCTAGTAACCTGAGATCAAATTCAGATAGGTATGTTTTTGTGCTTAACAAGTATCACAGGGTAAACTAAAAAAAAAAAAAAAAAAAAAAAAAAAAAATAATAAAATGTGGAGGTTTCAAATTAAATTGAGGGATCAATAGCTCCAAAGTTTCGTATGGTTAGGTACATGGCACGTTGGCATTAAGATTCGTCAGTTATGTGAAATCATAAACCATACATCTGATTACATCAGTATGTAATCACGTTTTTCCAAAAATAGTCGTTTGTTTCCTCAAAATTTGCTTTACTTATAAAATCTGAATACCAATTTTTAGTTGGAATGCATTATACTTCTAGTTTAAGAATGTGTAGTTAAGAAAGTTATTAAATAAAAAAAAAGCCAATCGACTGGTATGAAAAAATTGGTATTTTTTTACCTTTAAACGTATTGGTGAAATAATTTATCAGGCTGGTTGATCCCAGAAATAGTTCCTTTTCTTATTAACATCCAATCGTTTTTGTGAAGGAAGCAAGGATCCTCCAATTTCCAAAACAGGGAGTCACGTTAGATCTATTTGGTCGCGGTGCTTATCTTTACAGTCCCTTTTGCTCAGTACAATAAAAACATCTTTAATAGTGAACAAGGCAAAGTGGATAGAATTGCAGAATCCTAACTGGATATAGTATGGTAAGGATTATTTCTTTGAATAACGCTTATCTGTGGTTGTCTAGACTGCATTTCGCCACAAAGTTCCCCCTTCCTCAATTTAGAAAACATACTTATGAGAGGCATAGCTGAAATAACCAAAAACTATACACTTATGTTTTATGTAGAGCATTTTCCAGGGATGCCTCAACATTTCACAAAATTAGCCTATGTGAAAAATTTTCTCATACTGTTCTAAAGATCAGGATTAAAATGTGCATTTAATATATGGAGATGAATAGTAAAGTGTAGATTTAGTTTTATGTGCACAATTTATGTAAGCATTTTTGTAACTGCAAGGGCAACAGTAAATCTCATTGAAACAGTTCTTATTTCCATTTATTTTTGTGGCCTGGTTGTTGATTTGTATCCAGATGCTAGGTTATCACGATGTCTCGCAAAGAATATGGAATTGAAGGAACATACGGTGGCTCGCTTCTTAAAGAGTTTGACCAACTCTGCCTCTTGAATTTCCTCGGCATTTTTAACCTTTCTTCACTTCGCAAAAGTTGTACATATTTGTATAAGCAGCTACAAACATGGTCTGTATTAACAGTGAAGTGCAAGGCTGAGTCATGCCATTAGAACCATATGACTGTACCGGAAGACAAACAAAAGAATGTCTAAAATTGTACACATTCGGCGAAAGACCTTATGTCATTATTCACGCTGAAAATATTCCAAGGGCTCCCGCAAAAGCGACGAAGGTTTTGATTCTTTTTGTAGTTCTAGTTAGAGAAGATGCAGGTTTTAAAGTCGATCTGTTTTATACATCACTAAGTGCGCATCAAGTAATGAAGGTAGTGCGTTCCGCCTCTAAATCCGTTGGGATTTAGAGATTTCACCGCAGCTGAGTAAAATACCAAATTCTTAAAATACCATACTTGGAATTTAAGAGCAGTTTTTTATACAAGAAAATTGCCGCCCCAAACTAATCCCTATATCGTTTTCACAATTTTTCATATTAAATAAAATAGCCAATGATTTTTGTCCCGTTATATTTTAGACCAAATGAATTTCCTGTGGATGGGTTTTGCAGAACCTGTAGAACAAACAATATATTTACACACGCATACAAGAGCAATCTCTCTCTAAAAAAAAAAAAAAAAAAAAAAAAAAAAAAACACTATCTCTTTTATGGCACAAGTAAATTCCTAGATACATATGTATGTAATTCGTGGTTTGAATTGTTCAATACCTTTGTTATTTTTACTTTGTGTTGACTTCTCTGTAGTGAATATTGCATTCCATCCCAAAATACTATGATGGCTTCATAGGATTTTTCAGAAAAATCAAAATGTACCTTTTATTTGCCATGAAAATGTCTTAAACTTATGATGGTTTCAACAAAATCGTTTGCTATTTTTTAGGAAGTGAAGGCAACTTAGGATTACTTGGTTTAGGGGAATTTCTTCAAAATCTTTGTCACATCCTTGGAAGGTTTAGAACTTATTTTCTCATTTAACTGACTTCTCACTTTTGAGTTTATGGTGTTCATAGAAACGCATATCTACAACTCGGGTCCTCGGTTGGGGGGGGGGGGGGGGTTGTTCAAGGGTCCTTGGAACAATATTAATGCTGTACAAAGTAATGAAAAATAACAAATTTGCTCACACTCTACACACCTACTTACGGCAGACATTATATTCCATTCCAACATTATATTTAGATTTCACATTATGAAGTCCCCTTAGTCCAAAAACAGCGTTTTAAGAAGGGGGAGGGGACCTGAATAATGTACCTTGGAAATAAAATGTTCAGAAAAATACTAAACATTGCGTTTTAAGTTATATTTTAAAATTGCTGCGCAAGCTTTATATCAAATTCACGTACATAGGTGACATTTTCAAACTCTTCTATTTTCTTAAAAGTGGCCGAGAAAAGTTCGATTTTAATACCATATATTTAACTTGAATTTTTCCGGAAATAGCCTTGAAATCCTTCGGAGGAAAGGTATAATTTCGGATAACAGGTAAAACCATAAGAAATATACAAAATTGCGTATAAAATAATTTATTTCTAATAACTTTCTGTGGCATCAGCATTTATAAATATTTGTTGAAGAGATGAAATAAACCGTAGTGACTAGAGAAAATATTGTGAATGTAACACGTTGGTTTAGTTCACGTTTCTGTACGGAAAGGACAATCTGTGTTATAGGTGAGACTGGAGACCAAAAATCTGACTTGGCCCAACATTTGTCTTTTAACAAATCTGCGGTATTGGCCATCTGCAATGCGGCAGTGATATCTGCTTTCTTCAATAACTGCATTTACAACAAAATTATGTATTTCATCCAAAATACATATTTTTAGATCATAGTAGTTCATTTTTAAAAAAGGTTACGTGCAAGGGATTGTCCTAGCTCAAAACTAGTTCAGTCACGTACACTGGTACAAAGTAAATAAATCGTAAAGAGAACTGGAAGCTGTAGCGTTTTTCAAGTAGGGTTCGGCGATGTTGCAGGAATCTGTCCGAGGTTTCACTTACCTTCTCTTTTGCAAGTACATATACCACTCTACTTAAGGTTATAAAGGTACAGACAGATTTGAAGGAAATTCTCCTACCTAGTAGACATAACTTAGAAGTGTTTTTTGGTAAGGTGAAGTTATGCAAATAATACGTAATATCACATCACCTTAACTTTTTTTGTGTAATTTACATCCTCCAACGTTAAGTTATATCGGACGTTAAATGAAATTCGTGAAATGATGCTCAAATGCCTCTGGAGTCCATGGAGCTACCCGACATCCGTCCTTCAGGATAAGTGAAAACCCCGGAAAAAACAGTATCCTGGTAACTCACCCTGACCTAGATTCGAACCCGGGACCTCTTGAACGTGAGGCAGACACGCTACCGAAGCGGGCCCTTAGCTTCCTGCTTACTCCCAAACATGTAGAAACCATTTTTATTACACATTATAGTGTACGCAGTACTTAGATAAAATGGTTGTGTTTTTTAATCTTGTTTGAGTCGGAAAGGTACATATATAGTACGCCTCAGAAAAATTGTCAAATATTCAAGTAAATTTGCAAAAATTTGCATCTCAGTATGGTGAGTATATGCTCGACTGGTAATAAAATAATTGTTGTAATTCGTGGGACATAAGTGTGTGAAATCAAGAGTACGGTAAATTATATTATTTGTTTTTCCTTGAAAAGTTTCTCTTATTCATTTAGAATTGAATTCAAATGATTTTGTCAATGTTAAACTTGCTGCATTCGTATCAGCTGAGGCAGAAACACGTTTTTGTACATTAGATGTTATTGTGCACAGTTATGTAAATTTTAGGCCACCCAGCATATTTTATTGCGCACCAATGCAATTTTTAGATTACCTAATTCTGCCCTGTTCTAATTTATTTGAGGAAAACGTAAAAAAAAAAGTAAGTCTTTGAGCAAAATTTCTGGAGAACCGGATTTCTAAGTAGGGATAATGTTGGCGAGTTTTTCCTTTGGATTGTTAATTCTCATAAAAAAAAAAAAAAAAAAAAAAACGTGATTTCTATATTAGCATGTATGTTTTGGGCCGATGCAGTGACACAAGCAGAAGACAGTGCAGGTGAGGTCAGGGAGGCAAGCAGGCGCATGTTAAGTGTCAGTGACCTGCGTGAGTCACTCTGGTATTGATTTCTATGTCCGCCCTCCCCCTGCCCAGACGGATATATACTGGCCCGCCCGTCTCGAGGCCAGCCTCTGCAACAACTGTTCGGAAGTGTTGTTCATCTTGTTGGAACGGATATATGGGCAATTAACCTCGCAAGGCGGTGCCACTTTATCACTGTCCGTGGATTGACCCTTGTTACCATTTTCAAGTTCTGCTTCTACTGCTTTTTAATTAATTTTTTTTTAATTTTTTTTTTAAATTTGATCGTTTCAAAGCTAGGTGCTATACCAACGTCAGTTTATTAATTTTACGTGTACTAAAGGCACTGTATTCCATTCAAAAAGTTTTAATATTGAAGCATCGCTGCAAATACACGTTTTAACATTCCCAGAGTCCAAAATACACGAATTCGTGTTTTGTCTTCTACTTATGTACAGAAACCGACATAAGTATTCGAACGTACCAGTAGCGAGGCGTGATTTTCAAACCTGGAGATGCTCTAAATAATTTTTATTGAAATAAGAGAATAAACACTCGAAGAACAGTACTCTTTATATTTTAGTCACACGTAGGCTCTTTTGCATTGCAAGACTGGTCACACAAGCAGACATATTCTTGCTTCCCCTCTCCACTCAGACGCTCCAATTTCTCCTCGAGTTGGCCCAAATCGCGTGAACTGTTGGCTTAAAGTATACAGTTCACACACTTGCTAATAACTCAAAACTTCAAAAGAATTTCTTATTTGTCACCACTAAATACCAATTTATGTAAGATACTATTGCGAATGCTATTAAAATACAAATTTGTTGTATTTAAAAGCGCCACATAAAACCAACTTTTCTTTACACGCTACAGAGACTTCACGTGTCAATCTGTCGGTGCCTCCTAACTCGAGAAGAGTCACGATTGCTTCTGGAAATCTACGAAACATGATATTCAAGGTTATGAATGCTATTGGTTTTGAATTTGCAAATGCATTCTCTCGGGGTACCATGTGAACTCTTTCTGAGATATTGTTTGCTTATTTCAAGTTTTGGATACTTTTCTCAAATGTCCTGGACACGCAAAGAGAATATAATAAGAAAGCCAAATAGCGAACAGCTCTTAAGATTTAACTATTATTTAACCCTACTATAGTATATTTCCGTTGTACCAGTAAGGAATAATGTAATTATATAATGTAGCCATTTCCACAAACGTCTATTTGTCAACTTCAAGTACTTAGATAAAAGAATTAACGTTTTTTAAGAATATTTTGTTCAAGAATGAGAAGACAAAAGTAATATGCATACTCAAGGAATTTTATCTTGATCATGCTAAGAGAACATAATTTTAAAGGCATCACATAGCAATTCGTTCCCCTTTAAAATAGAACGTTTACATACAAACGAAATGTAGAATCAATAGGTAATACGGCACGAAGCAAAACTATAAAAGCATACAGATTGTTTTCAAAATGTAAACTACTAATATTATAATTGTAAATGGCAATAGGAACGTTGATTTGAATCAATTTTGGATTGACGGTGCGTAAAACATGCGTGTATCATTCATCGTTTACATTATTTTACAATTTTTTTTTTTTTTTTGTTAGCAAACTTGCTTCCAATGTCTGCAAAGTTAGTTTTTGAAAATTAATCAGCGTATAATCCGTATAAAATAGCTGACAACGGTGAAACAAGAACTACATAAAATATAATTGTGACAAACTTCATTTTTCTTTCTCAAGAAAACTGACGAAAATTTAAAAGATAAGTGAAGTTTGTGACATATTTTATGCAGTAATCACCTTATGTTAAAAGAATTATTTTTGTCGTTTCTCAAATTTTTTGTTTTCTATTTCTTCGCACCTCATTTATCGTTGTCCTCAAAGGCTGGCGCTTTGGGCAAATGCCCAGTTGGCCCGTTTGTAAATCGGACATGCACATAGGAAGCAAAAAACACGTATTAGTATCAAATATGGCTGCGGTTAAAAGAGATGCAAGGGTTCCAATGCGTGATGACAGCCATTCCTGCACTTAAATTATCGTGACTGATGATTCCATTTGACAATTATGGCAGAATCGCCGCAGCGTTACACAAATAACATTTGCAAACACACAAATAACAAACGGGTGTGTATTTCTAGACGTGGCAACACCGGGCTGTCAAGTGTTGCTATGACAACGATCCCTCCATCCTCCCCTAGTGCAGCTTTAACCTTTTATAGTTTGGTTTGGCAGTTTTATGGATGTGTAGCACTCAGATTACTTTCTCTACTCTTTCAAAAACTATTTTACGGAGTATTTACATTTGCAGAAACTAATTTGTGGCTAATTTTCTCGTAAGTGGAAGAGGAATATGGGCATATAGTAGGCTTAAAGCGATAGTGAAATACGATCAGAATTAGTCACTATGTAATAGCTTTGAAATTCCTCCTGTTCTCATGGCCAAGAGATAAGGATGATCACATTCCTAGTTTAGAACAGTAAAGTATTAGAGAATGCAAACGAATAAAATGAAATATGTCGGCAATGGTTAACTCTACACACTCAAAATGTTTGACAAATTGTTGTGTTTTAAGATCTAGGTTTGATGTGCATTAAGATTTTGATCGTCTCTTACGTTTACCAGTTGTACAAAAGCAATCCAGAATGACGAAGGCATGTGAGTTCAGTCGTTACGGATGATGAATGAAATGGTTGAAATGGTGTTCAAATGTACCCAGTGTCCATAGACCTTGGTTACCTGACATTCGTTCTTCAGGATAAGGAAAACCGCGGAAAGAAACCTTATACAGATAACTCGCCCGGGCCGAGAAATTTGGATATCGAATTTTAAGTAGAATGTTAATACTTTCCCTACAGTAAGTAAAATAGGTAACAATTTTACTGTTTGCAAATGATTACGCCCCACTTCAAAGATTGTTCGTTTTATAATTGCACAATGTTCTATTTATTCCCTTTTTAACAGTTTTTTCATAAGGGATCTAAATACCTAAATCTATCACAGTATTTAATCAGGCCATTAATTGTTTGGAATTAATGCAATAAGAGCCAAAGCCACTAAGACACTAAAAATTAGTGCCAAAGACACTACGTCCGCAATAATTCGGATTTCAGATTTCAGGAAAACCGATAGAATGTTCACTTTCTCTGCATTTTATCTAGAAAAGGTAGAAGTATAATATGTCGTACTGCTCACATGCCATATCGAATTTTCAATGGAAATGATACTCTAAACAAATAAATGCATATTAACAGCATAAACTGCAGAAGTCCGATTTGTATTTTCAGGAATATTAGCTTAAATTCAACTCGCTTTATTGGTTCCTTTATTGGTTTTTTATGTACACTATCTGGATATCAGGTTTACATATTTAGCTTAAAAACGCTACTTTGAGGTGTGCATAAAACCGATTCATATAACCAAAGCCTTTAAAACTCGTGGACAGTATACAGAGTTTGGAGGTGTGCGTTCCGTTCATGGTAAGAGGAAGTGGGTGCACTGCACGGGTCTTCATGCTTCATTTCCTCAGTGTTGAACTCCTTTGTTCGATAACCGGTTTCCCGCTTGTAGTGTTCTATTTCCGTGTTACACAAATACTGTACCCCACTGATCAGCGTATTACCGTCACGAAATGTTATAGCTTTGTTTACCACTGAGCAGAGATCCATGCCTAAGTTTTCCCAATCTAGTTGTACATTTTGTATTTCTTTTCTACTGTTTATATGTATTATTTAGCTTCTCCCAGCTATTCTTACTTATTTTTGTATATGCCCGTTAATGGAGATAAACCTTCCCAGAAACATTGTGATTTAAGGAGGCAGGGGAACAGGAATCCATTCGTGTCAAACATATCCATAATCTTTTCCCATGACTTTGTGGCAGACAGTTGAATATCAAGCCTTATGAAAACCTGACAATGTATTAACTTTATACCAATAGTACGCATGTCTCGGAAATAGCCTATGTTAAAGCTTTTAAAAATAAACTTCGTTTTAAAGAGATCTATATTTTTGTATAATGTTTGGTCTCTAATCCAAAGGTCTAGTAATCCAAAAAATTGAAGGCATGCTTTTGTCATGTAAATATCTTAAATATAGGGTATTTCAATCCAATTTTAGAGAAAAAGAACGAACATTTGTCATGTGAAGAATGGTTTGTGGTGAGGGAGTTCTCTTAAAAAGCTTCGTGTCGCATCTTTGAAATATATTGGGTTCATATATCCAATGTGGTAGTTAACAGATTTACTGTGTTTATTTGTGACATTTTTAAAAATACTTTTTCCAATTCTGTGAGCCTCGAAATTTGTATTTTCGGTGAATGATCCCTTATGGAATTTTTTGGTTGGCATACGAGCCTTGTGGGTACGTGCTATAGCAAGTGAAAATCTATATACTTATGATTTTCACTACCCATTGTAAATCACATAATCTATTATATATTTCCTTAGGGAGGGGGACCTCGATATTCTTGATACTTGGTAGTTTCGAAATATGTCGTAACATTTTTAGATAAACCATTGGTACTTCTGCATTTTTATGTTTTGCATTATTGAAAATTATTCAACTTCGTGCAAAATATTGAGTAGAGATGTTATACCTCGTATGTGTCCCCCCCCCCCCCCCCCCCCCAAGTGTTGCTGGACTATAGGTTTTGATACACCTTCACTATGTCCTGTGAGTGAAGGAATGTAACATTCCATAAAACCTCGTGTCTAAACGAAAACGTCCAAAACAATGATGAAAGGAGTAGTAACTGCTGGATGAAGCTGATTTAGTTGACGGCACCTATACTCGCCCTCGCTCTTTTACTTACTCCGCTGATAAGCTGTGAATCCAACAAACAAATCGGAACTTATTGTCACGGCAACAGGTATAAAAGTTTCGGCACAAATAAGAAAACAGTCGGAGGATAAAGTTTCATGGTAAGCAGTTAATGATAGCACGGCTCTTGTAAGCAACAGCCGGCAAGCAAAGATAACTGAGGTAAAAGACTTGCCGGCCAGATAGGGTTGCAGTGTTTGGAATGTTTTAGTGATATCTCGGTTGACAGAGAAAAGTTGTTTTTCTTTATTGTTCCGGAAATATCTCGAATTTACGAATTAGGTATTTAAGGACGTGACGGATCGCAAAGTAGAGTTGTGAAACAGTGTAGTGAATGAGAGGCAGTTGGAAGTGTTATTGTAACGAGAGCTAATGATGTAATCTGCTGTCACTGTTATTGTCATCGACCTTGGTAAACTGATGGTGTACGTAACGTAATGCTGCTGTAATCTATGAGTATTTCTAAGAAAATAAAGGAAGATTTTTTTAATTTCTGCAACTCGGCCTTTTAATTCTACGAACCCACAAAGTCACATTATAACACAGCACATGGAAATATTTGTCTGTTTTGGAAGTCAGACCAATGTCATGACTGCATTTTGTTTTACCAATATACAACCATGATCTTGAATAAAATATGGGCGAAGTGTGGAACTATTTGAAGGAGACTGTTAACAGCTGTGTGTAAATTACTCAGCAAATCATTTTCGCGCGTTGTCGGAACTTGATACCGCGACATCTGAAAATGAAAACATAAATGATTATTCGTGTCTATATCTAAATCTGCTAACGAGAACATAATCCATGTAGAAGCTGTCTTCTTTACACCTTTTTATGAAGTAAATATGGAGTATTTGTTCCTAAAACTCGGTATCGGCAACGAGAAACACTGGTATCGTCGTATTAAGACATTCATATAAATCGCGTAAGAGTTTTGTTCAGAAATAAATTTCAAAGTGAGCCATATGAACTTGGCTATATATACTGGAGCAAAACAAAACGTCCGTTTACGTATGATGGCGTTACAGAACCACTGCAGCAGAAAGGTCAATCAGTTCATTTTAAAGTGTTTCACTAGTTGTGCAGATATTGTAAATGAAATTTTAATCAAAATTCCTGTTTTTGGCAAATAAAAGTTCAAATAAGAATTTTTCCTAGAACGAATGTAGGTATTTTACAAACTCGTTTGAAAATCTGTTAATGAAATTGTTTTCGTACATTCCAAAGTATTTGATTGGATCCCAGTCTTCTTGAATGTAATAATCCTAGTTCGGTAGCGTAGATGGTAGCATGTCTGCCTCACGTTCAAGAGGTCCCGAGTTCGAATCTCGGTCAGGGTGAGTTACCTGGATAAGGTTTTTTCCCGTATCCTAAAAGATGGACCCTGGGCCCATTTGAACATTATTTCACCCATTTCGTTCATCGTCCGATATGACTTAAAATGTAAGGACGTAAATTACAAACAAAAAAAAAAATCCTAATTCTAATTGTGCTCTAGCGCGCTGCAGATGTTCTGCTTGCTTGGTTTTGAATACTGAAGGATCAAGCAGAATATAGTTACCATTTTGTAATTAAAAAGTGTGGTGATAAATTACTAATCATCTTTGCTAGCACTGGGGCTTAATTTAACTAAAAATTTGCCCTAGATAGGTCTTTTTTGTATGCAGGATAGGACATTCTGAGGGGTCCTGCAATATTTCACTTAGTTTTATAGGCGAAGGTGGAAAAACCGTGTACTTGCACGCCCAAGTAGATATAAACCTGAGTGAAAATATATCAAATAATATTCGGTTGAAGGGGCGCCGGGGTAGCGCGGTGGTTTCGTTCGCGGCTCCCGTTCTAAGGGTCCCGAGTTCGATTCCAGGCTCTGGGGTTGGCGATTTTAAGTCGGCCCTATCCACGCCTTCACCTCTGTCTAGCACACGTGAAGTATCCCCTATGCCCAACGTGGTTCGGAGTCCACGGTAAAAACTGTAGGTCCTCTCACCTCACCGCCATCTTCACTATCACTCTATCATCGGAGGTAATGGACACCGCCCTCTGGGTGCCTCCACCTGAGAAATGGGTCCGGTCATCACTTGGTGGGGCGAGGTTACCCCGAAGGCCAAGGTTGCCATGTGGGGAGTGTTAGTAACTAACTAATATTCGGTTGAAGTAGATTTTTGAGTTGTATATTTTTCGTCTTATAAGTCAATGGTTGAAATGACATGGGATCACGTGATGCAGGCAATTATTAAATGCAGTTCATAAAGGATTCATTTGAAATTTTATTTTAACAATGTACTACTGAGTTGTCATTCCATAAAAATGTCTTGAAAACTTCTAACCTAAAGACTGCTCAAGGAAAAATATAGACCCAATCATATCTTAAGTAACCAATCCTGGAGTTATAAACTGAAGTCGAAATCTTGCCGTGGCAGGCTCTAGGATAGCCATGTTGGGTGCTGCAATGCCTAACCAAACTCTACCATGTGTAGAAGTGTTTTAGTCCTCTTCCCATGGGAACACTACTGTAAGTGTTGGGACTTGTAAGATGCTTAGAAATGAATTAGTGTTAGTATTGTATGCTTTTTAAAATATGAGGTATTTGTCTGCTGATACAGGGAAAAAAATGCATGAAGCACCAGCAAATACCTATGGTCCATGTATAAGGTGATTAGAGATAGGTGGTTTGTTGAAAATATACTCTTGCATCCTTCAACATGCTTATTTTAGAAATTTGATACATTTTATGAGTGTTGAGGATCTATTTCTAGTGAAATCTAGATTACTTTTTGTTAATTTGGTACCTATCTTGTTACCTGGAAAGAGCAAAAATGTTGGGATGAATTTGTTGCCATTTTAACCAATGCATTTGGTGTCATGTTTACGGTTTGCTAGTGTTAACACATGACAGCTTTGACGTGCCTGTTGATTAACACTAGCAAATAAATTAGTGTAGTTAACACATGTCTGATGCTGCAACAAAATGCCTTCACATAGAGTTGGAAGAGGGGGTTGGTGCAGGTGTTGCGGCGGCGGCGGTGGCACTGCACTCCGCCCCTCTGCTCTAGACATGTAGCCCTCTCTCTATTCTCAGAATCGATTCTCTGTCCCACAGCAGCAGAGTCGAGCCGGATAGTTGCTGCCGCAGACAAACTCGTACATCCCTCCAAAAAGCAGCTGCCATGGCCGATGTCGCAGAGAGCAAGGAAGGTAAGTGGGTCACGTGTTCTTAACTATAAAGTATAAGTAATATCACCTTATTGAAAAGCCAAACTTGGAGACATTTGAAGTGGATCCTTAACAGGAATCACGGCTGATGGTCACTTATTGCATGCTCAGAACAGAAGAAAGTGTTTGAATACCTTATATTTCCTAAAACGCATGCTTTGTTAAGCTCTAATTTACGGTTTCTAACCAAACCACGGTAGAACATTAACTTATTTCAGGAATCTTTCTTAAATCAATGATATCGTCGCAAGAACATTTTTTCTTTGGGGTTTTATTCGAAAGAGTGTGTAGATCATACTGACAGTAGGATGTGTTCGCCTGCAGTGTTACCTATGGTATGGGTGTGGTAATGTTACGTCGACAGTAATTTGTCTCTTCATTGTTTGTTAATCCAGTGGAGTAGGCGTACACGTGGTGTAGCCCACAAATTTAGCTTTAAATGGGACACGAGTTCATGATTGTTGTCCCTGAACATATCCGTCCCCCTCATAAGTACATGTCACTACCCTAAACTACGCATTTGATTGCAGCGCCCTGATACGGACCACGTGTCGATGGCGTACTATACACGTATGGGAATGCTCAATGACCAACCTTAACGTTATGCGTCGGTCTGCATTGTTGGCGTCAAAACAGTTAAGACTGTACTGGTACTTTCCAGACAATACTACAGAAAATGACCATTTAAGTAATATCTGAAACCCAGTTTATAAAATATATTGATACAATTTAAAAACAAAATTAGCCAATTAAAGATTATATATTTAAGTTTTAGGCGTGCCATGGGATGTTTCATATAGCGATTTTTAAACATTCACAGCAATGTGCGTGTTGCATATCATGCAAAGGGCGTATACTATGATGGCCAGATAAGCCACACTGCAGTTCACCTATGTGTGTACTACCAACTATGTACATATTAGATCTGCAAGATTTGGTGAAGTGGTAATAATCGACACCAGATATAGCAATTTTGTTTTGGCAAATCCGGTAACACATCACTTGTTTGGTTACTTGCTAAATGTGTCAGCAGTGTTCTTACGAGTAGTAGATACAATAAGTTGGTTACCAAGTATTGTAGTTTATTTATATTTGGATTGCTTCAACGTTAGTAGCTTCAGTCTTTTGTTTAAATACAAAATACAATAACGTTCTTTTCAGTCTGCAAATGCTACTTATTGAAATACTATTCCACTAAAAGTATTCAGGGCAATTTTCTGATCCAGATATGTTATGTAGGAAAATGTATGAAACGTAAGATAACAGAAATGGTGGGGGGGGGGGCAGAAACTAATTTCGTTCAGTTTGACTGCTGTAAATTCCCTTACAATATTGATAGTGTTTTTAAAAGTCAGCCTTAATACAATGATTTTCATGCATGACAACGTTTTTGGCAAACTCCAATCAGTTTTCTAAGTGCACGGATATCACTATATTATACATATAGAAGCTACTGGTTGAAAGATAGCAATGTGGTTCCACTTTCCAATTAACACTATAACCTACACTCTGTAGTGATCTAATAATTGTGCCTCAGCAGTTTAATTCAGATAGTGTCGTGATATTTCGACCAAGCTTTGACATACAGAACTCTTCGACATGAGAAATCTGTACATCGACTTTCCGTTGCGATTAAATTTGGCAACTTCCATAGAAGCGCATCTGAATACTGCTGATCCACAAAACCATTTACTGTTGCAAGGTACTGTCTGCCCACCACAAGAAGGCAAGGCAGAGGAATGTGTAACGTAATCACTTTTGCTGTGCTTATGCTCGTCTTCCGGATATGATGGATGCTAGGTTCATGTAAAATAGCGTTGTCACACCCATGCATAATATCTGTCACTGCAATTACTGAAACGATCATTAGATCTGTCAGCATGGGTAACTCATATGCGCCCTCATACTCATTTCGCAGTAAACAGATCCATTACCAGAGCAGATACGCAGCTCAAATCCCTCTTCCTCTTCAGGGCTTGCCTTCTTGGGGTGGACTGATAGTAGTTAGTTCAAAAGTAACATTTTTTAGGTGCTTAATAGCTTACAACTATCTTTGTTTTTTCTTTGATCCCTATCTGTCAAGTTGACGGTCAGTCCCCTCTCCTCTCCCTATTTATGATCATATTTCGACGGATCTCTGAGTGGCAGACAGTCGGCTACCTTATTCTACTATATTGTCTTGCTTTGTGCTAGGCAAACTATCCCTGCTTCCACACGTACTGGTCAGATGGCGTTAGGGTGCCGACCAATTCACCTGATTTTTTATCTGTTAGATGGCAGTGCATTGTCATTACCCTGTTTTTTTCATGTTTACTACAGTTTTAATCTTAAAACTTGGGATCGTAAATACTCGATCCGGTACTTACCTTGACTGAGAGGTACCTGAAGGGATCGTCTTGGATTTGATACTAGTTCTCCCGAATATGGACCACAGGCGTTACTGCCTGAACTGTTCGATCTTTATTAGCTAATCTAGAGGTTCATTCATCCAGATAGTGAAGATGCAGAAGTGGTGTTTTCAATCCTTCTGTCAAATAAATGAGCAAACTTATATAGTTTTAAAACGTGTTATGTGCCAATCTGTGGGCACTAGAAACTTCCAGTTATTTATCTTTATCTGTTTCGGCAAACTTTTTCTCTCCGCGATGCGTTATCTGTCCCTTATCTCCGCGCTGCACTATCTGTCTCTTTGTGCGAGTCGGCCGCGCCTCCTCGCAGCAATGCGGTCGGCGATAATATGCAGAACATGCTGTACAAGATCTGAGTTGTGTGGCACATGGTACTGTTATTGTAGTTAGATTAGGAAGTAGGTTTGACACAAATGACTGTTATTCCTAAAATTTACTAATACACGTGTTGACGGCCAGTCTGAATTGTCGCACGACTGTGGGCCTCAGTCTATCAATCGGATCGACCTCACGCCAACCTATGCATGACGGAGGTGGAAGATCATCCAGCGAATGTTGGTTTTCGCGATCTACAGATTGCTACCTATTGCGGTTGCTCAAATATACTGCGATGAACTCTACTCCTTTGGATGTGATCGAGCCAATGTGCATTCCATATTGGTTACGACTATAAGATGCAGGGGATTTGTTGATCTTTTCCCATGGTCATGTATTTCATGAAAACACGCTGCTGTTTGTAAAAATTGCAACACCATTGTGGAATTGCATGAATGCAATGGATTTAATACCACAGAATAAGTACATAGACCGCACCGTAGCCGAGCTTTTAGAGCGCGTGACTCTCACCAAGTCTGCCCGGCTTCGATCCCAAGTGACCGCATATGAGATTATGGTGGACAACACGGCGCAGTGGCGGATTTTCTCCGGGAACTCCGGTTTCCCCCGCCATCATTCCACTAATTCCTCCATTATCATTTTTCCTTTCATATCGCCCTCATTGTCATTTACTTCTCTCACTCATACCAGGCGTCGGGCTGAGCACCCATCCTGGATACTGTGTGCCAGTTTGTTCCTCAACCGCCGCTTAAAGGCAGAAGAATTAGAGGAAGAAGAATCCACGATAGTGGTAAAACTAGGGAAGTTGAAGATGTTTAAGTACAATAAACAAATTATTTAACGTCGCACAACAATACATGCCCTTTGACCCTTGTTTAATATTTGGTGTAAACTCCACGTGCTGCACTTAGAGCTTCCATACGCTGTGACACGGAATCAAAATGGTTTGGAAATGTTATGTGGCGGGGTGCCTGTCTATGCAGTTTGTATACGGCTGCACAACTCCGTAACACTGGCTACCAGAACAAGTGACGAACACGTTGGCGACTAACCATGTCCCAGACATAAGCGATGGGTGACACATCAGGCAAATGTGTAAGCCAGGAAAGCAATGGTATCCATCGCTATTCGAAGCCTTGGACATTTCTCGCTTTGTGCTGCTAAAATCAAGAATGGTAAGTATCTCGGGTTCCATAATCTCCCTCAGATACCGATTGCTGTTCAAAGTGCTCTCAATTCGTAGAAGGCAATGGCGCACCTGGCGTTTATCTGCTATGCGGCTCAACATAGCGGTCCTGCAGGTTGAAGCGGGACTCGTTCGAAAGAACTACTTTTGCCAGTGAGCACGCCAGTGTACCCATGGCAGTTGTATGTGCTTGTGATTTCTGGACAATGGTAGCCGATGGCATGTGTGCAACCAGTCCAATCTGCAGCAGACAGATTCACACCTGTTGTAATGCTCCAGCGTCGCACAAACACTATGAAGCTGTGCGTTCCGTTGTGAGGTTCCGTGGTCTAGTACCGGCTCTTCGCTGTACACGACCTTCTATTTACACGCATCACCGTTGTAGCAGCGGGCGCTGTATTAAGGTATGACAAATCTGCTTCCAAGGGACCGATCATTCTGCCCCGTTCGAATTCACATGCCATTGATGCTCCCTTTGACGTCGACGAGGCATATTGGCACTTTAACGCTTCCACCTTGACAGCTCTGCACTGATTACGCGCAACTCTGATCGTGTCGGACAAACACAAGAGCACTGCTCGGCTATCTCTCTGTAATCGAGATCTCTCTTTGCTTGCGCACTCTTCTATTCATCTAACAAGTTTAAATTTGGGAAATTCCTTCATAGTATTGCAATTTTCACAAAAAGTAGTGTACATTAAATGCTAAAACTAGTGTTTTAGACGGCCAGTAACCTCGCCAAGCAAGAGGTAACACAATTACAAAATGTAGCTGGCATATATAATCAGTTTTTGGTTTAACTTCCTTAAATTGGATGGTGAATGAATGATATGCATGAAATTCTGCTTCAGCTACCACAAGATCTATGGAACTCTAGAGTTCCTAATCCTAACGTCTGTGGCCCACATTCGGAAGGCCTGGGTTCGATTTCCGTGACCGACATACCTTACCCATGGTTTTTGAGGGGGGGGGGGCATCTTTCCGGATCGCCAGGGTGATTCTTGGTGGGTTAATTATATCCCCCGAATTTCATCTCAATTATCATTTGACATCTCTCATCTGGTGGTCTCTTTCAGGGTAGAAGTGTCGGCAGGCGTCTTGGCGCTGTCGTGAGTCCTTGGATCGTCCGCCTTCTGTCTCGCCTCATCCATCTTTCCAGCCTATGTACAATAAACCACATGTTTCGGTGCCGAATCCCCTCCATAGTAATCCCAATCTTGATGTTCTCAGGACAAAGGCAATCCAGAAAAAAAATACCTAATTCAATTAAGTCGCTGTAGCCAAAGTTCTAATTCGGACTTCTTGAATGTGAAGGCTATCCGCTTCCCTCTCACTGGGGGTGGGGATTGTGTTCGCTGTTCGTCACGTGGCAGCATGCGACTGCAATCAGACATCGGCGACAACGGTGGAACTAAATGCCAACTAATTCCCTTTGTTTAGGACAACGGGCTAATAAGGGTCCCTAATGAAGTATTTTGAGCTAGAGAAAATCGCGGGGCGGGCGGAAAGGAACTAGATATTTAAGAGTAGACAAAGTTTAAAAAATACTTGCTGCACTCTACTCTTTACTATTCTTACAAACGCTTATGCTTCTACCTCATGTTATTCGAGCTAAACATTATCTCATTGCTAATTCTTGTAGATGCAAAGAGAACAGAATACAGTAGTCTTAAGCGATAGTCAGCAGTTTTGAGTTGGTTACTATATGATTATGTTGAAGTTCGGACGTTCACAAATAAACGCCCTCGTGCATACGCGTACTCGCAAAATGTACGAGGGCTGTTCAATAAAGAATGATCATAATTTTTTATGGTCATAATTTTTCGCACTCCAATCTTATTATATTCTGTTAGCTTAATGTGAAACAAACATACCGTAGTACTTTCATTGATGGTACTCCTGGTTCCCGCCTGTGAGAACCAGGCAATTTCAGACATATTCAGTATCGCCTACCGTTGCAATGGGAGTAACGTGCAGGTAAAGTTGATGTTAGAGGAAGATCCGGAGTTTCTTTCAAACGTAATCACCGCTGATGAAACTTGGCTACATCATTTTGATCCTGAGAGCAAACAAATCTCAGTGTGGAAATCTCCATCACTAACCCCCAAAATAGCAAAAGTGGTTGCTTCTGCTGGGAAAGTTATGGTCGTCTGGTTCTTTGATATTCATGGAATGGTTTATCGGCATGTTGTACCTGCACACACATCAGAACTGGCCAATAATACAGAGATGTCCTGAAAACATTGCAAGTCCATATCAGGCGTAAAAGACCACATTTCCATGAAGCAGGCTGGATGCTGCACCACGATAATGCGCGGCCGCATATTGCCAATGTTGTTGCTGAATATCTTGCAAAAATCAACGTGAAGTGCACATCTCCCCCTCCCTATTGTCCGGATTTAGCCCCATGTGACTTTTTTCTATTCCTTAACTTGAAGAAACGCCTTCGTGGGAGGCATTATCCATCATCAGAAGCAGTGATGAAGGCTGTGGAGATTTTAAAGGATCTCTCAAAAAAATTAACAGCATGTCTTTGAATGCAGTCCTATTGCCGTAATGTGGACTCAAATTATGTTCCAAACAGTTGCAAACAGAGACAGTGCTTTTAAACTGACGGACGTTGAACTACTTATTCAGGAAGAAATTGACAAGATAACACAAGTCTGGGGAGATGCGTGAGACATGCAGATAAACAAGACGACTTTAGGAAAGAAATGTCAGGTGACGAGATTTTGAAGCCTATCATAAATCTGCAATACCTGGACGATAAAGACTATGGCAGATATATGAATGCGCCATTGGTAGCTCCATTGGATTAGAAAAATAGGTAATTGATAAACTATAATTACAATTGTAGCATTTAAGACATGCATAATATGCGAATATCCATGTTGCAATTGTGATTTCAAGAACTGTATTATAAAAGTTTGGAAAATCAATTTGGGTTCCCTTACGTTTAGCGCCAAGGAGACTTGCATGTGTGCGAGAGAGAAAATATGAAACTAGCGGGGGTAACGAGGTGGCAGTAAGGCCGCGCCGTGGCTCTGGTTAGACCGCTTGGCTCTCACCAAGGCGGCCCGGGTTCGTTCCCAGGCGACCGCAAAGTGAGATTGTGGTGGACAACACGGCGCTGGGGCTGGTTTTCTCCGGGACCTCCAGTTTCCCCCGCCATCTCATTCCACCGGTGCTCCATCTTCATCTCGTGTATCATCAGTGTCACCGCCTGCGGTGCCGTATGTAGTAAAAGCGGGCGTTAAACACTACACACACACACACACACACACACACACACACACACACACACACACACACGCGCGCGCGCGCGCGCGCGAGGTGGCAGTGCCGAGTGCACTAACGCATCTGATTCGCGGCGGTCCAGAACTCATCCCATTTGACACACACACACGATCAATTAGACAAGATTTATCTTAATATCAAGTAGCTAAGAAAATAAGTGTAAGAATAGTTTTTACAAGAGCAGGAAGTCATAAGAGGACAACGCATCTTTTTCTTGGTTGTGGAGGACAAGGAATTTTAAAACCATTAACGACATGCTCTTTCAAAATTTGATCCATTTATCCTACAATAAAATTTGCAAATGTGAATTGAAAGTTTATCTGGGTTAATAAGAAATGAATAATAGTAAAGGATTGAGTAAGATATTCATGGTGTCTCCCACCTCAATCACCGAACCGCAGACTTCAAGATGACTTTGTTCAGAGCATGTCGCTCCTATTTAGTGATGTTCAAGGCTCCTGGTGACGTCAAGGGACCAAGGTTAGATTCCCGGCGGTAGGCAGTGACAAACCATAGTTTCGAAATAGGAATTGCCTTCGTATACATAATCCATTATCAATGCGGTCTTCTGTACTAATGCAGACATTTGACAAGTACTGCGTGGGCAACCGCAGTCTTGTGTGGTAGGACACTTGCTGCAGAAAATCTGACTGCAGCTCAACCATCGACTGGGGAAAGGGTTGGCGACGCTCGCCACTGGAACTTAGATGTTAAAATGATGAGATAACATCTAATACGATATGTTGAACATAACTTATATTTTTAAGACAATTTATAACTGTATTTCTTGGCAATATTATTTTCTAACTTAGATAAAGAACGTATCTTTTGTTAAATAAATATATGAATATTGTATGTCTGTCCCTCTGAGTTCAAATGTGTTTTCAAACACAACCAACAAATAACTTAACATATATGAACCAAACTTAGCAACTATATTATTTTTCTTAAGGACATGAGATGTACGAACCTTTGAACATTTGCAGAAATTTTCTGCAGGCCATTAAGTTTGGTTAGAAACGAATGAGATGGTTGCACCTTAATGGTGTCACAAGCTGCTGTTCCAGGAAGTGATAGCCAGTAACCGAACTGCGGTATCTTGTTAAGTATTATGTTCCTGGTGAAACGGCGGTGGAGTTGCCACACTTGCTTTGTAGCCGGATCCTGTTTCGATGCCTTTTAAGGACCTAGTCGTGCTAAAAATAGGGAGAGGTATCTCTTAACGAGGCAGTTGGAACAGTTTCTCCAGCTGACTGAAAATATTTACGGAAAACAGCAGTGACTATGAAAGCCTCCTTAATTTACGTGATAAAACATTTCAAACGAGCTGATATATAACATGTTCAATCACGATCGAATCTGACGGACTGGATACCAGATTTCTGAAGCTTGATAGCACCTGTACACGCACGAAACAACTTACGATCCGCTAAATGTAGATTTCAAGTGTTAAAAAGTTCGTTGGGAGATGTATAAACGTTTAAAAATTTTGCGATAAAGTGCAATAAAGATTAACACAGTTGTGCTTTGCGAAAGTCCTATTGTGATGCATTAAAGTTTAATAATTCATATTATCCCCATAGTGTCAAAACAAGCTACTCGCCCATGACTTGCTGGTGGTAGTATTAATTCATTCTATTAAGGAAAATTGATATATTTCCATTTTACTTACGTTAATACACAGTTTGCCCGCCTCGGTAGCGTAGATGGTAGCGTGTCTGAGGTCCCTATTTCGAATCTCGGTCAGGGTGAGTTGCCTGGATAAGGTTTTCGCCGGGGTTTCCCTTATCCTGAAAGGAATGTCGGGTAACTCTACGCTCTATGGACCCTGGACTTATTTGAGCATCATTTCACCCATTTCATGCATCGTCTGATATGACTTAACGTTGGAGGACGTAAAATTACAAAATAATAATAGTAATAATAACACACAATTTAGTGTAGTGTGCGTGAAGATTAACACGTAAAATGTTGGGTTTTCTCTCATGGTGCTGCAAACAGCAGATACAGAATTTCAAGGGTAATTCTTAGAAACTTTTTAATAATCTTGTCTTAACAAAGAAAAACCGGCTTGTGTGAGATTACTAGAGCAAGTATTGTGAATGTCCATAGAAAATATAGAGAATAAAACGAATTTTGATAGTGAGTCATATGATATAGAAATTGTGGATCAGTTGAATAATAAAATTAAGTATGAATATTTTGTGCATTGGTATTAAATGTTAAGAGGATGTAGGTTTGGTAATAGAAAAGTACAGTTTTGCTCATGGTAAGATGACATTAAGTACGGTAATTAGTGAGGGCTAGTTTCTCAGGCAAATTTGTAGTAGTTCGGTAGGTTACGTTAGAGAGGAGTCACTATCCAGAGTTGGCCAGATTAGGTATGGCAGGCTAGTTTGGAATTCTTGGAATATTTTTTAGACATTTATAGAGACTAGAATGGGAACAGAAAATTTCAGAAATGCAGGAATGAGGTGGCAACATCGTATTAGAAGCTAGAAGGGTCTTGGAGTAATTAGCAAAAGGGGAGATTAGGAGAATGTTGAAGCCGAGTAGGACATTCTGGACAGAAATTTGGACACTTCTGCTCGGATCGTCAGAGCGTAGCGTCATTCTTAAGCATAGAACCACGTGGTATAGGATTCACATAAACTCCTGATATTTATGTATTAGTTTCCATTGATCGGCAGCTTCTCAGTCAATATTGTGACTTTGTGGGTTCGTGAAATGAAAAGTCCAGTTTCACCACTCAAAAATGTTCTTTATTTCCACTGACTTACAGTTTAACACTTGCCAATTACACAAAATTACGTAGTGCACACAATTACGATTCACCAGTTCGTCCGTTACCGTTCCGATGCACGTACACACTAACACTGACTAACTCTTACACCAAGGACTGCGACTGTCTCCTCACTCACACTCACTGACCAAACCAACAACTGACTAACTAACTCCGTCTGTCTGTAACCCTCTTTATATCGGAATATCCCGCCTTCTGGTGTTTACAGGATTGTTCTAGTAACAGAAAGATCGAGAACCAGGTGTAAGGAAACATACGGCACAGTCATGTTTTCCCTCCCAACCGCCGCCTTGTCACCACTATAAGACAAACGAGGGGAAGGTGTGGCTAACCGAACCCCCCCCCCCTGCCTTCCGCTGCCAGCTGCTTTCACAGGGTGTTCCAGCGCTCCCGTTACACTGCTCCCTCCTCAAAGCTGTTCGCCTCGAACAGCCCCATCGTAGCGTGCGAGGCGGTCCAGGTGTACCACCAGCATCTGCCCGGAGTCTGAGCCAGAAGTAGCGCTGCCGTAGTTTGTGAATCATTCGGTTCGCTCCCAGGTGTCCTCCTGAAGTACCGGCGTGTTCTTCCTCCAAGACTTCCGGGACCTTGCTCCGGGGAAGTACCAACTGTTCTCTCTGCGCCTTCCCATCGGGTGACTCCCATACCCGGAACAGCACGCCCTCTCTGGTCTTCAACGAGTCCCATTGGGCCCAGTGCGACTTATAGGTGGCGCTCCTCGGTGCGATGTCCTCCCAGGTTGGTCTCGTCCCTGCGTCCACTTCCCTCAAGAGTGGCCCCAAGTCTGCGTCTGCCAGCTGCTCCCTCCTCAGGCCTGCGCTATCCCAGCCTTCAGCAGGCACTGCCACAACTACTCGGACTGCTGCGGCACGCTCCTTCTCTTCCACTCTTGTGCGCTCATGGCCGTCCTGGATCTGCGGTAGGACACCTCCAATGTAATGGTCGCTAGCGTCGGTGTCCACAATGAAGGCGCCACCCGGTTGTGGGAAACCCAAAATTGGGGCACTGCACAGGGTCCCCTTCGGGTGCTGGAAAGCGTCTTCGGCGTCCTCCGTCCACACATAAGGCCGGTTTTCCTCCGTCAGGCGGGTGAGGGGTTTTGCGATGTTGTCGGCCTTTTCCTCTAAATCATTAAGGCGGTCGTCTACTTGACCCTTCCGCTTGCCCAGGTTCGCGACGTCATCCCTCACGCCGGCCAAACGTTCCTCAAACTTTGCGGCGAGAGCCTCGTTCGCCGCCCTCATCTCCGTTGTCAGTTCGGCCATCTTTGAGGTCATTGTCGTGGCCAAGTTGTTGTTAGCCGTTTCCGTCTTCGCTGTTAATTCGGCCTTCATTTCTTCCATCTTCCCGGTGATGTTGTCCTTAGCCGTCCTGATTAGTTTCAGTTCCGCGGCCAGGTTATTTCTAGTCTCCAGCTTCTCTGTTAATCCGGCTTGCATTTCTTCCATCTTCCTGGTGATGTTGTCTTTAGCCGTCTTCATTTCTTCCAGTACCGCTAAAATCTTTTCTAATGCTGCCTCCATCGTTGTAATGTTCGGTGATGTTGTTTTCCCGCTTCCTGACACCAGTGTGACTTTGTGGGTTCGTGAAATGAAAAGTCCAGTTTCACCACTCAAAAATGTTCTTTATTTCCACTGACTTACAGTTTAACACTTGCCAATTACACAAAATTACGTAGTGCACACAATTACGATTCACCAGTTCGTTCGTTACCGTTCCGATGCACGTACACACTAACACTGACTAACTCTTACACCAAGGACTGCGACTGTCTCCTCACTCACACTCACTGACCAAACCAACAACTGACTAACTAACTCCGTCTGTCTGTAACCCTCTTTATATCGGAATATCCCGCCTTCTGGTGTTTACAGGATTGTTCTAGTAACAGAAAGATCGAGAACCAGGTGTAAGGAAACATACGGCACAGTCATGTTTTCCCTCCCAACCGCCGCCTTGTCACCACTATAAGACAAACGAGGGGAAGGTGTGGCTAACCGAACCCCCCCTGCCTTCCGCTGCCAGCTGCTTTCACAGGGTGTTCCAGCGCTCCCGTTACAATATTGTTTATTAAACGTTTCAGAGTTGGAGCCGGTGTCATCCTTATTTGATTACACACTCACGCATACCTTGAGATAGGTCTCTGCTGAAGTTTGAAGCAGGCATATTGGCTTCAAATTGCAGCAACAACGTGAGGCAGACCATTGTTACACATGTGAATGTAAACCCACTTTTTTTTTTTTTTTTTTCCTAGTAAGTTTGGAGTTTTAAGGTCAGCGTGTAGCCACCGTCTTTTAACATGTTCAAGGATTAAGCCGGTGTTCATTGTTTCTCGTGACCATAGAAAGAAACATAGTAATCAATTTTTTAAAATCTGCCTCGCTATAGCTTATTGTCCTCATCCTCACAATGAAATGTGTGATAGTTTATCGCGATTAACAATAAAGGCAAGAAATAAGCCGTTGTAAGAATAATTTATAGAAAAGTTCTCAAGAGACGTCCACGTGCGTGTAACGGTGTATTTTTTTCAGTTATTACTGTAAAACTTTGTAATCTAAACAGTATGTATTTACTGCCTATATAATAGTTTTAAATTGCATGTAAAATTAGGTTCATTTGCATTCGGAGAGTTCACTAGTAGTCACAAAGGCTTATGAACATTGAACATGTCAAAGAAGTGTACATTTAATAGTATATATACTTGAATATTGAACATAAGAGACACGTGCAGACAAAATTAGAAACAAGGTAGGGATAAATTATTATATATAGATATGAAACCAGATACACCCCTGCATTAAGAGACTAGCAATGTGTATGTAGAAATGCAGTTTGGCTATCTTGAACCTTGTGTAAGATTTTTTAGAAATAAGTTGGAAACCATTACACTTACAAACCGTATATTTTATACCAGCTTTTCAATAAATATAATTCATGATATAAAAATAACATCGTATACTTTTTCCCCCGGAATTGCGATCGGTATTGGAAAATTGACTTAAAATGGCTGGTTTTGTTACATGTATAGCGTTTACTCAAGTGTTTAATCGTAACCCCTTTGATAAATGATTGTTGGATACCAGTAAAACAATTGCTACCCGAAAATACGGAACTGGGAAATCTTGGTAGGCGCGCAGCTGTGCTCACAAAAAATGGAGGAAATTTAGGCAGAGCCGTGGCAGAACGTAATGGGTTGTTTATGAAATAGCTCTCGACATTTTCACGTTCTCGCAACGGATGGCAGCACCATTTGAAGCATGGGGCGCCTCTCTTGGGGAAGTGGATCATTACGGTAACACGTGACTTGATTTCATTTCAAACGTCAAGAGATGGGTTGTCAATTTTCCTCAAGTAATTTACGCATCATTTTCCTACTTCGAGAAGCGCAGAAGAGACGTCATTATTGAACTAATCAAACAGCGAAGACTTTCATCATGTAGTTCCCAAATCGGTTTATGGTTGCGGTGCAAACTTGTAACTGTGGGGGAAATCTTGTTTAACCAATAGGCTGTAAAGGTCTAACATTCAAGATGTGTTATTTATAATCATAGTGGAAAATCGCACACGAATAATGATAGGTTTAAGAATACGAAAATAGTAAGGTCTTGCTCTAATTGTAGTTATTCCGTATTGTACCCCAATTTCTGTCACTAAGATGATCACACATACTTATTTTGTATGACAATATCTAGTTACTATGTGCAACGAATACATAGTATTTGCGTGTTTAGAATATTTGGGCTTTGTTGTAGACACTTCGGTGAACTCGAGCACCCCTTTGTCGCAGCTCAAGATAAAACTGCAGCCTTCCCTAAATATTCCTATGCCACTTTTATAGTTTGATTATTCTGTTGATCTGTTCACCTGAGAAATATTCGATCTCGCCGTGCCTGAGTGGTTAGCCCACTAAACTCTCGCCAAGGCGGCCCGGTATCGATCTCAGGTGACCGCAAAGTAAGATTTGTAGGGGTCAACAGGGCGCTGGGGCGGGTTTTCTCTGGGATCTCCTGTTTCCCCCGCCATCTCATTCCACCTGTGCCCCATCTTCATCTCATGTATCATGCCGCTTGTAGTAAAATATAACGTTAAACAGTACACATTCGTTGCAACATATTACATAGGGTAGAAGCTCCCGCTGACGTCGGTTATGTTGAACTCCAAATAACATTCCATTGTTTGCTCCTTACGGACCCATTGGATCGTGTTGGAATGTCTTCCTGAAAGCACGTTTGGTGCTTAATGACTTAACTGCCTTCTCCAGAACGTCCGTTTAGAGACACGGACAGAAATGGAAGATGGTAACTCTACGACCCCTTTAACCATCAGAACTTTTCATCGCATATAGCAGCCGCTTGTTAAAAGCTGGAGACATAAAATTGTCATTTTGGCGACTCAATTTTCTTCCGCCGTGAAAAGTAGTTTGTTCATTCGCACAAACCCTGTGGGTTTTTAAATGCGTCATAAAGGCGTTGCGAGGTTACTATTTTTGGCTCCCTTGTAGTTCTTGGTAGTATCATGCTTCCGGAGCGAATGTCCTAGTATTACGTAGGCGACTTCTGTGCTGTGTGGGGGTCATTTTGAACCCCATCATCGACTTCAGACCTCACGAGTGATCTTTGTGCTGAACCGAGGGTAGACAGGCTTCAGTAACCCATGGCTGTTTAGCGTTTAGTGCCACAGTTGTGCTAACCGACATGCCAGGGACTGGGTACATTATAGGTCTTCTCAGCGTTGCTTTAGGTACATTTTTTCCTGTATTCCGTGTACTTTTTCTCAGTTGGATTTCCCCAAACCTTTTAGCTTCTTGGTGCTGTTCAGAATAATAAAAAGGTGGTAAAGGAATTCCGATAAATGTTGATTAGATCGTGGCCCCTATTGATCGAAAAATAGCAATCCTGTAAATTAGTGTTTAGTCGATAGCAGTTTTTCCTGTACCCCATACACCATAGTTTCCACGATATCGATACTTCTATATTCGATCCGTCATTTGTTTCTAGTTTAAATGCAAAATAGAATGTTGGGAGATTCTGTAATGCCAATGTAGATTAATTAGGTGCACATATTTAATGAGACAAAACTTAAAACCATCAGTATTCTTATTTTTAAACTCTACATTAGACATTTAAAAGCAAAACGTCAACTTTTATACGTTTTTATTAACAAATATTAGCATTCTCACTCTTTCGGGGTCAAGTCGACTTTTTTCAGTTATATATCAGTTCTGCTATGCTAAATAGTTTTGCGGTTGGAATATACAAATATTCAGTGGCAATTTTTTTTTAATTTCGAATTTATTTTACAGTAACCCAGTGATTTAGAAAGGGGCGTGCAATCTTGGAAACTTCTCGGGATTTGCAGTAGGTGACATAGAAGTAAAGTTAGTGAACTGATCGACTTTTACGAGTATGTTGGGGGGAGGGGACCGGAAGTTCAAGTTCAGCCGTTCTTGGTGTCTCTTTTAACTGCTAGCAATAGACCAAACACTTTCGAGGAGAGTGCCATACATTTGTCGCCTTCTTAACATTTTTCGCTGATTAGGTACATGTTCTTTAAAATGCTGTACACTCGACAATATCTTGTGATTGTAAAATAAAAATTGCAGAATCACCACCGAAGTATCGAAAAAGTATCCAGCGAATTGTTTGAAGTATCGTTCTATGCCGATACCATGCAAGTATCGTAAGTATTGAGGTATCACAAGTATCGAGGACCCATCCCTGCTTCAAATATTATTGTTCATAATTGAAATAACCTCGGTAAATGTTAAGTAGATAAAATATTTAAGAATAGTTTGTAGAACCAGTAAAGATAGGAAGTTTCACGTTTTATCAATCGTACACATATATTAAATATATGGTGGTGAAATCGTTGGCAGTTTTTATTAACTAAATTAAGGAACATTCTTCTATGACATGGTTGATCTTGAAAATTTTCGTTTCAGATTATGAACTTTGAATACCAAGTTCTTTTATATATATATAATATTCACTCGTGCGCTCGCGACATTTTTCTACAAACATTTGGAAAGTTCAGTGCCTCAAAGCATGTACTTCCGCTGAAATTTGTATACCGATTTTCAAATCGAATACAATACTTCCTTTACAGATAGCTGATAAAGCAAAAATCCAATTGCAAATTAAATGGGTCATCTAGGGGCAACCAGCAAAACATTAAGAACTTTGTCTTCAAAGCAGTAATGGCTAATGTAAATATAATTATGTTAATATTTGTACACGTATAGTTTAAACTGTGCGTGCCCGCCTCAGTAGCGTAGATGGTAGCATGTCTGCCTCACGTTCAAGAGGTCCCGAGTTCGAATCTCGGTCAGGGTGAGTTACCCAGATAAGGCTTTTCTGGGGTTTTCCCTTATCCTTCAAGACGAATGTCGGGTAACTCTAAGCTCCATGGACCCTGGACTCATTTGATCATTTCACCCAATTCATTCACCGTCCGATATGACAACGTTGGTGGACGTAAATTACCACACACACACACACACACACACACACACACACACACACACACGCACAAAAGAACACTGCGTATTTCACCGAGACTCAGTAAGCTAAAAACATGCCTGGTGTAGCATGGTCGGTTATCAATGTATATTGCAGTAGAAGAGAAGTCATGAAATGACAATGCGAGTAGGAAGTTATTGAGTAACCAGTAACACTTATTTTCAAATTAGAAGCGAGTCCAACAAACAATCGGGTAGAAACTTCAGTGTGGTAGGGTCGTAGAGCAATATAATCATTGAAATTCCCTCAAAAAGTGTAGAAACTTGGTTTAACTTCATACCACGAGGTGTAGGCAGAAATATGTAAAGATCATAACTCATTTTTTGTTTTGATTCAGTACTTAGCATTTCGAATCATGTTACTTTACAAAGATGCCTAAGTAGCACACATCGTTACAGTTTTAGTAATAACGATTTGGTGTAGCGATCATTTTGATAATTTTTCAGTGAAGTGAACTTAGTTTATTTGTAATTATTTCAAAAGTTTACAAGTACAACATAACTCCTATCCAGAGAAGTTGGTCAACTGCTGTTACAGAGAACCCACGATAAACATTAATCAGAACCCAATAAATGAATGATCATAGATATTACCAATATACCCGTGCAATACATCATGAAAGGCTGCTTAAAGTAGTCCACACTAGAAGAATAAACCGGTGGAACAAGTTTTTGTTGTATTGTGTTATTTCTGATTGCTCTAGAGTAAATACAAAATCGAATAGTGTCATATAATAAGCAAATAAATTGCGATGAGTAGCGTCTGTATCAGCCTTTGGGAAAGACTGGTACAAATCCCGAAGGGTTAGGCCGAACAAGCTCTGGGTTTTATTTTCTTGGATTCCCTCAATCGCCAAGGTAAATCCGGATTGGATACTTAATAGGACTCAAGTCCCACCTTAGGTATAAAACACAATAGGTAAGATGGTGGTAGCAAATGGTCTGTCATCTCTCCACATATATTGAAAGCAGGTGGACTGTACCTACTGCATCCTATCCGGCACGTGTAAAATCAGAGATAGTACAGTTGGGTGTGGACATGTGCCTAAGGAAGATATTACGTACAAGCCATGAGGACCACGCAGCGTGAAGTAAGCATTTTCAAAATCTGAGATGCATAATAAACATTTATGTACACAAATTTTTGAATTTTTCATGTCGACTCTCTGTCAAAACCCTTAGTCTATACACGGCTAGTATGAAGAAATGGTTAATTTCCATCAATTAACTAAAATAATAAAGAGTTAAATGGTGAAGCCTGGGACTCAAGTACTTACAATAGTAAGTCGCCACAACAAATCTCGGATGCGAGAGCACCTAGTGGTTTACTGGGGAAATATACGAAATGTAGAATTTAATGTCGTGACGGCACGTTGGCCATGGTAGATCAATGGGTTAGAGCGACTGGACGGAAACCATGAGTTCCGTGGTTCAAATCCCGACCATGGCATTGAATTTTTCATGTTGACTCTCTCTGTCAAAAACCTTAGCCTATACACGGCTAGTATGAAGAAATGATTAATTTCCACCAATTAACTAAAATGTATGTACATGTTAGCAATGTTATATGTCAGATTCTGGGCCCTGGTTATAACATTGTGGTCCAATTTTGTTATTAAAGCAAAAAAATTTAAAAGGACGCGCATTTTCCATTTAAGTGAGGCTTCCAAAACAGTTACAAGACATTAATCCGATGTGCACAATTAGACCTGAATTCATTTCAATATTCGGAACTGTAAATAAAGATAACTTACATGTGGATGACATCAAGGAAAGGATTTTATAACATTAATGGTTCCTTTTGTTTAATTTCTATAAATTTCTATATTTAGACGAGCACTGCGTGCATTACCAGTAAAATCTTGATATTAAATTCTGGTCCTCTACCTGCTGAAGCTACTGTTAAAGTAGAAATGAAAGCATTTTGCGAATCTGAATTCCACTGTTCGGTCAACAAAGCCAGATTTTTCATTTCCCTTCAAAACATTTAAAATTTGAAGTGACTTACGAAAGACAACCATATGTTCAAAATGGGTCATTTAATTTGTGCTTGTACTTCACTTTAGGTAACATTAGGATAGAGTAGAACATGACGTTTACAAGAGCGGAGTGCTACACCAATTAGATAACGAAGAGGAAACCGATCAGATCTCCAGCGCGTCAAGTGTGGAACCTTTATCGATCACATCAGATTTATGTTTACATTTCCCTTAAGGGGATGTTTGAATTTGCCAGCTTCCCTTTCTGCCAGTGATTTACTATTGCAGACAGACTTGCAAGGAAATGTAAAACCACAGAACGGTGGCTTCGAGCTCCTTGAATATTGTGGTAGAGATGCAAAATGTTCACCTCATCTTATTTTCCCCAAAACTGTTAGCTCAATGCTAACTTACAGTCAACCTCTCGTACACAAATATAACCCTACGTAACGTCTCTACAGTGTTCTTTTGAAGTCTTGGTAACACGAACCCTTTCTGACAAACACACACAGGTCCAGCTACACCCCAGTTTTGAATAAAGCTCCGATATTCGCACATAAAATGCTTCGCTGCCGGTTCCACAGCTTACTGATTCCTCACTCGGAGCCGCACTGCTTTCTACCCGTTACACGGCTTGCCGACTCCTTACCGTTTGGAACATACCAACTCGGCTCTATCCTCATTACTGATTCCTGTTAGCCATGCATCAGGATTACATGTCAGTCGAACACGGTAGAACTTTCTGAAGTTGGAAGCCTTTGAAATTAGTCGCGAAAAGGCCTTTTTGTATAATAATAATAATAATAATAATAATAATAATAATAATAATAATAATAATACCACTCTCTTCTTGGTCATCTGTCCTTTAACGCATGTTTATTTCTCACGGCAACTTTCTTTCTCTTGGTAACATCAGCCAGAAGCTGACCTTGAGCGTGTGTTAATTTCTCGTGGCAGGTTTCTGTACTACGTGGAGAAATTTCACCGAGTCTCTGAATCAAGGAAAAGTAAAAGTACGATTTTTTGTTTTGTTTTCTTTATTACGTAGAATTTTGGAAAATTTTGAGTTCATAAGAAATGACAACGGTTTTGTTTAACACGTCAGATATTTTAAGACATTTTCATGACAAATGAAATATACTTTAGAATTTCATGAGAATGTTATCTTAGTCTTCTTTCTGGACAACTTGCATGACTTGTAGGCCATAAGAGATGGAAAAACGTTTACTACGTAAAAAATGTGTGTCAAAACGCACAGTGTGTGTAAAATGCATTTTGTGTGTGTGTGAAACCCTCCCGATGAAATCATCGTTGTTTTAATCGTCCAATACTTGCTCAATTGTACATGTCTTATTCGTTAAGCCTACTGTTTACCATTCCATTGTATCTATAAGATTATACTTATGTAAGCTAATTTCTACAAACTTCTGTCTCGATTAAGATGTGGATAGGAGAATATGCAGTTTTAAAAAGTTTGTACAAGAGAGTGAATAGAGAAAGTCATGTGAGTATACACATAGATTTTTTATAGTAGTAATTTCCATTAGTTTTGCTTAGTTAGAAACGATGTGGATTGGCGGCGGCGTTTTCAAATATGTATCTATTCTGAACTCAAAGCAGCACATTCTTTGAAACACGTTTACCTGGAGCATTTTTTGTTCCTTTGGCCATGCCCCAAAGACCTCGAGGTAGTCGTTGGAAAAGCTAACAAACATGAGTCACGCTGCGACGCCAGGGCGGCTCGGCGCCACGCGACGCTATGTCCAGACCTTCAGGATCTTGTCCATCGATTTCTTCCCCTTACCCCTCAGCTGGAAAATGAAAGCGTTTCCGTGTACTTAGTTTGTGGGGCCCCGGATGGGTTTCCGGGCCCGCAATTTTGTTGGTACTCCATTTGGGCCTTCACCAGAGAGCAATATCATAAAGAGATCACTTTGTTCAAATTTCGATCTTTGTATATGTTAATATTACCAAATTCTTGCTGCCATTCCATGAAAACACGTTACTTTTCCATCTTAAAATGCATATTATTTTGCAGATTCTTTAAACAATGGAGAAAACGAACACGCAGCTGTGGTCGCATATATAATTCGTCTAATTACAGTGTATAACACGGGGGTACATACAAACTCGCCATCTGTGTTATATGGTAGATCAGAACTTATTAGTCAGTGGTCCATTTTTATCCATTACTGTAGAAGTGTGTCCATTTTGTCTCTGGACAACTTACGGCATTAGTAAAGATTGTTTTAGTAGACCATTATGCAATTATGGGGCAACGGGTCCCAGAAACTGTAACATAAATGCTGTCTTAGTTGTTTCAAAGAAAATAAATTCAATTTGTTTACAGCAAATTGCCATTAACAAGTTCTGCTTTTGTTAAATCTTAACGTCAATTGTACTAATACAGGAAATAGTCATAAAATTACTCATTGGTCGTCGACCAATGGCAGGTTTTCATTTTTTTTCAGTCCCCCCTTTTAATTTTCAATTAAAATTAGAATTTTTTTTAATTCACCAAATACTTCGAAATATGGAAATGCACATTTTGAAGCCCCCAAAATAATTTTCTTTTACATTGATTTGCATGTTAATTATTGTGAACACGTATTTGGTTACGTGACCTAAATTTACAATACATTTGTCAGTTGCCATGGCAACAAGCATAAAACGGGTCATTAATGCTTACGGCTCTAGTTTTCAATACTTATGGTACCAGTAGGAAGTGACGTAACAGCAACAGCATAATACTTACGATACCAATAGGAAATGACGTAATACCCAACAGAATAGTAGTAATTGATTTATTATTGCTTTTTACGCTTTTTCAAGTATTACAAAAAGCAATTGACTAACCTCTATCAGATCTCGACTTGACAAGTATCACAGTTCTTAATACGCAATATACTATTATACATATGTGAGGGAAGAATATAATTCTAAAACGAAATGTGGAATAAATACCAAACTTTCTAATTAAGTTAAGCAGCTTCAAAAACTGCCATCTTGTGCGATTTTTTAAAATGAAAATTGTTAATGTTGATTTAAGTGTCATATATTCAAGATATTTGCATGATAAGTAAAAAGGCAAATCTTGAATTTGCTGCGAAGTAACATTTGAAGCTCCTTTCATTCAATGAATTTGTATAACAAGGAATCTGTAAGAGACGAGCAAAAATGTACCTTACAAAGACCCCTAGGAGTCTGAACAGCATAACTCAAAAACGAAAAATGCGACGAGCTTCAATTATTCCACCAAACTACCCTTTATATAACGTTATCGTTTTTATTTTCTGAAAAATTTAATTATCTTAATTAAAATGCTGTTTATTTAGCATGTTTGCAATGCATATGAAATGTAGGTGTATTTTTTTTACAATCTCCTGTGAGGTCGTTCTGAATGACTTCTGCATAAATGATTAACCGTACCTAGAAAGAAATGGTGTTACTAAACAAAACATAGGTAGATCTCGCTACTACGTGTTGTAAGTAGGAGAATTATTGTAATTTCATCCAAAATACGATTTCGAGAATTCAACAGGAAAAGAAGAGTATACCTGAACGAAAATCCACATGTTTGGTATTTGTCATCTTCCAATGATGTAACACAAAGATTTCAAGAAAATACGCCCACTTCATTAGCTTTACATGAAACACTTTTTAATTTTTTTATTTTCTCAAGATTTTGATTAAAACACCTTGTTTAAAATATTTTCATGACAAAATGTACACCTTGAACTTTCTGCGAATATTTTGGATGACTTTTGTATAACTGGTAACCGCAAGGGGTAGTCAAAATCTTATTGCTATATATAACAAACACAATTTCTTTTTTTTTTTTTTTTTTTTTTTTTTTTTTTGTCGAGGAACCATTTACGAGTTATTGATTTTGTTTTAATTTTCCAATACTTACACTTTTTTCTCATGGGAAGTCGCTATTTTTATCTTGACTGAAAGGAGAAGGGAATTTTAAAGCTGCCACATAGCTGCCAGCTTTAAAATATTTTAGTATCGCTTAGCGAACTGTTCCCACATTTTCCTTACATCTGACTTTTAAGTGAGGAAAATTGAATAATATCGTAGGGAATATTAGGATTAATCATTTTTGCAGTTTTTGGAAGGTGCTTATTACATTTAATTTATCTTAACCCCAAATTTTATTGATCGTTAATTATAACCATTATACAAATATTGGTTACTTTTATTTTAAAATGAGCATTAAGAATTTCTGCAAATGTTTTATATCGATTAATATGCAATAGAGAAATATCTAAGGTTTTTAAGAATTGTTTCTACAAGTGTAGGGAAACTCGTGAGTTTATCAAATTTTTTTGTTAAGCTGTTACACGCGCCAGCCTTTTTTATAATTTAAGGGATAAGACAATTTCCATTCTTCTACCTACCAAGTCCGTTGAGAGAGTAATAAGGTTGTGTAATATCTAGACGTAACATTTTAGTCTGGTGTCTTGAGGTCGCGGGTTCCAATCAGACGTAGGGCAATGGATTTTGTTCGTGCGTAAAAATCCTTATGGCTTCCTTCGGAAGAGAAGTGAAGCCGGTGGTACCGTGTCGTAGATTTAATGCACGTAAGAGAACCCCAAACTCGATAATGGAGCCTTTCACGTCCAATATATAATGGGAGTTCGAGAACCCGGGCAGTTAAAGAGCTTAGATAAATAAAAACTCATTTTCAATTTTGTGTGTGATAAAATAGTACAAGTCTAAGTAGAATAATGTGTAACTGGATCGTTTTCTTTCGAGGTTTCAGACTTGCAAAGTGACACACTTGATTTGAAAATGTGTGCAAATTTAATTAAATGAGAGGTAACATTTCGTTTGGTTATATTGAACTAGAGCTAAAGCTAAAGTAATGTTTCATTTGTGTGTGCAACGTTTCTGGCTTCGAAATGAAAAGGCAGCTTTTAGGGTTGATTCTATTTAGCGAATAGCCACGGTTAAGGCATCAATCACTCCCAGCGTACAGAATGGTTCAGAAGTTATTTTGATAGAACATATAATACTGGAATATGTTCTCGAGGAAAACAATTTTACATATAGGAGTATGACGTGGATTTCAAAATAGAGATTTGGCAATCCAAGTTTAGTTGAGTAGTCTTAGTGACTTATCCAAATATATAACTTGGGAGTTATTGTTGCTTTTTTGTAACTTACGAAAACCGTGACGAGCGCCCTCAGGAAATGTATTAATGCACAGAAATAATTTACATCTGCAGCAACTTTAAAAGATGCATTTGCTTTGATCAACTTATCGAGCCGAAGATAACTTAGTAAAAACAATCTGGAATCTCGAGACAAAGTACGAGTATAGAATACGTTTTGATATGGTAGTGGTGTGCGATGTGTACGGTTCTAAATGCAATGGCTGTTTTAGGTCAGATAAGGACTGCGGTCGTGAGTTTATCTGAAATTGGCAATCGGATGACGTGTCTGAAAGATCTAAATGTACTGGCCGAAACCTTCGGCTCAGAGAGGGCCGCGCCGTAGCTCAGTGGTTAGACCGCTTGGCTCTCACCAAGGCGTCCCGGGTTGGATCCCAGGCGATCGGAAAGTGAGATTCGTGGTGGACAAAACGGCGTTGCGGGTTTGCTCCGGGATCTCCGGTTTCCCCAGCCATCTCATTCCACCGGTGCTCCATCTTCATCTCATGTATCACCAGTGTCATCGCCTGCGGTGCCGTATGTAGTAAAAGCGGGCGTTAAACACTACACATTTCATTTCAGCTCAGATATCTCTGCTGAAAAATTAGACTTAGCATTGAAATGTATTTGATAAAGTACGCCAGTTGTACATAATTCCGACGCGTGTCACAGATTTAACAAAGTCGTTTGCAAACCAAATCGAGGTAGAACAGTTTGGCCAATAAAGATCCAAACAGAAAACAGACTTCCCCAATGAGTCAGCGCCGCCTTACCATATTCGTCCAGAAAATAAGCGTTTTGGATTTACCAGTTCCATAATATTGAACAACATAAAAGATTTGATAACGAAGCAATAAGCGGTGAAAAACGTGAATCATATATTTGAAAGGTTGATAATACTGGCCAATTACACATGCGGAATCTATTGGGCATGGGCAGAATGTTGGTAATTTTGATGAATAGGAAATGGGGGGGGGGGGAGTCAAGATGGCGCCCACCGCGTTAGGTATTGATTGGGAGGCGCCACTGTCGCCCCCGACGCCCGAGGGTCCCGGCCCCAGCCCGACCAAATCGTCATATTGTGACGGGGTAGCGAGCAGGACAGACGGGATCATGCTGATAAACCTGGTGAAGGATTCTGTGCTCCAGTGCTTTTGCCACACGTGCCGAGCTCCGCTACCCCCCGCAGGTAAAGAGCAACCAAATACTTGAAGCTTGAAGCATTTTATATCTCAACTTGGGGCAATTTGGGTTTAACGTTTGTGGACTTGACTCTTCTAGCACGCCGAGCAGCGCCCATCAAGAAGTCGAAGAACAAGCCTCGATGCAAGCAGCCAAAAAAGGTTAAATTCATCAGTAAGTAGTGGTGCTGTAGCATATCATACTTAAGTGTTGTAGTTTTGATATTCTTGGGAAAACGCTTTCCATAAATATGTAACCCTAAACACTTGATTGAAAATTTAGAGACTTCTTGCTTAGTAATGAAGCCAGATTTGCAATCTTTGCCGCAGCAGAAATTTCGTTCCCAAATGTAATTACGGGCGTGTTTCAGATTCATTATACTTAAATCAGCCGGCGTTGCAGTACTCTTTAAGGATTTCCTTCAGTTTGGTCAAGATGTTTAATCGATACTTCCGCCCTCAAGGTTCTGCTTCCAGCAGGTTTTTGTACTGACCAACAGAAAATAACTATGGAAGATTTTAGTGTTGGTATTGGCGAATGGAAACACGGCGCACAGTCTGAACAAGTGAAGGTGTGAAAAGGCAGGCATTTTGCACCACGGACATGCATGCGGACTTCTGCAGCAAAACGTGCTTGGTACCGTGTGATGGGTGCGGCTTTGTACTTTTCGTACAGTAGATGGCGCTTTGTTCTGGTGCGAATGAAGGGCTATAGTTGAGGTTATTTCGCACCCTTTGTTGCATCCATATTTTTGTTTAAAATCATATTTTCAAGTAAATATTAGTTATACTTGCAAATATAGTGTAATCTCCAGTATTTCATTGACTTGTTGACCACGTTTTAAATTTACTGGTAAAACGTTGTGGATTCTAACGAATTTAAGTTGGAAATTAAAGATCATGTTAGAGAACTATTTCTAGCTAAGTTATAGAGAATCACACAGAGATAAAAAAGAAAATTTTGGTGTATAGGAATATTTTGGCATTTTTTTCTTTGAAGTTTTGGAAGGATGCTCTTTCAATAACATGCTTAAATGCCTTTGTGCCTTTTGATGCTAACCTTTTCTTGTATACTAATAAAATGTAAGGTGGGGAGGGTGTTATTGATTTAAGTTCATGTAAAGATATGTTGGGATATATGACGGTTCTAACCAAGGTTTCTGGTGCAGGAATAATAGCAATACTGTATTAGCGATAACTGCAAAAAAGGCAAGTGAAACTTTACACCTATTTCTTGAACTTTACTTTAAAAGCGGAAGAGCAAATGTTTCTTTGAAGGGTATATTTGCAGTTGACTTAATGGTAGAATCTACCCACTACGTATGTTGGAGGGTACCTTGAACCAATTCGGATTATTAGGAAGTTTTGGCGTTCATTTACTGGTCGAAACTGAGCACTTTAGCTCGTAGCTTTATAGCCCAGCGCATCTGGCAGCCTTTTCAGCAGTCCTGGGGTCAGTTCTCGGACATCTCATAATGCTTTATGATGAATTAAGATTTCCACGGTATTCTTATCCTAATTTAATCTTTGTGATTTCCACTCGGTTTACATAGTTTCGTCATACATGGAGCTTATGACTCAGTTAAATGCCAAATGAGGTATTCAACTTCCTCCAAGGATGCGACATTTTCAAGAAAATCCTCCCCACCCTGAACTACCCATTTACATGGGACATTTTTTGGATATTTTGATCTCATCAAAAATGGCTAACCATTTTGATTACTTAAGATATTTTCGTGACACGTGAAATGTGTATCTTGGAACTTTCTGGAAATGTCCTCGGAAGTCCTCTGTTCTGGATGACTTTCACAGAACTGGTAAACCGTAACAGATGGACAAAATCGTATAGAACTGATGTAGCACAGAATTTGTCAATTGTTGGGAGGAAAGGACCATTTCATAAATATTCCTCGTTATTAGGTTACTTTCTTTTTAAGTAGGAGTGCATGTTTTTCCACTTCCTTACCTTGGCCATGCAAAGAGAACAGAATTTCAACATCGTCGCATAGCGCTGTTATATTTGACTGTCACTTGAACCATATTGTATTCCCATTCTCCAAGAAAATTAGCAATAAGATAATTTTTGCAAATATTTGATTCTTGTGAAGTAGAGGATTAAGCATTTATAAGAATGGTTTTACATTAGAGAAAGTAATGTGAAGTTTATGAGACTTAAAATTTTACATTTTACTACACTTGTTTAGATTTGCCATAGCTTGCCCAGAATAATTAGTCCTCTGTTGTATTTATTAGCCGCATCGCTTTCGAGTTTATACTATCAAAGGTAATATTAGTTGCAGATAGCAAATTCTGAAAAACTTAAAATTGTGCAAAATATAAAGTAAATGAGAATTAATTATTTTAATATATTAGAGGCTTCTGGTGCTATTAAGTGATAATTTAATTCACAAATTATTGCACCGATTAAGTACCATAAACTATCTCTTTTCTTTGCTAAACTCGGCAACTTGAAAACTAAAAAGTGTCTTCAGTTTCACCATTACGTCGCTGAGGAATTTCTGTGTTTACGACTAAATTTATAAATAGGGCTAGAAAATTGAGGACCTATAAATTGTATAAAAGAGACCTATGAAAAAACCTAAAAATATTGCAAAAAGGACCTAGAGATTGGAAAAAAGGACGTACAACAGTGATATCTGCGAATTAATAAATTAATTTTAAGCTAGATATTTAATACACAAGTTTGAAGAATAACATCCAAGAGATATACAACACATAGAGCGAGGAAAACTACATCTAAGAAATACTTCTGATTCAGCAACCAGCAATGGACATTCTGGAGAAGGACTTTGAAATATATATAATTAAACCAAACGGCCTAACCACCCTCGAGTTACAGAAATTCAACTTCGGAAAGCTGCATTATATGGCAAGTCATCTGTAAATTCTTAGCTGTAAAAGATCGTTGATTTTCTGACAGCTTTTCCCTCCACATCAACGGATGTCATTGGTGTATACTTGAAACGAGTTAAATTTTGTATAGAAAAATAACCGGATATTTATAGTCGGGGAGAAATTACTTTGTGATTGGCACATCTCCCTTCTGGAGGGTCGTCATCTTCTAACTGATCGTGGCTGACTTGGAAGTTTGTCTTCATGAGTTATTGGTTATTAAGTATTGTGTTAAGTATTGGACCGAGAAGGTACCAACCACTCAGTTCACTGGCTGATTCAGAGGGCTGTGTCAATCACAAAGTAATTTCTCCTTTACCTTAGAGTTTTACTAGGTTCTCTGCTGGTGCTAATGACTTGAATACAATAGGAAATGTCCTCTCATCTGTTACCTGCTGTAGCATATTAGTTTAAAGAAATCAGAATTTGCGCTAGGTTATGTTGAACAGGAAACAGTCAAGAGAAATTAAACTAAAAAAAAAAAGTTAACGAAACAAAAGGACCTTTAAATAAAGAATAGCTGGAAAGGCAAAGAGAACAAATACAAACTATAAAAGAGGAGCTTTAAATAATAATAAAAAAAAGTTAAAAAGAAGAACGAACAAATAAAATCCTCCATTTCCTAGCCTATAGTGACCCATAATTAACATGTTTGGCCTCATCTTCAGACACTAGGGGGAGGAGTATTTAGCCCTAATTAGTGCAGGGTGGGGATGGTTGGTGAATCACTATGCATAAATTCAAATTCTAAATCTGTAGTAGCTAGAACGTCAAAAGTCCCTTTTATTTATTTACGTTCTTTAACTTTTTAAGTCATATCGGACGATGAATGGAATGGGTGAATTGATGCTCAAATGGGCCCAGGGTCCATGGAGCTAAGAGTTACCCGACATTCTTCTTTTAGGATAAGGGAAAACCTCGGAAAACCCCTTATCCAGGTATCTCGCCCTGGCCGAGACTCGAACTCGGGACTTCTTGAACGTGAGGCGGTCATGCTACCATCTACGCTACCGAGGTGGGCATCAAAAGTTTACTGACCATTATTTCCTGCATAGATTGAATGACAAATATATGGCATTGCTCTTATTTTATTAGGATGTTACTAATTTAGATAGTTCTATGAAATCACTAAAAATAGGGAATTTACCATTTGTGAAGGCCTTTACCGCCCAAAGTTTCCCGAATGTTGAAGCGGTTTTCGAAGTAGTATAGTTATAGGATTATTTTTCTGTGAAGAATCTAGTGTGTATCCATAATGCCTTGTTATAAATATTAAAATGTAGTCTAATCACTTGCGGTTAATCGTGATAAATGTTGGCAGAAGTTGTTTGTGTACTTTGTACAGGAGTGACATGAAGTTAAACTGTTAAAGAAACAGGTCGGCGGGGGGGGGGGGGGCGGGGAGTTGTTAGATATTACGTGCTCTTTGAGCGCATTCAGGAAATAGAGGTTCACTTAATGTGGCAACGATATAGTGTAGAAAGTTGCATATGGCTTAACTATTCTACTTGCGTTATGTTTAAAAGGGAAGAAAGAGCTGAGATTATTATAAGTATCCGGTTATATATGGTAGAAGTGTTGAATAATATAGGATTCTGCCATCCCGTTCATATACATTCACTAACCTAGGTGTTGTAACCTAACACGTGCTAAATTTCGCTGATACAGGACCCTGTTATCCCGTTCATATACATGACAGAACGTTGAGGCGTATTGACCTTCAGTGATCAGCGCTGTATCCATTCCTTATGTTGAATAGTGAAATATTAGTAACTTCGCTTACAGTACGGGACGAAACATAAATGGAGCACTTGGTAGCTTCGTGGTTATTTAAGGTTAGCCAATTCTACGCAAGACCGCTGCATGACTATAAAGCATTGAATAATTATGCACGTAATTATTGTAATTTTCAAAGAATGAAAATGAGGCTAAGCAGCCCTATCTTCTGAAATTTCCTTAACGGAGAAAGAGAGAAAACCAACTAAATTACTGCACTTTTGTTATTGAATGACTATTGCAACTGTAGGAAGTTTTGTGTGTGTGTGTGTGTGTGTGTGTGTGTGTGTGTGTGTGTGTGTGTGTGTGTGTGTGTGTAATTTACGTCCAACGTTAAGTCATATCGGACGATGAATGGAATGGGTGAAATGATGCTCAAATGAGTCCAGGGTCCGTAGAGCTTAGTAACCTGACATTCGTCTTTCAGGATAAGGGAAACCCCCGGAAAAACCCTTATCCAGATAACTCACCCTGGCAGAGATTCGAACTCGGCACCTCTTGAACGTGAGGCAGACATGCTACCACCACGCTACCAAGGCGGGCATATATAGGAAGTGTACTGTAATATAACTCCTTTTCTAGTGTGATCATTTTTACAACGGGAATAATTTTTAAAGGTGATTTACTCAACTGGCAAAGGCGTAATGTCAAATATATCAGCAATGTTCCGTCACTGAAAGATGTCTCAATGTCATCGTCGGTATTTTCGTGTACAAATTAACTTCAAGCTTCTTGTTTCAGTAATCCATCCCTTTTCTCAATAATTCATTTAGTCTTCTAGTATAAAAAGCCCCCTGACATTAACAAAAAGCTTTTCTTATTTAATAATTTCTGTAATCATAGGTATTATATGGTAATGCAACTAATTTTCTAAAGTGTGATCAGTCTTTACAAATATACCATGACCGTAATATAAACCACATGCTTTAAATGCATCACAATGTTAAGCTATACAAAATTGTGTAATTTTTTATACTATTGCAATTATTAATGAAAGACAATCTTGTGTTAGCTCAGTTATGATGAATCTGAATGAAGATGTAAATAAAAGTAACGACATATTCATAGTTCTGGTTTACATCACATTATATAAAATAAATTTCCCTTCCGACGTAGCTACGGAACGATATGCGTTAAGCAAAACATGCCATGGATATGAAAGATAAACAGTTGTACTAACTGATTAATCAACGTACCCTGATGATTTAAGTGCTGTAGGTACAATCCCAGGAAATTCATCAGCGGTATCTACTGAAGAATCACAAAAGGATTTCGATTCCCTCTTTCTCCTTGTCACGATATTCAATCATGTTATATATGATTTCTCGACCCTGCCGATGTATGACTACTGTCTAGAAGAAATGATTGCACCTGAACAGTGTACATACATTGTAAATACTCGCTGTGTATACTTAATAAGCAATAAGCTCACGTAAACATCTTCTTGTATTTTCTGGTATACCTCGCTTTGCCAGGCAGTACACACGCTAACATTGTCGTAACCTGACACGTGCTAAATTTTGATGACACAGGACCCTGTTATCACATTCATATCCCACGCGATATAGTCTTCCAGAAATACAACCGCAGATTGAGCATGTGTTGTGCACACCTACTTGAAAGGGGAATCTTCATTGGTACATAATAATGGAGTTACATATTTGGACACTTGCGCTTCACTTTCAATCAAAATTGGATGCCATTTGTGAGAAAACAAATTATTAATTCCTGATGTCTTGCCTGAAGCTAAAGTTCCACGAAGAACGCTATTCTTTAAGTTGATTCATGGAAATTAATCGTTCCTTCACACAAGCCGTAAGGTTAACTAAGGTTTCGGATAGTCAAACTGAAAAATTCAATGCCACGGCCGGGATTTGAACCAGGGTTCTACTGGTTTCCGTCCAGTCGCTCTTACCCACAGAGCTGCCATGGCCAGTGACATTTGGCGCCGTCATGACATTAAATTCTCCAATTGACTCCTATTTTCCTGATAAACCACTAGGGGCTCTCGTTTTCGAGATACACCGTTTGTGGCGTCGGTAATCTTTTCATTAAGTATTAAGACTTTAAACACACGATTCTTCCTGGAACTATATCGGAGTCGTACAATATTAATGCACGTGCTGGCTACAGTGCTGTGAGCTGAGGTTATTAGGGTTGGCCTTGAACTGTGCGAGTGTAATTGACTAGTGTAAGTAATAATTGATGTGTTTTTATGGACGCCCTTTAACTACTGTTTCTGGGCGTGTAATGCCCTTAATTTTGCTCAGGGGGCTCTTACAGACCTGATGTTCTTTTACGTACCGTAAATATACGTGAGACCATCGGCTTTACTTCCCTTCCGAAGGAAACCATGCTAAATATGTTACGCCCAAAAATGGATAGTACGCCGGTTTTAAATCCGCGACCTCGGGAACCCGAATCTCTCGTTACTCCGAGACCACGGAGGACGACATCTAGGTTAATGTTCTTTTTTTTCCCTAGCTAACATCATTTACACGTATGTGAGTAGTATTCAGGTGTATTAACTTATTTCCTTTGAAGTGCCTGTCCAGTTTTGGAATCAAATTTGGGTACTTCTATTTTAAGAAATAAAAGAATGGATATTTCACAGTATTGTCTCAAGTCACTATGGATAAGCATTTTGAATGAGACTGCATCCAGATAGCTGGATGCCGCATTAAGTTTTGTCAACCAATGTGGATGTTCGCAGACAAGCAGGCCGTCGTTCTTGTTTCATCGTATGTGGTAGAGATTTATTGTGAATGACTCAACCACTTGTGTGTAAACCCGGTGCATCAGGAAGCGATTATTATCTTTTCAAAGTTGCGTCTACGTTACGGTACTGCTGATATGAATGAGCGGACCATGGTGACGTCATCGTCTGGCACAGACAAAGCGGCGCCGCCCTGGAGATCGATAGCTTGTCCCTGACGCGTCTGCAACCCGCCTGCAACGTTTATTCCTGTCCAATGCGCTATCGCACAATTTTTTTCTTATGTGCAAAATATATATTAGTAAGCTGCTGTTTAAATGAAGTTGATATTATGTTCACTAAACATTACTTTTTCCTTTAAACAGTAATTGTTAAAGCAATGTAACACAATTCAGTATACAGTATAACCTGGTTAACCCGGACCAGTATTGGAAAAAAAAAAAAAAAGTTTAGCGTAGTAAATGATTTGTTTTACAGACGATAAATTGCTGTTCTCGGTGGGTACATGTAAGTTGAATTTTCTTGTCCCCCCCACCCCCCACCTGCTTGGGGTACTAGAGAAACTTTGATAAAGTTGTAGAAAAGATTGTGGCCTGATGTGTCTAACTTGCCGGAAAACAAGCTTCAAGGAACAAAAAATAATAAACATGGGAACTGATTTTATACACTTTTTAAAAATATTGATGGCTGTTCCAGTGTTGAAGATATTTGACTATAGGTTGCAAATCAACAGTGATGGAGGTTATAAACCTATTACAGAGGAAGGCATTTACTGAAAATGAAAATGAAGAGTATTCAGATTCAGTGTTGATGAACCATCTGTGGTTGTGACCAAGACATAAGCAGTAAGAAACAGAAACATTGATTTATTTCAAGAGTCAAGCCGAAACATTGTCAAATGATCTTACAGTACATACAGTATATGTGTTTCTAGGTGAAAATGTGCCGATATTAATTTCTAAATTCCATTAAAAATATTCTGATTATTTTTTTTCCCCCATGTTCTCTGGATAACCCAGATTTCCCTAATTAGGTTCGGTCCTGGTACCAGTTGATCCGGGTAAATGAGGTTTCACAGTACTCCACATTTTAACAAACTATTTAGAACTATTAAAATATTAATTTTTTTATTCATATTGACTTTTTTATATTTGTCTAATGAAATGCTCTTTGTAATACAGTTTGTAGTATTGCTCCCAAATTAATTTTATCGTGGTATACAAATGTAAAGAAGTGTTTTTCTTAAAGAAACGTTCTTGAAAGTACTTGTTATGGAATATTTAACACTTTTCACTGTGGGTTATGGAAAGTAATTTCAGCTTGCTATTAACATTTTAACCAGTATGCAAGAATTATATCCATAATTCCTAACGCTCTCCCTCATAATTTGAAGTTGATAACTTGCTGGACCAAGTAGCCTTTTGAGGGTTGCACATAGTTTTAGAATACGAGGTAAAGGGTTAAACCTAGAGATGTAAGTGTTGCATTATTGAAAGTATTTAAATAATGAATGAACCAGAGAGTTGCTGGGCTTACAGTACTTAAACCTTGGCTGCATTTCCTGTGTATCTTGCGTCTAAATCTAAATGAAAATATGCAAAACAATTGGGAAGCAGTAGAGGTACTTGTGTAATATGCATCATTAACCTATTAATGTATGAAGCTGATTTAGCTGGTGCACGAAATTACGTTTCTGCAATAACCTCGCTTGGAAACTAGCTTTTGGCCATTGAATTTACTTAATCCAGTGACAAATCAGTGAATCTAGCAGAAACTTATCAGATCTTTAGAGGGAAAAAAAAATAATCCAGCATAAGGAAATATTTGTTCCTTCCAACTGTGTTTTAAGCCAAACTTGGGTCACAACCTTATCTTACAGGTATACCGATAAACTACTTTTCAGGTTTTATCAACGAACAACAATGATATTAACTAAAACATGAAATTTGGAGCTGTTTTGAACCAAGTCTCACATTTCAACAAACATGTTACATTCATACACAAAGTGAAGTTTACAAAACCTTTATTAAAAAAGCAATGTAAGATTTTTATGTCGCTATCAGAACATGATGTAAGATATGAAAATAAGCACAAAACTGGTGCATGTTGTTTATGCACAGAAAATTTGTATTATGAACATACAAATGCACTGAAATTTTATCATCTTTACAGCTTTTTGTACATGAGTATGGATTATTTGTGCTTGAAAATCAGTATGAAGTGTTGAGAAATAGTGGTATCATATCATCACTTGTGTCAAAGCTTGAAAGTAAAGAAGTGATGTAGATTGGGCCACTTTCTTCTTAAACTACTAACTCAGTTTTAAGGTAACTTGGTTCAAATATTGTGTGATACCCAGAGAAACATGCTGCAGGTTACACATCCTTTATGGAAGGGTGGATCTTAAAAATGAAGTATCAATGTGTCTCTGTTTTTGGGATGCTAATTACAATGATTATACTCATCAAAGCTCAAAATAAAATTACCTGTATAAGAGGAAGGAAATATATGCTAGAAAATTCTGGAATTTTGATAGTTCATTATATAAAAAATGTGTAAGGAGCAAAAATTGTGTTAAAACCAGAAGCTACTTAGCCGATATTTACATAAGTAACTGGAAAAGGTTTTTATAATCCGTGTTTGAAATAAGCTTTTCCCGTATATCTTAACATTCACATGCCCGCCTCGGTAGTGTAGATGGTAGCGTATCTGCCTCACATTCAAGAGGTCCTGAGTTCGAATCTCGGTCAGGGTGAGTTACCTGGATAAGGTTTTTTCCGGGATTTTCCCTTATCCTAAAAGACGAATGTTGGGTAACTCTAAGCTTCATGGACCCCGGATGCATTGAGCATCTTTCACCCATTTCATTCATTGTCCGATATGACTAAATGTTGGAGGACATTCACATGAACTTATTACACAAATATAATATTAGCTACTAAAGCTACACTTATCTTAAGATAATTGATGTTAATACTTCTTTCTCTTAATATTTATTGCTTCACTGAAACTAGCTTCATTTTCTACATAATTCACATGAACTAATCACCTCTCTTTGGCTGCTGTCATGGTACAGACCAATGATCAGCAGCATGCACCCTCGTGCTGCCATCTCTTACCCGCATGCATGCTAGTGCACTCGGAACTGACGGATAAGCAGTGATGCAGTGACAGCTTTTCCGTATTGTTATAAAACTCCTTAGTTACGTTTAGACACAATGAAAGCACACAATGTTCAGATGTATCCAAATAAATATATTTTATGTAATTAGCATACCAGTTATTCAACCTTTTCTTTGAGGAAATTAATAGGCTAACATAAATACAATTCTAGGATAGTCTTATTAATGCTGTACCATACAGAACGCCTAATTAATAGTAATAATCATCATAATCACAATAGACAATACAATAACCATGCTGTACCTGCTGGTGTCCCGTAACTGCTGCAGCATTGTGATTCATTTATCACCTTCTAGTTTGTCATAATCACTAGCATGATAAGTGTCATACTGGCGCTGGAGATTATATTTTCCTATTACATTCAGGACCTTATTGCATATTAAACACCGTGCAGCATTATCAAATGGTGTAAAAAGATATGCCTACTCCTATGAAGGGTTAAATAATGTAGGGGTAGAAGACCTTTGTGAATATGTAGCCATTTTGTACACAACGTCAATACACAGGTAACTAACGAGCCTATACTGGTCACCCCATAAGTTAACAGGTTGCCTCCCTCTCCGCCCCTCCCGCACTACAGTGCATTCTATGGTGCCCTGCTTACCCAATACCTGTTTTAGCGTGTCGTGAAGACCACTTGTATAGACTGTTGTGTTGAATAAAAATGAGATCACTATTTCTCAATGTGATACATCCTTATGTTCGAGGAGAATTGTCAAATTTGTATTTTCATAACCATATGAATTAAGTATATTACGTAAGAGTTGCATTATTTGGAATGCATGTTAATTCTTAATACAAAATAAAGAAGATCCTTTGCTTGAAACCTGCCTCTTAGGATGACTGATAGCACGTGCATTTATTGGTAGTATTGACATAATTGTTTATATTACTTTTATCGCTGACCTTGCTTTGAACTGGATTTGTCACATAACCATTCAACGTGTGAGTTGAGTTTCATTATAAATTTGTTTTTTCACATGCCTTCACATCTTTATTTGCATGATTTTTTCTATCTTCCTGGCAATTATGACGTTCACTGCAGGTTTCCATGTTGGTGTGAAAGCAATGCATCTGCCAGTTTATCTATTTGTTGAACATATAGGTATGACAGGTTGCAAAAAGTGTAAAGCCTCTTTGTCATTAAGTAATTACAGGATTGAAGAGGTAACGTAAACTGAGTTTTAAAAAGCCTTCATTTGGTATGGTAGCCAATCACAAGTAGTATATTATGAATGTGAAAACAAAATAAAACCAGTGGAGATGTTAAGCTAGCTGTAAGATGCACTTGAATATTGTTGCATTTTTAATGGTCATCCTGAAATAGACCTATATCAGAAATATATTGGAATTTTAAACCACAAGACAGTGAATACCCTGTTCTTGTAATTTTTCATTTTTTCAAATGGTTCTAAAAATAATTTTGATTATAAGTATGTCAGTCTACTTCAAATCTGATATAAATGCTGTGCAGGATGAAAAAAAGATAGCGATAGTGAGACAAATGACCATTAGGGTTTTTATGGCTCAGGAAAAGTAATGGGTGTTAAATTATTTACATACCTTTGCTGTACTGACTTAATTTAAAAACATTAAGTAAATTCTGCATATGGTTTAGCAATCCTGTAAACAGTATAAACCCTATTCTTCTGTTGCTGTGCATGCTGTTTTTTAAATGTGTTAATGTTTTTCCAATCCGTTTGCTTTGGTGTTGTTCAAATGTTATATTTAATTTTGCTGTATTCTTTGAATGTAAATTATATATAATATTTGTGTATATTTCTTTTTGTAACTTAGATTTGTTTCAAATTGTCAGATAAAGATATGTATCATGGAAGGTCATTTTGTAAAAGATATAAGAGGTGCACATGTATGTGTTCGATATACTAACATTGAATTGCTGGTTTGAAATGTGGCAGCTGTCAACTCTAAATTAATCAATCTCTATTGTCCTTTCCTGGGATTTATATTTGGGATATCACTTCTGAACTTAACCTTAACTTTGATGTTCATAGCAACTGAGATCAGATGTCAGGAGAAGTCAAAAGGTGGACTGGCCTATGAGGTGATCCTAGCAGAACCAGTTAACACCCCTCCCAAGCGACCACCATCACCTGGTACCAAGGTCTCAGCGGAGAATATTGAGGAGAAGCTGAAGGCTGCAGAGGAAAGGAGACAGGTAAACCATAGTTTGTTTTAAGGCTGATGTGTGTATATATATATATATATATATATATATATATATATATATATATATATATATATATATATCAATTGAAGCAGATATTTTGAATATTTCAATAATGTGAACCTTAAAGTATGTGCTTAAAAAATAAGAATATCCACTGAACAGCAGAGAATTACTTGCATAACTGTTCTGCATAATAACTGGCTGTTTCTTAACTGTATGGTTAAGACAGTAAGTCAGCTATCAGAATGAATTAAAAGTAAGAGCAGGTAAAATTGTTATTCACTTTGCTTTCTTCATTTCTAAGCCTTCCTAAATGAGTATGTGCTGAATATTAGTCTGAACTCTTTGAAGTAGATCCAATGCCATAAGTCTGGATTTGAACCACGGATCTCTGGGTATCCATCTGGAAATGCTCTAGGAAATTCCATTTTGAGATTTCATTACAAATACACAAGAGTTCAAACAAATTTTGGAAGAAGGGTGAGATGAGCATTCTTGCATTCTGTAAGTTATTTCAAGGTGACTTAGATTTAGTAATTATGCTTACGCATCATTTAAAAATTTGTAGAAATGTAACCATTGATGGCGAGCAGGGTGGCTAAAATTTATTAGATCAATACAGGTTCACCTTCACCCCATTTGTGAACAAGTAGTATGCATCTTGATCTCTCACATCCTTCTGTACCGCGGTTGGGGAACAATTGCAATGAATCCCATATTCTCCTATTGCAAAAGTAATCTTTGCCATATTCTTTCATTTCATTAACACACTATAATCTGTTATAGTCTCTGGAGGCTAACAAAATGGCCATACTAGCAGCCAAAATGTCCAAGATAGAGGAAGCCTCAAAGAAGAAGGATGAGCAGGCAAATCAGTTCATCGTACAAACGCGAGAGGCTTTGGAACAGAAGATGGAAACCCACATTGAGAAGCGAGAGGCGTACATCAGTGATCTGAAGGCCAAATTGAAGGATCATGTAACTATCCTGATTTTATTGTGTAGTTTTAGGCAATTCTAGCAATACAGTGTGATACCTTAGATTTATTTAATTGTGAATTTCTTGATATTTGTACAGTTAAGCTGCTATTACAAAAGATAATGTACTATCAATAACTCCACTGTTTTAGATATTTTTTCATTGATCTGTTATTAACTGTCTTTGAAGTCCTGAGGGAATAGCAGTAAATTTTATAAATATCATTAAGTATACTTCTTTCAGTACCATACTATTAGTCTGTAGTGATCATTAGCTGCAGTTGATTTCATGACCAACTCATCAGTCATCTTCAGGACATCATTCTGACAGCCTCAAGTTCGTAAAATTTTAGGTTTAAATTCCTTGTTGTACTATTTGCTTAGACTATTCTCATAGTAGCCAAACTTTTGTATAATTATCTAATTGCAGAATAACATAGCAGATTGAAAGAGCTCATAGTTTCCGATACATAGGCCCATAGTCTCTACTCTTAGATATGCTTAGCCATTGAATTTTTCTAAGTTAAGTTTTGGTTTCTGGTAAACCTAGGGGTTAATATCTGCAGTATACATATTAGCTGTCAGTATGAAGGAACTAAAGCTTTGGCCTAATTATTAAATCACTGCAATAGTTATATCAGAACTGGCATGTATTATCAGCTTAAAATAGATTCAACAGATTCTTGTGTGCTGTTTCAGTTGGAGAGTGTTGAGAAGACAAGACAGACACTAGAACAGCAAACAGAGGAAGTGAGGACTGCTGTAGAAGAGAAACTTAAGACTGCCTCAGCTCAGCGAGATGAGAATATCAAGAAAATGCTGGATAGGCTAAAGGAACACGTGAGTACAGAGACACATGAATTTGTTTCCGTATAGAAAATGGACATCTTAACCCAGCGAATGGATGATTATAAAACTTCACATCTTATTTAGCGGATGTGGCTAATTTTAATGTTCATTTAGTGACTGTCCATCTTTTTTAAGGCTCGAGTAAAATTAAGATTTACTGTGCTTTAAATAGCAAAATAAGTGCTGAAGTAGACATGTGGAACAGAAACACAAACATGCTTGCATCAAAAGCCAAATATTTTGCCATCAACATGAATCCTGTACTGTAGGGTATGTAATTAGCAGAGCTTATAATTCCCTATCAGCTTTTTCACCTAAAGGTGCCATAACTAGCAAATAGACTAGGAAGAAAATGTATATGTGCTCCTCCTTTTTGCCCCTTTTTTTGTAATTCTGTACTTCTGTACGTTGATTTGATGCTAGTCTGAAATTATTTTAACTGGATTATACTCAGTACTCTATTGTATGATATTTAAAAGAATACTTTTGAAGTATGAATGGAAGTATGAAATACCATAAAAGAGAACAAAAAGCCTATGCAAACATAGATATGCTTGGTTGAAATATTACCATTAATATTGTGCAGCAGCTAAAGGAACTTCTTGCACAGTAAGCCAAGTTGTTGTGATACTTAAGAGTATTTAAGAGGCAACACAACATCACTGTGGTTATGAAGTGAAGATGCTTGGGCTTGTTTTATGCACTATAAATCTAATCTGAAACCATCTATTCTACATTTCTTCCAAATGAAGCCATGCTAAGGATTTTTGTCTGAAGGAAGTGTACATTTGTTTTTCAGGTTGCCTATTTTTGCATAATTGAAAACAATTATGAACTATGTGTTTGGAGGAATTTAGTAACAGTGACGTCAAAATTAATCTCAGAAACTATTTGTAGTTGGTTTATTAATATAAACAAGTGACGAGTATTAATAAACCAACTACAAATAGTTTCTGCAATTATGAACTCTTATATTGCCAATGAAATATGGACAGTCACTAGTTATGTAGTAACTGATGGAAACAAAATTGAGGATATTACATCAGTTCAGTTGATGGAAATTGTTTTTCCACATTACTCGGCTGTAGGGCAAGACTTGGATAGGTAGTCAGACTGAAAAATTCAATGTCATAGCCAGGATTTGAACCATGGATCTCCCGGTTTCTGTCTGGTTGCTCTAAACCATTGCACTACCATACATTAACCGAGAGATCCATGGTTCAAATCCCACCTATAGCATTGAATTTTTCAGCCTGACTCCTCCTATTACATCAGTATTATTTGTTCAATTGAATTAATTTAATATCCCTAAAATTTGACCAGGACATAGTAGGTTTAACTGAAAAAAATTTGTCAGCTATTCATAGAAGTGCTTGCAGGCCAGATTCCTTGAACTGTACATACTGCATGGAATGGTGTGCACTTTGCATTTCTTTCTGTTCAAAGCACTTGGCTGTTAGAACTGTTGCAGCAAATGCAATCAGAATGAGAGTCACTGTCCTGCAGCTTGCTTATTTTATTTATAATTATTAGGAAATTCGGAAATAAATATTTGTGTACAGTTTATTGGTATTGCCAGAACAAACGCATGCATCAGCAAAATTCAGATATGTCCTTTGGTAATTATTCTTTCATATAGTGGCCAAGGCTAAGGTTGGAAAGCTCAATAAGATTTCAAAAATGTATGCATTGGCAAAGCAATGAACCCTATATTTTCAGCTTTTTCATTGATATGCTGTCCCTTTACTATGAGATATCTACACATTATTACAAATCATGTAATTTGAAAGAGCCTACTGCATATTAAACATCCATTATAGATCCAGTGTGAGATATATGGTTTAAAATTACTTTCCATGAATAGAATCATGCACCATCCCCAGAATCCACAGTAATACACCTCCCTTATTGTGTATCTGGTTGAGTCAGTTAGGGACTAGCCTACTTATCTCAAGGCTACAGGTTCTAACCTGGTTCAGATCTGTGGCTTTTTAGGAGCGCTTAAGTGACAGCCCCCATATCTTTTACTGGCATGTATAAGGTGGGTTAAAAAAGAAAGGAGCCGGAGACAATTACAGAAACCGGTACCTGTATGTTAGAAGTATTGGGCCTGGCTGTTGAGACACTTGCCTCACTGTGACACAAGGCGGTGACGGGCTTCATAAAAGTCCTGGGGGCTGCGAGTGAGCTAGTTCTGCACGTACAGCTGGACGTTGTCAGAGGTGAAAATCGTTTGCCTCTCAGAGCCTTTTTAAGGAGACCAAAAATGGTGTAATCACAGGTAGTGGTCTGGACTGTATGGAGGGTGGCAGAGAACTCCCATTTCAATTTCTGCATTAGTGCTGCGACTGTGTTGGCCATATGAGACTTTGCATTTTTCTGGAGCAGAATGACCTCATGGTTGAGATTGCCTGGTCGTTTTGATTTGATCGCTTGGCGAAGGTTGGTCAAGGATTGCGAGTGACACTGGGCATTCACTGTTGTCCCGTGCTGCAGGAAGTGTATCAAAGGAGGCCATCTTGGTCAAAGAAGAATGTCGGCATAACCTTTCCTGCACTTGTGTGGATGGTCTTGGCTTTTTCTTTTGATGGTGGTGACCCTGGATACTTCCACTGGAGACTTTGTTGTTTTGATTCTGGTTCGAAGCGATGACACCATAACTCATCTCCATCCTCCACTCGTGCCAGCGACTCATTCCCTTCCTTAGCATAGTGCTGCAGATGATCAAGACAGTGGGCAATTTGACATGCTTTCTCATGTGGTTGAAGACTGTGGGGCACCTATTGGGCACACACTTTGTGCAAGAGCAGTTGTTCCTTCATGATGGTATGAACACTTCTGATGCCCAATCTAACCTCAACAGCTATGGCTTTCACTGTCACTCGGTGGTCCTGGGTAATTAGTGTATCAACTAGTTGGATGATATAATCAGTAATGCAGTGTGGTGCTCCAGACTGTACATCATTGGCTAACGACACCTGTCCCCTGAAGCGCTTGTGCCATGCCTTGACTCTTGCAAGGGACATACAGTGTTCACCGTACACTGGTGACATTTGTTGAATGTCCATTCCCCCTGCTCCTTCCTCAGTCAGAAAACAAACACCTCTTTATATCGAGATTTAACTGTATTGGAACACCACAGTGAAGCGAAAAATTATTAAATTTTAGATGGGTCGTATTTTTAATAAACACCTCTTTGTTCTTTTGACACCTCCATTTCACTATTTGCAATGCGACTAGCAGCAACTATCAAGCTTTATGTAAATTTATATAATGTAAATTATCTGGTTTTTGAGTGACTTACAAGGAAAGTACTTGGGGCTTGAACAAACACATACACCAAAATCGTGTAAGATAATTAAAAGGTGCACTAATTGCACTAGTGTTACTCGCTCATCTGCAAAATTCGGCAGCCGTCCATTAGCGGCCTCTGTGCACCATGCCTTATTGCACATTGATCTGCTGGTATGCCAATCAAGACCTGTAGGAATGGTGCAGTGTGTCTCTGAAGTTGCATTTTGTAAAGTTGTTTACTGAAGCGTTAGATAAATTGACATTTGGTAATCAATCCTGCTAATATATTGCAATAGATGAGATGAAGTTATGAAGAACTCTTCTTCATGAAGATTGTATTGTTGTAGAATATGAATAACTTGCATGTTTTCTGGTATCTATTATGATGCAGAAATATGAGCATAAGTTAGAAACATATACTATATGTGTGTGATAAGTTAAGCGCTCAGGTTCCAAGTCCTCATTTGGTAAGTTTCATCTAACTCCGTAAACACAGATGACAACATTTGAAACTTGAAATGCGATATAAACTGGGTCATCTAGTGGCTAATATGCTAAGCTTTCACATGTATGCCAATTTTCGTTTTGAGCAATTTTGAGGTTAATTAGCTAACCAGTTTACAACAAACGTATGTTGTGGATGTTATGGCTGTCGAAAGGGGACACATTATTTGTCTACCTCCGTATAACTGTGATCTGAATGCAATTGAACTGGCATGGGCAATATAAAGAATGTTTTCAGAGGACGCAACGTTATTGGTGATATGTAAGCCACAGTGTAATGTCATAACCACAACGCATTGCAAGAAGGTCCAAGAGCTTGAAGTGAAATATTGGAGAAATGATGGTGTAATAGAAAATGCAATTGATGAAATTATCAACACATCAGAGGATACTAGCGATGAAAGCGATGCACCGGAGACTCGAAGAATCACAAAGCGTATGAGTATAACTGTCATATTTATTTTCTATTTTTATCTGTTAAATATAAATAATAGCTATGTAAATATACAGCTTATCAGATGGAGTTCAGTTTATTGTTTGCCACATATCTCACACTTGAGGCGCATATCTTCGCTTAACTTACACGCTATTTTGCTGAATTGTTTTTCTATACTCTGTTTCATATAACCTTGCCCCGCTGAAATGTATCACTCCGCGTTCAACAACCCTCCCCATCGCCCTAATTGGCTTATGCTTTCGCGTCATAGGCCATAGGCGGTGCCTTCCCGTCACATTTAAACCTGGAGTAAATGTTGTAATAATTGCCGGGAAGATAAATAAAATCATACAAAAAAAAGGATATGAAGGCATGCAAAAATACAAGTTTATAATGAACTGAGCAAATTGAAACAGAATGACTGAGCAATGAAACTGAAAGGGTTTATAATGAAAGGTCTTTGGCCTTTTCCACTGGGATTTTTAAACCAGCACACATACCTTTCAAAAATGCTTGTCTTTCAGTCTTAAAAGTTGTGTCACAGATACTTTACTTTTCGTGTGTGTTCTTCGTGTATATTTAATGATTTGTATCTCGGTGAAGTGTGGTTGTCCTTACATAGCGTCTTCGCCACACAGCAATATCGCCTCTGTCTTTTAGCACATTTTTCTTGCCTCTTTTTTCATTCACAAATCCCAGCTGTATAAGCAATCTGCTGAAATTTGGTAAATCTGCATCCTCATTTACAGCAGACGAAATGTTACTTATGTTAGGGAGTTCGTTTCTAAAGAAAAACTACACACATGACGACGCACAACACTTTTCACGTATTTTCTCCGAGCACGCTCTTTTGTTTATAGCTGCTTTTGCCTGGAGTGGTAAGTTTTCCTGTTTCCTCAATTTCAAGTCGCGATGTTCCTACGGATCTAACACTCACACCTGTAACTGTAACTTCAGAGAACAGCTGTTCGACTTCTCTCACTGACAAAGACGGATTCTTCTCTATGAGTGCATTAAACACATGCAACACAATTCTTTTTTCGCCTGTTTGTATATAATTATCCTTGCAATACTTCAGCGAAAAACTGGCGGTATACTCTGCCATTATACATATAATAAGTACACGCGCAATAAACGATCAATAAAATAATTTAGCTGCCGCACTGACGAATGGCGATGCATGACTAATCCAGTTCAAAACAAGGTCAGTGATAAAAGTCATATAAACAAATGTCACCACTACCGCTAAATCACGTGCTATCGTGCCATGTGCTTGAGAGCAAAGGAACCTCCTCTTTGCTTCGTTCAAGAATTAACATGCATTTCAGATAAGTCAACTCTGTTGCGTAATATATTTAATTAAAACAGTTACGAAAATATAAATTTGACAATTCTCTTCCAACATATGATATATCACCATGTTAAATAATGAACTAATTTTTACCGCACGACAGTCATTACCACAACAGCAACCAATGAGAGGTGATTAGGTCACGTGACCGTTAAGAGATACTGGGCAAGCTTACGTGAAACAAGGTATAGGCTGACTGCACTGCAGAAACAAGTGTTAGCTCTCATTTGTTACTCACTGCCTGCACCACATCGTAAAACTAGCGCTCAACATGCGCATATAGTGCTTTTGTAGCACTTAACACACAATTATGGTGCTAGTGGTGATAATGAAAAACTCATTGCAAGCGGTAGTGATATGGCAAGTGAAGGAAGAGACTATGGAAGCAGTGACAGTGAATTCCAGCCCTTTCCTGATAAGCTTAAAGTTGCAAGTATCAAGGCATTTGATGACAACACAGTAGAGAACATTTAAGATTATCATGTAAAAGGTTTCAACACATACAACAAGCTTCTAAAGAGATATTCTAAACTGAAGGCTAATAGCAATATTAAAAATATACTGGACTACCTGGCAAAGAAACGAGAAGGAAATCGTACGTTACAGTTCAAGATCAAGGAGCATGTAATGGTGAAATTTGATGAAGTGCAAGAATTTTTGTTTTGCTGTTCATTATTGGCATTTACAACATTGGATGTAACCAGAAATCTACGTTATTCATTCATATTGCTGTGAGCATTTTATTGAAAGTCCCCTTTTACATTTGATGTCTGCATTGTGTATGGCATCTACAGTGATATCTAGAGCATGATTGCAAAGTTTTGCAGAAAAACGACACACACCAGCACATTGAGAGATACGTAATGGTCCTGTAACCGCATATGTTTGTTCAGATACAGATGTTCTCATACAGATATGTTTGTTCGAGCCCAAGTACTTTCCTTATTAGTGCAAAGGGAAACTGATGCAAAATGTTTGCAAATAAACTTTTATAGCCTACATCGATTTTCTTGCTGTTAGAATGTCATAGGTCTTCAACTGCTATAATAGCCACTCCAAAATGTATTTAATTTTGAAATTCTATTTTGCTGATGTATGCTGCAGAGAATAATCATAATTGTTTTTTTTTTATTATTATTTTTTTTATACTCCTAGAACTTTTTAAATGTTCAAAACCTGAATATTTTAGATGTGCAATGGGAATTCGTTATATTATGAACCAATCATGCATAAATATGCTAACTTTTGGACCATAATATAAAGAATAGCCCATAAGGTTTGGCTTTTCTTGGTGTGTTTGTTGCATAAGATATGATAGCAAGGGCTTAAAAAGTTTCAGATGCATTAATAAAATACTAGTTTTTAAACTATGCTGAATTTATCTTGGCATGGAAGCTGGTGTTACTTTGGCCGTAGATTGATCTTGCTACAAGGAATGATCTTCAGCTAATGCTAAAATCAAGCCAGTTTATTTAAACTTTTCAGCATCTTTTGTTATTTTAAAAATTTCTTTAAGGAATGTGTCAAAAATGGTAAAAGCATGGTCATCATGAATTGCAAGACTAACACAAACCTCTGGAACATCACAGTATTATTATTCATAAGGGTAAACATTTTATGTTTCTGTTAAACTTTATAATGACTTTTAAGGAATATTCACAGTTCTAAAAAATTATAATAAAAATGAACTCTGTCTATAATAATGAATATATACTTTGAAGAAAAATTGCTAATCTACCCCCTTAAGTTCATCTAAACATGTGTATGCTTCTGTTGAATTTTTAGACTTGCATTGCTTTCTGCTAAATTTGAATCATATAAATTTCATCAGCTTTCACTTACTGGAGTACACAATGTTTTTATTGTTGAGTAATTGTTAAAATGTTAATTATGTAGGCACACCTATTGTATTCCTCGCCACCTGCACCTGTAATTCTGAAGATAAGTTTTTTCTGTTTCCCTTGCCAAAGTACTTATGTTCTTTTCTATATGCTCTTGGTTATGTTACAGTGGGTTGTCTAAAACTATTTAATTATAACCTGTAAGAACTTCGATAACCTTACAATATTATCAACTTAAGAACTCTAGAAGATACTCTTTCTGTTTGTAACATGCAGCTTCACTATTGATACAGGGGAAACACAAAAATCTTAAAAGAATTGTTTTGAGTTTCTGAAATAATGGTAGCTTATCATAAACATGCCATCACAACTTAATATGCATATACTTCAGTTACACGTACTCGTGTTTGCCAAGAAATACGTAGACTATTTTTGCAAATATATAAATTTTCAAAATTGCCTTAGAATGCTTTAATATCATGCAAAACATTTCCATGAAAGTTAATAACTTTGGACTAGTTTGAATTATTGCACTGTGATTGTGGCATCACAATAGAACTGCTAAATGTGTCAGCCCTGTATTTCATGATGACTATTCCTGCTGTCTGAGGGAACCTTAGTCATTTTCTCCCTTTGTATAGCCTTAATTACTGGCAACTATAAGCTATGGATTTAGCATTGGCTGCAATGAAGAAATTATAGAGAAAGTGTTTATAAATTAGTAATTTAAAATGCATTTCTGGAACTTATTTTTACACTTTATGTGCTTGTAATGTGAATAAAGTTAGCATAAGAGTACTTCAGCCCAGTCATACGTTCCTCACTATATGAGCAGCATTACAATGTTTACAATGGAAACATTTACAACTCACTGTACTTTTCATTCACGTTTCCAATTTAAACAAATACTCAAATTTATCCGAAAAAGATGTTAAAAGGGTGGTGATTCCATCAGCATGTAAACAATATATGTTGAGTGAAATATTGGATATGAATTGCACTTATAGTTATAAAACTTTCATTGTTTAGGCACTACAGCAACTTATGGAAAACTTTGTATAATGAATCCATTTCTAGTGTGGGAGATTCCTTTGAGAAATTGAACCAACTGCAACTATTCAAAACGGTTTAATTGTGGCATTGTTTGCCAATTGCTGCAATAGCCATTATCAATGCTACTGCACTTTGGTCAATTCATTCTAAGTAAGAATCTTGACATTTTATCCATGGGACACATCTTTCTGTTAAGGAATTTATAAGCCCTGTATCTTGTAAAAGCTAATTTTAAGTAATTGCATCAGAAACTCCTGAAGGGAATAAATTTACAATAACTGTTGCACAGCCTTTGGAATTTGCCTAGTTCCACTGATTCTATTTTAATGATACTGCTAACAGAGCAGAAAGGTTCACTTTTCACAATTTTGACACTTGTTTTGGATTTAAATGTACCTTCCAAGTAATCAGGATTTTCCAGGAATGCCATCTGCAACTTGCTTTGGTGAACAGAATGTTAACTGTGTGCAGGTTAGCCACGAACAAAATGCAGTTGAAGGCGTGGCTTACCAAAACTGAAGTCCTCTAGCTTTCCCCCTCTGTCAGTTTAGGTTGCCTCTTCTCCTCAACGTATAAGCGGTGGTTGTCATATGTTGCTTGGATGGCAAGGAGGGGTGAAGAATGTGCTCGTGCATGCACACACTGGCTGCAATTTGTTCGCAGTCTATCTATAGTTACTTCTGAAGTGCCATTTTGTTAAAAAGGGCCTACTGTATAGCACACTTGCTTGCCTGCCAAAATTTTGGTAATGGATAACTTAGTAGAACACACATTCCAGTGCATAAAGAGAAATTGAATGGACTAGGCTTACTGTATTTTTCACAAGTTATAATAAAACATTTCTAAAACTATGGTTTTATCTACTTAAAATTAGGAATCGAACTTCAGTACCTAGGTACTGTGTGGTATCAAAGTATATCTTATATAGTGTGCATAAAACACATGGTAATCCATTACAGGCTATCTCGACTGCATGAGGGAGGCAAGTGTCACCAGAAAAATGGTGCCAGTAGAGCCACATTAATTCACCTCAGTCGGGGAGGATGTGTCTCATTGTTTCATTAAACAAAATGGATTCTATTTTTCTAGCACACAGGAGTTTCAGGCAATAATTTTGCCTCAGTTATCATAATCAAACTAGCTCAAGTTTATGTGAACACAATTGATGTTGGGCTAAAAAATACCTAAGGTATTGCAACTACATCCATTTAGAACTATCCTTCGGTGATAAATTTTCTTTGAAGCTGTAGGGTCAATATGTGTTTGTACAATACATTTAAGAAGCCTATTTGATAAAATCTTGGATTAAAAAGTAACTCATATCCAATCGTAAATGAGTTTTGAACTGTTATATATATCCCTTGTTACATACTCAGTCCTGAACACTAGAACTTGAAATATGGCCTTTGTGCCTCAAATTTAGAGAGCTCTGTTATAGAGCAAGGGGATGGGGAGACAGTTCATGCCTTCTAGTGAGGAACTAAGCTGCTGGGTTAAAGTGCTGAAATATGTGTGGCATGAGCAAGCACTGCATGTTGGGGGCACACAGGAGGAGATGGTGAAACGAGCACGCACAAGAACAGTGGAGAAGTATTCGCAGTTGGACTCCCAGATCCAGAGCAAGCTGGAGCAAGCAAAGTCTCGCCGTGAGGAGAAGGAGCGGGAAAATCTGGAGAAGTTGCGCAGTCATGTAAGTAGCATTTATTGCTATCCACCATAATCAGCTTGGGTTAAACATCTAAATTTGGAATGCAATGCAATGGTTTTAGCCCATGCCGAGATTGGAAAAACTTGCATACCATGCATTATGGCATTGTATATATATATTAAATGGGATGAGGTATTAATTGTGAAATATGGAAATATGTGATCCTTTCAATTTTTCCTCAACTTTTTTGTGACTCATATTTAAGATTTTCCAAGCCCCAGTTTCTATTAGCAGCTGGCTGTCAAGGCTATTTTGTTGCACAGTCTTAAGTTTTTTTTTAAATCAGATTTTCAGAATTAAATTTTAAATATCAGACATTGCTCCATAAGGGGTTAGTGCTAATCTTATACTAGATTGTTGATCATATTAATACAATAAAAAACATAACTGTACTCTGCACCATCCAGTGAATTCTTTGGGCAATAACATATTTAACTGTCTTTGAACATTCTTTTTCCAGAATGAATCATCATTCCTCAAAGGCAATTACTAATATTGCAAGTACTTTAAATTTCTGGCCTTTGAACAACCACCTTATGCAGGCACCAAGTTGGAAAGTTAAAAAGGGCTTGAAAAATTCAGCCTCACACTGTAATTAAATTTGATCGACCAGAAAATGGTAGTAGATATTTCCTCTGTTTGAATTTGGAACTTAAGAACAGTTAAGATCTAACACTATACTTGTCATACTGAAAAGGATTACTTGATCTACAGTCTGTACTTTAGGAACTGGTTGTAAAAATTCTTACGGTACTGGAAAGTTGAGCTATTATTTTGGAAAATGTAAAATTGGAATGTTCTTTGTTCTATGCTAAATTAGAAGTAGCATTTTCCTTCCCACTTTAAGGGTTTCCCTATTCACGAAGGTTGGTATATATATAGCTAGCCTTGTTAGGTTCTAGGGTTCCAAATAAAGAAGAAATGGCAAACCATTGTTATTGCCTCCCCCTAAAAAGGGTTATTGTGTTTTCTGTCAAGCATGCAGGTGCTATTATCCCTCATTTTCTACCATAGGACATTGCACAATTGAAGAAATCAAATTTGTTGGAAAATTGGCATGATCACATTGTACATCTGTATATTCTGCTATAATCCAGTTAGTAACTATTACAAGTTCACTAAATGAAGGACTGCTGTTTGTGGTGTGGCAGAATTGCCTGGCACTTGAATTGTTCTCCAGCATTAAAACTTCATAACCTAAACCAAGATTTAATGGACTTTTAATGCATTCAATTTGAATGATATATTTGGCAAGTTTTATCTAAGGTGTATCATGGAAAAATATCATCTTAAGGGTAATGAATATAGACATACTTGTGTGGCTTTGAGAAGAGCAGTGCCCAGTTAACATGAATTTTTACTCCCTTTATGACCACACATTTGTGTTTTCCAGTTCAGTAGTGTATTCAAGATGACTGCTGTGGCCATTCAGACAAAATTTTATTTTTCATTTGCATTGAGTGATCTACCTTTCTATTAATATACAGTATAGAATATAATCGTAATTGTTGAGCATGATTACAAACCCATTATTGATGTAGTTGTATGTTGCTCTTCTGTAACAATTAAACAAAAAGTTTTGCAGCTTGGGTTTTGCCTAAAACTGCATCATGCATTCTGTTTTATCACAGTTTTCGGCAAAACATTGTATCATAAAACTACTGGACCAAGGCCTACAAGCCCTGAAAGAATGAGTAATGAAACTTTCCCCATAATAGCACTTCAAAAATTATTTGGTTTTTCCAAAGGAAGACCTCTGTTCAGAAAGTAAGTAAAAACAATTGTAAATTGTAAAGGTAAATAGACAGATGTGGACCTTCATATTCATTGTGTACATTTGCTCTCGCATAAATGTCTGACAATATTTTCAATTGTAAAGCAGCACTAACTGCCTCTCTCTCAATTTGATACACCAGTAGAGAATAACTCCTTTGTAGTGGCATAATCCATTCAAATTGAATAGCATTAAAATCCAAATGGAATTACCATTTATGTAATGAAATAAAGAAAGTTATTTAATTTACCATAGTGTTGCTCAAGATTGCAATGCCTACTTGATTTGATAATCCTTTCTGTTGTACCAAGCCAGCCCTTTGTGTACTAATGCTGTAAATACTGCTCTTAATATCATGAAAATGTGATAAACATGGCATATAATATAGGTTTGTTTGGTAGTGCTTTATTTGTTTACAGAAATTTAGCTTAATACCTTGAGGATATGGAGCTTGTACAGTTAAAATTACATAAGGAGGGGTTCATTTTTAAAATTTCCATGCAGCAATCTGGTATTTTTAGGAGCTAAAATTTCAGAATATTGCTAAGCTTCTGGTATTCATCGGAGGGTATTTAATCTTCAGCTGGATATTCAAAACTAAGCATAGTTTGCAGTGTGTCACGAGTATCATTTTGTTTTAAGAGTTATAAAGTACTCCTTTTGCATTCGTTTTTCTCATTACATGACTTTGCATATTACCGATGAGGTTCCATAGATTTACTTGGATATAATGTCATATAATTTTGCTATATATGCATCTGAAATACATAACATTTTAAAGAATTTTTTCATAAAAAATAAATATGGCTGTTTGCTTTTAAGGTTCAGAATTTATTTAAGAACCCTAAATTGGAAGTTCTGTATATGTTTTATCCATATGGCTATTAGACCTGTAATTGTTTTTACGATAAATGTTTGTTGCACAAAACATCACTAATACCATCATAAGTTTACTTTTACTATCATTTAAATATCTGGAAAATCTAAAGTTGTTGGAAAAGAATTGTCACAATTTCTTTACAGGGTTAAATTTCTATACCTGTAATTGACCTATATTTCCATGTGTAAGAAAGTAACTGTCTTATTTGTAAAGGAAGAAAAACTCTTTGGTTATCAAGAGGTTAATTGATTTTACGTCCTTGCTGCAGTAATTGACTATCTTATATTAAGTAGTGCAAACCACAATATTGATACAAATAATAGTTGAACAAGTTTGCAATAGACTCAACAAATTTGAACGGAAGCATAGAAAATCTTTGAAATATTCTGGGGGGGGGGGGGGGGGGAGAATTAGAGAAAACAGGTAGTAAGTGGTGGCAGTTTATTCATTTAACTATTCCACCATTACTTTCGAGAAGTATAAATAAATAGAGTTGTTATTTCAATGATCCAAGAAAACTCATACCAACTGTACTTAAAAGGGATATAGGGAAAGAGTTTGAAAACAAACAAAACATCTGTGCTACAGATCCTCAGTGTGTTAAGCTGGTTATGTGCTAGGTTGGTAGTTCACTGTTGTGCAGAGCAGCCTTCAGAATATACATGTAAATAAATGGAGAATATGTAAGGAAATTGTAGCATGGTGCAGAGCAGATTAGAGCCACTGCAGAAGTTGACACTGCTTTATCCTACTGACTTAGTGGATAGGACATTGGATTGCATTATTGAGAATGTGTATAAATCTTGGAATGTCCTTGAAAGGACTCGTAATGAAGGTTGCTCTCCAATGATCTTATTTCAGCAATTCTCTCCTGTGAGAGTACATTATATTTGGATAAACCATTTTCCACTGCTTTCCTGAGTATTAGGCCTAAAATATAAGGAATAAGATTGGATTATGCATCATGTTATGCTAAGTAGAGGATGAGTTTAAGGAATTCATCTCTTTGTTGCTCTGTGCCATGTATGCTCACCGACCTAGCATGAGATAGCTTTAAGCAGCATTTACAGGCAGTCCTGTTAATTCTTGAGCACTATGCATTTTTATAACTTATCTATTGTCATATCTTCCTATACTTCGATGAGGTTGGCTGGTGCAGCACAAAATTGAAAGGATTGGGATTTCACATACAGCTGCTTATAATGATAAAATATTGTATGTTTTGGTGTGCACATAGTGTACGCTTTTGAACCTTGATCTAAGAGCTTTGACATAATCTGTATGTTAACAACAAAGTTAAATTTTTCCAAGCATTTCCAAAATAATTCACATTGCTTTTTCGGCATATTTATAAAACTATTAACAAACTGCAGGTTTTGGAAATTTTAGCACAGAACAAAAGTTATAATTAAAATTGTACCTAAATAAAGATAAGATTATCAGGTGGCATTATTCCAGAAACAAAAGTAGTTACTAACTTTTGTAGTGTGTGTAGTCTGATTTGTAAATTGTTTCTAATTGCATTTACTAACAACTCTGTAAAATATCTTAATCTTAATATAATTTTGAGTCAAACTAATACTCAATGCTCCACTTATTGCTAGTATTTAGGTAAATACTAGCAAAAAGTGGAGCATTAAGTATTACAGTCTGGCCGCTCTATCTCCGGCTCTGACATTTAGTGGCTGCAGGAGCTGGAGGGGGAAGGTTAATAGTACCAACATATAATGAGTAATTGAAAACATATCGTCAGAATTATCTTTATAATGAGAGTATAGGACTATATTAGCTTCAAAACATTGAAATCCAACTTGTAATTGCATTATCATGCAAGATATTCTTTACATCACTCTATTCAAATATTTCGTTCACACCTTTCACGCACACCAACTGCTTCTGTTGGTTGTACTGGGAGTCTGTATATCCGGTGTCGTGGTTAGGAAGTTAAAACTGTCTGCTAGCGCCAATCAGCATTGTCACTGCTAGGCGTGGCTTGCAAATCTAGCACCGTGTTGCCGCTGCAATTTTGTGTGAACCACGTTGCTTGTAGTTGCTTTTGGATCCTGCGCAGGTGGTTTGTTTAATTTTTTGTGTGCGGTGAATTCCGATTTGTAGCGTCTGTAAGTCTTATTATTGCTATTATAGTAATATGGGTACTGGTTCATCAGAATTCAAGAAAAAATCGGCTCTTATAAGAGCCAAAGCTGTGAATTTATATTCAGGCTACGTGAGTACTTCGAGAAGGAGCGGGACAATGGTGGACCTCTACTGTTACCAAGGTGCTGGACAGAGTTTGTGATGCCTTGAAGGTGGGAAGAATGTGACCAAGGAAAAGTGCCAGCTGATTTAAGTTCGCCGTCTGCAGTTCTCGTACACCGGGAAAGCAAAGGCAATGAGGCAGCCTTAAAGCTTCACTTGATGCTTTTCAAAAGGATGCTATAAGGCGACATGTATATCAATATTATATGAGAAAGGAATTTCCCACTCGTGCGAAGTAGCTTTTTGTTATTTCTTTTCCAGTAAATGGTATATTGTCTCCATATGCAACTATTCTGGGATCATGTATATACACATTGTCCACGTACATTTACGAAGTTACGATCTGTAAATGCGTGAAATATTTAAAATACAGATGTTCCTCTGCTTGAAATTCCCGCTAAAGAACTGGCAACAACGCGCTTCCCCCTCTCGAGAACTGTCAGAGCCTGAGATAGAGCGGCCGGACTGTAGTTCGACTCTAAATTATATTAATTTTGTGCTTCATTGTATCATAGTCCTTACACTTTGGAATATCTTAATCTTGATTGTATGAGTTGAAATATAAAAACTCCATACTAACACCTTATTTAACCATTTATCACACAGACATTTGTCATCTTGTAGTTGACTGTCAGATAGAATTGGCTAAAGACCCTGCTTTGCTACTATCTGGTGACCAAAGATTTTGTCAGTAGACTACGTCCTGTATCTCTGATTATGTAGATGCTTTTCTTGTTAGAGGTTCCGGAGATGTGATGCCTTTTGATTCCTTGCCAAATGATAATTACTCGTCTTAATCAACATACCACATGGATATATTTTTCTTTTCCATCTGTTTATGCTTCCAATTAAATCAAGATTAGATGATCAGCATAGCTCACAGGTATACCATACTGCTCAAATGTTTTGTTTTACCAATGTACAACAGTGATACTGAATAAAACGAGTGAAATGTGGAACTATTTTGAAGTACTAATAACAGAGTAATGTGTAAAATTGGCAAAAAAATTTCACTAAGTCGCACAATACAACAAATTTAATGAAGCATGTTGCCTTCATATACGAGTGAAGTTGGCAAAAGGAGTGTACACACTTCCCATTGCTGTGCGAGCCTGATGCCACACAAATAAAATTGATGGGGAAACCAAAATTTGTATATTTATTTATACACAAAACTAATAAGAGCATAATTCAGTGAAAAAGCTATCATCCTTATAGTGATTATGAAATATCAGAGCTTAAAAAGTATTGGTATAGAGTATCAAGAGTTATATATCCCATGACTAAGAGAACAATAATTGGGAAGATCTATATGTACAGTAATCATGGCAACCAATTTTGTTTTACATTAGTACTCTAGAAAACTATCAAATTCAAGGTTATCTGAATATCTTTATTCCTATAAGTGCTGACTATGGCTAAAAAAATTAGCTGGCTATAAGTAAATTTTACATTACAATTTTAATGCTGACTTAGTAATTCTTAACAGAGCTTGAAATTAGGATTTAAAAATTAAGTGGTAATTTTGGATGTTGAATACTGTGTATAATTATAAATGTATCAACATGCTGGCTTAGTTACATGTTAAATAACCAATACCAAATATTGAAGGATAGCTTTAATGCAACCTGTAAAAATATTATGCAAATGAAGCTTAGATTGTAGAAAAAGCAATAATATTTGAGGTTTAAATAGATGGATTAATTAGCTAAATGTTAGCATCTTCAGAAATTTCAAAATGGAAAAGATCTATATTATCAGAATTATATCAAAGTCTACATGGACAAAATCTTGATTTGAGCTCTGGATAGAAGCACTGTCAGCTTGCTACAAGATGTGAGATTTTTCTTAAACACATCCAATAAAACTGGCATAAGTGAAGTAGTTACTACAAGTAGTGTTAATGAAATATTGTGTTAATTATAATAACTTATATGACAGTAATGGAAATAGGTGGGAATCTGCACCCCAATGTGATATGCATGTGAATGGGTGGAAGGCAGAAGTATGGTGTTTCTTCTCTTTTCTATTTCCTACTCTCTTGTGCACACCCTGAATTGTGTAAAATTGCGTGGTAGTGATCCATGTTGCATGTTGTACACGGTATGTAACAGAACAATGAAAAGGTAGCAGAGGTACGACAGGCTGCAGAAAACCAGGCTAAGGAGGCTGAGAAGATGAGTAAAAGTCTGCAGGAACGGCTAGAGATAGCGAGTCAAAATCGAGTCAAGGAGCTAGAAAAAAGATTAGACATCATCAAGAAACAAGTATGCTATCTTTTTATTGCATGTTCTTTCTGTTTATTCTGTGTTAAGGAAGATAATCAGGTTTGTGCATGCATTTTCTGTTTTCTTTGATAGTACATTTTGAAATTTGTGGTCATGTATTGATGTGCATGTAAGATGTTTTGAGTTTGTGTAAGTAGTCCTATTCTTTACCTCAGAAATGGTGTTGTCCATGTGTAGATTATTTATATATTGCCATAAAATTTCAAACTAATGTTATTGTATGTGTCTTAAAGTTGGTACAATTGTAAATTATCTGTTTTGTTGCATGTTTTCGTCCCTTAAATGTATATAATCAGATACTTGGGTGAATTGAGTTTACATTGCAAGTAGAGTTGTAGTTGGTGCCACCTTTTCTCATTTCTGTGTGAAAAAACGAAAGGGAGTTAAATACTTAATGCTTGACATAGGCTGTTTAGGAGTTTGTTAAAGTAATGTTTTTCTCAATTAGTGAGTTTATAATTACATACTAGAAGTTCAGAGTTACGGATGTGTAAAATACTGCCATTTTTGTAACAGGATATTTACATCTAGCTCTGGAATAATCTGAAGTACTAACCAAATGAAGACAAATATCTTATCCGACATATTTTGCAGTTACACAATTAATTCTGATGTTATATAGCAAGATTTTTAATCTACTTGCAGACATTTTTTCTCGAACCTGTACAGATAAAAGAATTATAAAAATAATAGAACAATTCTTAGAAAGCTGAAGGAATGGTTTGAGTCTTAGACATGTTATTACATTTTCCAAATGTGATATAAGTTTTTCACTTTTAACTTGACAAATGCAAAAATGTGTGTGTGTGCTTGCATCTGTGCCCTTAGAAGAGACCAGCCTTGGACTTCTTATGACAGGTTTATAACTATTTGCAACTTTCATAACAGACAATCTCGCAGTGGAAGTTTGTATGCAGTACACTTTGTATGAAAGATGGTAAGAGGTTCTCCCGGGGTTTTCACTATAGGCATAAATGATGAAAAGCTGTTAGAAAATTTTGATCGGCGTGGGGTAGTGCAATGATGTTTTAAGAACATCGTTCTTTTGTTTTATACAGGTCATATGTGCAGTTTTAATTTTTTTTTAACTAAAAGTGAGAAAAAATTTTTCGTAAAAAGATCTTTACCTTTGGAAGCTATTGAGTTTATCCAATAATTTATTATAGATTGAGTTTCATATTAAAATTTGGTTTAAAAACAGCTTCACTCTTTATTCTTACCTTCAGATGCGTTTGAAGGTTAGCCAGTGCATAACACGGAGAAATTTCGTAAGATAGATAAATATAGCTTTGACACCAGAACATCTTTAAAAAAATCTCGTGAAAGCTGGCGTTACAACCATAAAGGTATCAGTCATCTGACAATTTGTGTCTCTCCCTAAGCCTTACCACAAAACTTTCGCATTTCTGTTCTGATTTAGGTAATCATAAAACATGTGCGTTTTATGAAAGATTTGTAGTTGTTTGTTAGAGTAGTCATTGAGAGCCAAAGGTTCAAGTTTAAAGTTTCACCTTTGACCTTAATTTTTCAAATCCATCTGGTTTTTCAAACTTTGCCCTGCATATCAGTCATCTGTAACATCTTAATAATGCAATAAATGTTCTGTAATGAAGATTATTTTTTGAACATGATGCATAGATTAGAAGATAAAATTCTAGTAGCTAAAAAATATGAATGTGCATATATTTATACAGTCAGAACTTTAAATGCATGTGGAATTAAAGTTACTGAGTTTCAATATTTTGTGTAATTGGTTTTTCCCTGTCAGTTCTCGTTTTACTGATGTGGAGACTTGTATGCTGTAAGTGAGATTTAATAAATTTTATCTTAATCATGGTGTCCCAAAATTATACTTTCTTGCTGCATTATTGGAGAAACATAAGGTGTCCACTGGTTGTATGAGAAAGTATAACTTTGTAGGAAACTGGAAAACATGGCAACATAATACATTACTAGTGATTGCAGAAACTTCTTTTCTAGTGAATGCAATGAGTACTGTCAAGGGGAGATAACATGGCAAAAATTGGTATAAGTAACTTTTAGTCTTTTGTGCAGTCTTATAAATAAAAGTTTGATACATAGTTTATCTTTTTAGTCACAATATCAATATTTTAAATGTTTTTAAAATGGCCTTGTCTCCTATTCATACTGTGAATTCTGTGTGATGGAAAATAATTATAACTCCTACACACTTTGTGGCAGAGATAAACTTTAACCCATTTTTCGGGGTGTATGTGTTTTTCATGCACGCGCACACGCGCACACGCGCGCGCGCACACACACACACACACACACACACACATTGTTACTACTGTTAAATAATGTAACTGATGTGTTTTCAAGACACGTGGGTTTACTCTTTGCTTTTTTACTTTGGACAACTTTTTCTCTGAGTAAATTTTCATCTATTAGTCTAAAAGATCTGATGATAATTAAATTTCACAGTGATAAGAGTAGCTAAGTGCTATTTTGGGCAGTAGTTGCTGATAAACTTTAAGACAGTACAATGGAGGAAAGAAAACTTTTGAAGCATATTAGGTCAAAATAGATCAGTAAACTTAGAAAACAATCTGCAGTGTTATATATTTCAGTGCTGTCTTTAAAAGTTTCTGAAAAATGAGTCTGAATTTAGTTAAAATGACTTTTTCTCCTCTAATTTTAAAGATATAATTAAAAATGTTAGTTTTTGTATTGTAAAAATTGACAGATGTAACCATAAACAAGATAGGAGTTTTTAATCTCCCCTAATCCACACTTATGGCTATAGAAAACTTTCCGATGGTTATAAAACGAGCACTGGAGAAACCACAAGGAAAATTATTAGTAGTATTTGTAGACTACACAAAAACATTTGATCTAGTGAACAGACACTTGTGAGTAAATCAGTTACTAATAGGAAGGTTACAGATTACTTGACATAAGAAAAATCGTGGAAGAGAATTACATCCAAATTGAAAATGGCATAGGACTATCGCACTGGATCAGTCAGACAAATTGGGTCCTGCAAAGAGATTCTGCAAGTCCAGTCCTTTTCAATGCCCTGACATATGATGTAGGCAGTCATAAAAGAGTAAACAAATATCTCTTGTCATGGGCATCAATAAATGAAATAAGTTAATGAAAAGAAAACGGAATTGGTTATCTTTAGAAATGGTGGAAGAACGATGGAATGAGAAAAGCTACACTGCAATGGAAAGGAACTAAAAGTCAAAAGCTCCTTTAAATATCTGGGTATGGTGTTGCAAGTAACAGGGAAATCGTTTGCCATACACATCAAGGAGAGAATAGTTGCAGCGATTAAAGGGATTTCCAGTATCAGATTTAAACCTTATGTCACTCGCTGTAGCAATAAGACTGTTTGAGAAGATAGTGCCCACAATAGCATACAGGATCAAATTTGTATGGTATCACCTTACAATTAACCTGATGAGAGAAATAGAAAGCCTGAAGGCAAGATATTTGAAGAGTCCTGGGGTCTATCAAAGTTTACGCCTTCTAGGCTAGTGTGCGTTCTAGCAAGACATATTTTGTGGGGCTCTTGAGAATCAAGCTGCAGCTACCAGCTACAGACAGCTGGTACAAAGTCATCAGGGAAAGGGAGGAAAAGAGGGAAGACATATAGCAAGAGTTCTACATGACAGACACCATGATGATGCAAGATTGAACTTGCACAAACTATGAGAAACGATATATGATGACTGGCCTGGGTGTACAGAGGTTCCACTTCAAAATGTGTACCTTGAAACAGTTTTCATGATTCAGGAGCATAATGCATGTGTTCATTGTGTGGAAGGAAGTGGAATGTGAGGCAAGGAAGGTTGCAATCAGCGAGTTTCCTAAATCTAATTGAACGTAAGGAGTCCTTTACGATTTACACATTCGTCGTGGTCAAGTTGAACTATGAATGCAAGCAGAGATGTCCTTGTGCCTATATCAAACTGGAGATTCACTGTAAACATCTGTTAGAGGTTGTGATAATTGCAGGAACTTATGTTCACAGTGTAGAATGTGTATTAGTCAAAATAATCTCCAAATGAAGAACTAATAGTCTTAAGAGCATTACAGATAGCTGTTTATTAAAGGCATCACAAAAGTAAGTTTCATGCATAGCCACAGGGTTAAAACAACTTGTGCAATAAACAGCATCTTTAAAGGCAGATCTTCACTGCCTCAATGTTCAACATAAACAAGTTCAAAAACATGTCATGCAAACTTTTGAGTCAACATGTGAGGCAAGAAGTGCAGTTTGCCATAGCAAAGAAGGTCCTCGGGGGAATGAGGCATGGGGGGAAATTGCTGATTAGATATGGTTCTTATACTCTGCGTGGTAGTTGACACTCAGGTCAGTTTGATTACCCATTTAAAAATATCTGGCCAAAATCCTTTTTAAAATTAAAAAATTTAAAAGTAATCAATGTAATATCATGCCTTCTACTTTTGTGACTAATAGCTTCTCGGTTTTAGAATACTGAGTGAATTGTTTTTGTGTAGTGCACGTTTTTTGAATGGTCTTTTTCCTTGGTAGCTTGCCTTCTCAAACACATTCACTGTCCTTGTCATACTGTTTTGAAACAGATATAGGTAGCACATTCTTCTCAGGGATTTTCTCTCCATTGTTATTCTTTTCTAACAAATAGAAGTTGTGTGTACAGAATCTTATTCTGAATTTAAAGTTGAGGAGAGATTCGGTTACAAGAATTTTCTAATAATTTGCAAGAGGATTTTGCCAACAATTGCAAAATAGACTTATTCTAAGAGTAGCAATATCAGTTAAATTGAGGTCAGGCCTATCTTTCTCGCTGCTGGAGACTCCTACACACGCCTAATGTATTTGATGAAAGTTAAAGTTAACAAATGGAAAACTAAAGTTCCTGTCATGGGATATATCAGATTATAGGTCCTGCATGCATCTCATTAACTGTATTGTCCTTTACTCGCTGTTAAAAGAAATAGTATGTACAGGCTAGTTGCCTACATCATTTTTGACTGAAGTTACTCGGTTTTACATGAAGTCGAATACATATTGACAGTCATGGAAAAAAATTTTGTTTAGCCAAGATATGTTGAATCAAGATGTTGCACAAGACTTGGTCAATGGGGACACTTGTCTGCCAAAATGTAAATAGTGTGTGTGTGGTTTTTTTTTTTTTTTTGTGTCAAAGAAGTGGCCTTGATGTAACACATGGACTAGATTGATCACAGCTGTGATATACCTTATGAATTATGTTAAGTAGGACTTGGAAAGTTGCTGTTCAGAAGTTGCTTATGTTTTGTCTAAGGGTGTACATATAGTGGATCATTTGCTTGGGGACTGTTGTATCTAAGGGTGATGCTGGAGTTACTGAACCAAAAAGCACATTTCATACATGTTTGTTTTTCCTGGTTTTGAGTATAATTTTAAACAAAGGGGAAATAAATAAATGAATATAAAAGTTAAGAAAAATATCTTGTGCATCATACTGCTAGTGATCAGTGCAGTACTGTTCTTATTGATCAGCCATGTATCATCAAGCTCTATCCTTGATTAGAAGATATTTACTTAGAATTTTGATTAATACCTTTTTAAATCTATGTATAACTTAGATTATTTGTACAGGATATAATATATTCTTTATACACTGTCATACACACTTGATTCTCCTTTAAAACATATTCTCTCATTTCTAATCAGGGGTTCAAAAGATTACAGTAACAATGAGCTACTAATTATTTTACAGATCCTTATTTCATTATTATTCTTCAGATGAGCTGGATTGAAATACATGCTAGATTAAGTGGTCTGTCTTTGCTAAGTATATTTGCAAAATTAGCTACACTACATTGAAGAATCTTTGAAAACATTTTATTTTCAGATTTGAAATCTTGCTTGGTGACATTAAGAAATTGATTGCACAGTTAGCTAAGGTTCCATCAATAAGAGTTAATTTCTATCAAGAGTTTATTAGTGTCTTCAGAGCTAAAGACAAGGCTCCTGAAACATTTTTAATATATATTTAAATGTTTTCAAAATTTGGTGGACTGTGTTTAGTTTCTTGATCCTTACTAAAAATACAGTTAAATTTCAAGCAACTAAGACCTTGAAGTAATTCAAATGTCTGTTTCAGGAACGCCGAGCTGAGATGGTTCGACAGAACAAAGAGCGTCTTGCCAATCAGAATGAAGAACAGCAGACTGCCTCCTCAGGCTAGTTGACCAATGTCAACAGATGAATGGCTGCTGCCCTTTACCCCCTCTCCTCCTCCCTCTTCCGAGCAAGGAGCAAAATGCTTTTCATCGAGCCGCTTTTGAGGATTAAGAAATATCAAACATGAAAAAAAATTTGACACATAAATGAAGTTCCATTGTTAGTAATGTTATTCAGTCAATGTTTTCAAAGTCGCCTCCTTAATCTTGTAGTGTGATTGTTGAGAGTCTAGGCTTCATGTTGAAGTGACCGTCTTCATGCTTTTCTTGTTCGGAATGCAAGTGGCAGCAGCAAAAAATTGTTGGGGATGCAGTTAAAAAAAAATTCACTGCCTTTTATCACCTTGTAGTATGTTGGGGCCATTCTGAACATCATCAACGGTCAGAACAGTTTTGTAATTTGCTGCAGTTTGATAACTGAACGGGGTCACAGCTGTTCAGTTTGCAAACTGTGTGTTTACATAATTGTGATACTTCAACGGCATGGTTCTGCTTGTGGCAAGGAATGTTTGTATCTGAAAGAACAAAAAAGAATTATCAAGAAGGAAACAAGTTGTAATATAAATCAACTTATATTTAAGCACAAGCTAGCTTCTGTGATGGTTTCTGCAAAGCAAATATTTACATAATTAGCTGAAATTTGTAGTCGGCTGAGCTGTTTTATATTAGTTTTGTCATTGCAAAGCAAACTGTTTAATACATAAGCCACATTATTTTAAAGATATGTAATTACATTATTAGTGTTCGTTTTGCAAAGTGGAAGGATTATATGCTGATGTTTACTGATGGTACACCTGCCAAAGAGTCATAGATGCACAAAGACAGTGGTTTTAAGTGCCATTAATGATTGAAGAAAGGAATTGTCCTTTCAGCTAGAATTGTAGCTATCATAGATCTAAAATTCCAAAATATCGGTTACTAACATCTTCACCTAACAGATGTTTCCCATTTCCTAGTTGCCTTGAAACTTCCTATCCTTTGGAATGAGGAGTCTTGCAGAGTCTGTTTTTTGTGTGATTTCTTCAAATGTCTATTTTTGCATACAGTTTTGTAATTTTGCCTGTTTTGAACATTTGGTTATGTTTGTTCAAGTATGTTGTGCTTAGTGTAGAAGTCAACAAGCCTGATCATTATATGTAGTTTAGTAAATCTGAATAAAAATAGTTCATACATTTGATGTGGTATTTTGTTCCTTACACCTTGCCTCCAACTCCATAACTTCTTAGGCAGTACTTATATTTAATTTTATTAAGGTTGGCAAATAGGTATGTAGAGTTTTTAGGTTAGCACATTTTTAATATAAATTTGCCATTAAAATTCACCAACTTATGAAAATAGGAAATTAAAAAAAAAAAAATATAATTTGTAGAATGAGTATTAAAAGTAGCATTGACTACATTTTCAGCATTGTTCAGTGTAGCAATAAGAGCTGTAATTCCTAATGTGGATAATAGTAATACTGACCTTAAATGCCATCTGTGGTAAAAAGTAGTTTAAACCCCAAGGACTCACAAGCGGGTGCCTTGAGTTAGATGCCTGTTGAGCAGAGAAACTCTGGATAGGAGAGAACATCCAGGATGTGAACTAACCCAATATTTGGTATAAGGGTGAGGAAGTGGATAATCTGACATTGCAGTGCAGTGATGAAAGGAAGTGATTATGAAGCAATTTGTGGAATGAATGGCAGGGAGAATAAGAATGAGGAAGAAACCTGCCCAGATACCACTTTGTCTGACACAAATCTTACATGTAGTCCCGTAGGATTGAACCCTAGCTGTCTAGGCTAGAGTTGACCATCCTAATCATGTGCCACTCTACATTTTCATTTTTGCCACTCAAAATGGTATTCATGGCCAATTCAGGAGGACCAGCACCAGATGGCAAATCCAGAAATGATTGCTTTTAAATTCAGGGAAACTCAAATTTGACAATTTTGAATTAAATACATTAAGGTGATCTATGGCTACTACATTCAAAACAAGCATCCGACTACATACAAACTTATTTCTTCACTTAAAATGCAGCTGTCTTACAGAAAAGTTTTAGGCCTTTGGACAAGGTTCTCCAAGGTTCTGTTAGATGTGAGACAAGGGAAATGAAATAAAATGTGATGAAACATTCTGGCATCTAGTTCTCTACCTATATATTTATATAATACATTATTTTGCAGATATAATGTACTAATAACTAGAATAAATGAAAAGTAAGAGGAATAAAATAAGTGAAACAAAAATATAAAATAATTGCACTAATATATATCTGAAATAAATTCCATTTCTACTAAATCAATTTTATTAGTTACTGAGATCCAGTAAATAACTATTCTAAAATTAACAAAAATACTGATAACTTTGATAACTTGTAACTAGTATCCAGCAAAATTGCAATGGTAGCCAGCTTTCTTTCCTCCCCCCCCCCCCCCCCCCTGCCCTGCTCTTTTCCGAATACTAAAGTTATAATTAAATCCTCTGGCTCCAATTATTTATTTGTAACATAGGTGGTAGCGCATCTGTCTCACATTGAAGAGGTTCCAGTTTGAATCTCGGTCAGAATGAATTATCTGGATCAAGTTTTGTCTGAAATTTTTCCTTAATCTGAAAAATGAATGTTGGGTAACTAAGCTCTATGACCATAAACTCATTTGAATATCATTTCACCCACTTCATTCATAGTCTGGTATTACTTAACATTGGACAACATTAATTTAAAAAATTAAAATAAAATAAATTTATTTAATTCTATATATACCTTTAATACACAATTTACTTTCCTGTTAATCTCTTAATTACTTCACTTTTCCATTGTTTATTAACTTTACTAACACAAACTTCATTAATACTATTTCGCTTCCCTATTTCCATTAATTCACCCATCACTTCCTTTAACTGATATGATTTAATAATTACAACATCCCTCTGGCTGATATTAATGCCTCAGATGTCCAGGATCCTCATTTCATGCATTTCATCAGTCTTTCTCTTATTTCCATCTCATTCTACAGAGGCATCTCCACCTTTCATTGTTCTTCATCTTTCTCTAATCTCTATTTACATTCTGCATAAATTTATTGTTCCCTTCTCATAATTACTTGAGTAAAACGATATATAAGAGGGGAAAAAATGCTCAAAAGTTCTTATATCTTAAACACAAAATTGTGTGAAATATGGTTAAATGCTTGCCACATTATCAAAGAGCTGGAAGTAATAGCAATTGAAAGTACCAATTAAGTCACCTGCACAACTGTCCGAGCTGAAACATGTAATTTTTTATGGCAACCTTTGTAAAATTCAAGATGATGCTGGGACAACCATGACAATTTCCAAGATTGTTTAAGGACTCCTTTGAGATCCCATGTGATGTATGGATAAAAATGTTTTGTTAATGCTGTCAAATGTCAGGATCATATCAGCATTGCAGTGTTCCAAAATTTCATCCTTCAGGTATTGTACATGCCAGTAAATCGATTGACCTGTCTCTTAAGTACACTTAACCATCCACTAGCCAGGTTTGAAATCCTGACCTTGGGATCAGTAGGCAGTACATCTTGAATCACAGACCAACATTATGGACAATGCAGCACCATATGGTCCAAATAGATAAGCACATCTAAGTCCAAAAATGATAGTGGCTCAGTTGTCATAATGTGGCATATATCATAATTGGAAGAAAAAGTTCTAGCTTTTGTTACTCGCAAAAACAAGCACTGATCCAAATATTTGGGAATATTCTAGATAAACATTGTGGTCATCAATTGTACCATATGATTGCCACATCAACTCCACAGAATTAAACTGAGCAGAAGTAAAGGGCTATCACAAGAGAACTAAGTAATTCATGTGGCAGGAGTGCAACACTTAAGGAAAGTAGGAAATAAAGTGACACTAGTAATGTGAAGGAGTACTAATAAAAATTATTTATTAACCAGTGCAGTCATCTTTCAAGCATGAGTATTTTGTGTATTTTTAATATTCTGGTGAAGGGGTAAATCCAAAGTATTGAACAGTTGGTGTGATTATGCATGTTTTTATGTATTACTCATAACAATCTTGTTCTTTCATCATATATATTAAGACTTTTATTTATCGTAGCCCATGCAAATATAAATATGACAAAAAGTAGTCATGGGGATTGACATTATGGATAACTATATTGTCTGGAAGTGTGGAGGGCTGGGCCATGCTATGCTCAAGTGATGTTGTGGTGGACAACATGCCACTGGGGCAGGTTTTCTCTTGGTCTTCCGGTTTCTCCCGGCAGCATTTCACTAATTGCTCCATTATCTTTCCTGTCATTTCATCTTGCCCTCATTGTCATCCACTTCTCTCGTTCTTAATACCAGACATCGGGCTGATCACCCTTCCTGGATTCTCTTGTTGAACCAGAGATTGTTCCTCAACTCACATAATGGTTAAGAGGAACATGAGTACCCTGACACTATTTAGTGGTATAAGAGCGCAGTTAAAGAAAAATAAAGTGTAAAGAGTTGTCACTTGCAGTTATTGCATCTTAAGTTGTCCCTACTTAAATTGAAATTAAACTCAACACTAATAGTTGGACTAGAACAGATAACAGTAATGCTACCTTTTCAAACTTGCCCTACACATGGCTTGCATGAAACAATTATTAACTGGCAGTAAATTAATTGTGATGGATTAAAGCTACTGTGCAAATGTTTCTATCTTAGTGACTTGCATTATAAATGCAAGGTGGTTATTAAAGCATTCAAACTTAGTTTGGCTATGTTAACTTTCAAACACACAAGGGAAATGAATGGAACTGCACTGCAGGAAAGTGGGTAATTAAGAAATGAAGGAATAAGACATGCTGTGTTGATTAAATTAGAGAGAAAAGGATCTGCATGTTTTCAATCATTCCATTCGCTTCTACATATCTCACATTTTCTTCCTTGTTTATGTATTTGCCACAATGCAATGCTGCCACCTACAATGAATAACAGAATTTTGATCTGGGTAGCTCAGTTGGTGAGGTGCTGGCCTACTGATCCCAACGTGGCCCAAACAATGGTTTTTGTGTTCTTAAAAGCATTAGCCTCATATAAGTAGAATTACTAGCATGTAAAAACTCTTGCAGGGTAAAATTCCAGCACTGGCAGCACTGATAGGATTCTGGCAATTGACACCATTCATAATAAGCAAAATATTAAACAGATTGGTGCATCTATTTCTGAATTTTAACTTTTTGTTGGAGGCAATGGGCACTCTTGAGAGGTTGGGAAATTTTTCCATAAATATGACATCCTCCCATTATACAAATTTACAAATCTTTTATTTTAATTTTAGAATTCAGTGTTTCTGATAAGATACCATGTAACACTTGGAGAGGTATAGTTCAATTAACTTGAGGTGGCAGCTGAGTAAAGATACACACTAAAAGAACTTGTCTGGTACTAAACCTGAAAGAAGACTGAAGATGATGTATATAAGTGGAGTTGATACTTGTACCATCAATAGCTCCACATGTATAAAATCATCCTCAGTCTCCTTTTAGGATTGGTAGCAGACATTCCTTTAGTGCGCATCTTTACTCAGCTGAACCTCAAGTTAATTGGAGTGTAAAGACCCCTCTTGTGCCCACTTTCTTAAAGCAGTATAAAACTTGTAATTTCCACTCTTAGGAACATGGACCAGAAGTGCTTTGTTACAGTGGGTGGACATCACCTAGCCCTCGAGTAGTCGCGTGGGCTACATATTTAGTGCAACCATTTATTTTTGCAAGTGTGCATCTGCTTTTATGGTGCTGGGGGTTTTGGTAGCTTCTTGACGCAATGTGTTCTAAACGGTCAGTTGGCTATAATACCTTTTAGCGAGACAGTATTTTTATTTGCAATTAAACTCAGTTGCGCACAGCTGGGCTACATATGTAGCCTGTGCGACCACTAATGTAACAGTTGTTGAAAAGGCTACTAAGAGAAAGGTCACATCAGTGCGATCAATGCCATGTGTATTTTTTCTGTGAATCAGAAGCATAAGAAAATCAAACGATGCTTGTTTCTTGAGACAATGTCATGGGAGCTCATAAAGCCTCAAATAGCAAGAAGAGCAGAACTGAACGCTGTATCAGTCTCACTAAGAAAGTGTGCTAAGATACTTCTCTGAATTGAAGACGTTCACAGAACACAAGTTGCACAGCTTCACAAGATAGGGAGGTGCTACTTATGTGGAAGAAACAAGGATAAATCTACCAGGAAGAGTGCAGCATGTGTCTAAAGAAAGATTTGCAATAATCATTCCGAGGTGGTGTTTAAAGTGTCTACAAGAAGAATTGCAAACCAAATAGTAATTTTGTGCTTGTATATTTTGAGACCATTACTACACATTTAAATGGTGATTGTTGTAGCAATGTAAACATTTAATACATTCTGTATCAGATATTGTTGTTTTCACTGATATTAACTTGATTAATATGATTAGCGAATGTAAAGGAGCACTATAAAAGAGTTTACCATGTAATTTACACGACACATAGTATACTTTAATATCAAATTATCTTGAAACATTTCATAAAACTCAATTTGAATGTAAGTAAACACTATAAAGAAATGAAAATCCCAGAATGTTATTAAAACAATTATAAACAATGCATAAAGTAAATTTTTATATGGGCTACATATGTAGCCCATGCGACCACTCACGTCACAAAGCATCATGCGACTACTCGAGGGTTAAGTGCCATGTAGGTATATTTTTTTCTGTACACATGAATGTACAGTGTCTGCATTTACTCCAGATCTTGATTGTAGTTTGGTTTTACTTATAAGTAATATTTTCAAGTAAAAGGTGTTGTATTCCTCCATACAAGATTATACAATAATTTGGGCTATTGCATCAGCTGTTTGATATCAGAAATGGAATATATAATCTGCAATGGATGATAGTATTTCTGCAGGTATATAGTGTTTATATTAATTTTGTACACTGTTTTTGTCAATTCACTAGCTAAGCTCTGCCGTATATTAAAAAAAAATCTGTTGAATGGTTGTGCAAAGCAAATTGTGTTCTTGATCCATTTAGAGAAAGGCAATGGGAATTATGGCAATTTTTATCAAAAGTAAATGAGGCAAAGAACAAAAGCTGAAATGCTGATGCACAGTTTAGGATTGCTCCCATAAAAGCTTTTTGATCTTGAGATGCTGCTAATAATATTCCATGAAAATGGAATAGGTATTTGTTTCACATATATGCCATGTTTTAATGTGATGTGCGGTAAACTATTAAATAATTTAGAATTTAAATTTATTCCAAATAAATATGTTGTCTCATTTGCATTGTAATAAATTAACTAAGCAACCGCTGAAAATGTGAAGTAAGCCTATAAAACGGTGTCCACTATATACGAAAGGTGAAAACATGCATATGTGGAGTTTTATTTTTTGTAGTGATTTGATATAATACACACAAAATAATAATATTGTGGTCTCAGCACTGTTGTCATTGGCGGTACGCCGTGACGTAGGTGGTCGGCCAATGAAAAGAACGTATCGCAGGCCAGTTTCATAAAGGGTAATGGCCGATGAATTGTTTAAGCGTTAAGATTTGTTCCACGAGAAAGCCAATGAATAACAAAAATTAGGGTTCTGTTAAATATTTAACTTGTTAATAATAGTGTAGAAATATGTTAATGAAGTATACGCATCCGGGCAAGAAGGTGAAACCAAATGGGAAGAAGCAGCATGCCACCGGTAAGTAAAATAAATATGGCGGAGTTTCCTTTTCACTGTTATTTAGATATTGAAAATGTAGCATGATTAATACTTTTAATGAATGTTATGTAATCCTTATACTTGGAATAATTTAATCTGTTAAAATGAAAATCCTTATACCAGAAATATTAACAAAAGCACAAGAAGATTTAACGCACCATATGTTGAATGCAGACGACGGGAATGAAAATGAAATAAAGAAGCAGCCCAGATGAGATGATGTATTAGTGTCATTATAAAATGTTTAGAAATCTCGGAACTTAGTTTGATGGCTTGCCAGTTGCGTTGTGATAACGGGCAAAATACTGAACACTACTTTGGGTTATTGAGTATCTATTACCTAGAAAATGTTTCCTTTCTATAAACGGTCATTAAGAATCAGGTGTTTTTGCACATACATAATAGACATTGCACATACATATTTCCTCTACAGCATTTGTTTATATACTTGACACTTGAACGAAAGTTGAGGTTAGATTCAGGGGTGGTCATGAAATGCGACATACTTATCTATACGTACTTCTCATAATTGCTTTGATCTTAATCTCAAATTGGATTTTCAGATAGAATAGCAAGGTATTCGTGTAGCTCAATTTGTCAGGGAAAGAACACCATATCCCATGTAAAAGAAATACTTGGGACAAATAAATATTTTGTACATACACCTATATGAGGAAGTTCTATGTCGGTGAATAAGTGACATTTAACCATACAACACTAAGCTACACATGCAAGTTAAATGCATTGCAAAGTATCGTTCAGTATCAATATTACGCCGGCAGAAACAGGATATGTTAATAACCAAGAATAGTTATTAGCAGCTTGCATTGAGAATTTGCAAGTTATCTGAAAGTAAAACTGCCACAAACTTTTTTTTTTTAAGTTGAACTTCTAAAGGAATTAAAAGACGTTGAAAAGTTTAAATATAACGCTTATAATAATCAAAAGGCTTACTTTCAGGCTAGACGAATAGAGGTTATGTTCTTAAAATTTCTGCATTCAGTTAATTCCTTAAATAGAGTTTTAATTTTTTACTATTTTATGATACTATTCTGACAGTTTAAAACTGTTCTATGTCACATTTGTGACTAACATGTGCATAACGACTGCACTCTCCTACCCATACTACATTAAATCATAGTTTTATTGTATTTTCTGAAGTAAAGGTAACAGTGATATACCATGAATGTATCTCACATGGTAAAAGTGCTGTGGATTATTTAGTGTGGGTTTGTTGTAAATGGTACATCAAGATTCACCAAGCAAATGTCCACGATGCTGATAACTATGTACTAAGTTTTACATAGATTTCATTTAAGAGAAGTGTTTTTCTTAGCAACAAGCAGCAGTTTTAATGTATTCATTATAACATCGAGAGAGAAAGAGTTGCTAGTTAAAATGTGAAGTACAGCTGATCAAGAAGAATAGAGCTGAAGGTACAAGACAAATAGTACCTATGTACATTCTGATAAATATTAGCAATAATTACGTAAAATATGAAGCTATTAACAGTGAAGCAAACAAATATATACAAATATAATAATTTGTATATATTAGCAATAATGATAATAAAATCCAACTACATATATATTGCACTTATGTTGATCGTAAAAAAATTCAGCCAATCAACAAGGTGTTTTATGTGTTTCCAGTGACTTCTAAATTTTTTACTCTTGATAAGTCTGGATGTATTTTTTTTCATTAAATGTACTTTAAAAAGTTTGTTATAAATAATTTTTTTTCTAACCAACTTAAATCGTTAAAAGAGTGGTTATTATTGCAAATTAATAGATTAAGAATAATTTGAATACTTAAACATAACTATCTTCAGAAAAACACATTTTATATGACAAATTCTATTTAATATATTAATCAGTTAACTGTAAAACTATTGCGCGCTGTGACAATTCTCGTCATAGCTGTGATAGGAAAAACTCATTTTATTCAATTAAGTTCTTGTTTTTTAAAGATGGCAAATAATGATATGAGATGAAGTGTTTAAAACAGCACAGTAGTATATGTACGTTAAAATATTAATAAATAAATAAATAAATGAATGAGTGAATTATTATGCATCAAAAGTGTTGCACCCATGATAGAAATTTATTGTTGAATCCCTCTCGAATATCTTAGGAGTATGAAACCCAACTTTTAAATGGAAATTGTAATAATTGAATTATTAGCAATGGGAATAATTATTTTGACAAAGTAGTTGATATTAGGCATCAATATGCTGCTGTATGAGCAAATGGAAGAATACCAAAACAAGAGGATAGTGTGATAAGATAGTCATAGAATGAATTTTCTTGAGAATATGATTACTACCTTTTAATCAATTTATAACAGGATGAAAATAGGTGATTATACACCCTGAAATGAGAAAATACTTTTTTTAGTCGCTAAGTTTAGATTGGATGTTATTAAATGGCTTTTAATGGTTAGTGAAGTAATTTATTTTATTGAATGGAATAAGATTCAACTCATCTGGCTGCCTGACCATGACGGCATAGAAGGCAATGAAAAAGCTCATAAACTTGCAAGACGAGTATGCTTTAGGAACATTTTGATGTTGGGAAAAAAAGAGACTATCAGACACTGGACTAAAAGAAAGCATCATAAATACTGGATAAAGTCTCCAGAAAATAGTCATGTTAAACTATTTAGTGAACCATGTTAAAAGAGCTGGAAGTCTACTAAAAAGGTAGCAGACTTCAGCTAAGGATAATGACTGCATTTTTCACAGGAGATACTCCTTTGAAAAAGCAACTTAATAGGAGTGCTTCAGGAAATCTTAGATTGCAAACTCTGCAATAAAGAGACTGAAACAACCCCACCTTTATTGTGCTTCTGTGAACTTTGACTTAAAAAGCAGTATATTACTAAAATTATAAAATAGAAGTATTTATAAACAGTGGAGCTTTATCAATAAAATCTTTTTAAACCACTTGTCAAACTATAAAAACACTTTCGCTCCACTTACATTTAAAATTAGGCCATGTTTCAAGGACCACGCATCCCCATCATAGCTGATGTTTGACTAGTTCTTCAGGTGACTGCCTCCCTCTCCTGGCGCTGTTCAACGAGTTGAATGACGTCATCCACTATTGGTATTTCAAAATTCATGGCTCTCTTTCTATTCTTACAAATGTGTATATCTTCCCAAACTGTTAATTCCCAATACGTTTTTGCTGGTACCAAAAGTTTGATTTCTTTAGAAATATGATTTTTTGACCAAAAATGATGGGCTATGTCTGATTTATCTGTCTGTATTTTATGCATCTCATGTGTTCTATCATCCTTGTTTCCAAATTTCTTTTTGTTTTTCCAATATATATTTCATGGCAATCCTCACATTTTACATTATATATTCCTGATAATTTGTTGGCCGGACTTGTGTTTTTGAGCGGGTAATTTAGTGTAAGTGGAGCTAAAGTGTTTTTATAGTTTGACAAGTGGTTTAAAAAGATTTTACAGTATATTACTCTTGGGGAAAAATGTATAGAACCTAAATAATTAGAATACATTCCCTTTAGAAAGCTACTTAATGATACAAGTATAATGGTTTGGTTTTAAATTATACAGGCAGCACATTCAGCTTTAGCTGGAGAAATGGTGGAAATTTGTATAAAAAAAAAACACAAGATATTTATTTTATTTGTTGATTTGCAGGAATAGTGAGACGAATAAATAACTTCGCTTAAAAGAAACATCAATAATATAATATAATCATGAATTAGAATTTATTTAACTGTACAGGTGTTCTGTGTTTCTGTTCATTCTTTGTTTTCTAGGAATAAAGCTGCCATGTTTTTCCTTAAGCACTTAATGACAAGAATTGTCATTACATCTAAAAAAAAGATTATAGTTGCAACCATTATGTTTCACATAGTGCCTCACATTGTGTTATTATATTCTATTCAAAATGTTATACTAAATTTTTGACTGGAAACAACATTAGATTTAAGAAATATGGGTACATCATACAGGAAACAACACCACTTCCATTACTATCAGTCAGTATTTGTTAGGAACTAATGATACAGGATGGGAAAATAAATAAATAAATTTCATAAGACAGTTTATAAATTCCATGATATTGTAACCTGGATACATGAGCATTCAGGGCAATGTTAATGCATCATGGAGGCCTCTTAGACCATTTCTGAGAATTTGATTATTTTTTCAGCTTTGTTATATTTGTGAAAAATTAATTTGATATTTGAGTGAATACTGTATTATGCTACATATTTATTGGTTAAGTACATTTAAAGAAAAAAAATAGTGAAGTTGTACATTACTTAAACATAAAAAATCTAATAAAGAATAGACTGTCATGGAGTTGTACACATTACTGAAAACAGTCTTCAGAAATAAGAATGCCCTGCTTATTGCACACCTTGTTAGCTATTTTGAACAACACATGGAATATTATTTGAAGCAAAGTGTTAAAAAACAGTGATGTATTTAACATTTGAAAGTAATGAGTTGGTAATTCAAACACAAACATCACTTAAATTATCCTTACTTGGACATGTTTCGGAGAACTGTTTGTCCTCATCATCAGCAGTTATCCGACTGGTTGGATCGGTGGTTTCCTGAAGTGAGCTGGTTGTCTGTGGTGGCATCTGTTGTCTGTGAGATGAACTTCCAAAGAGAGTTTCCAGGCGGCAATTCGAAATTTAAAGTATACTGTTTTTTAAAATTAGCAACTTTTCCCAAACATCGAGTTCGGCCGCATTACTGGCTGGCTTTAATAGTTTTATATTTGGTACAATTTCATGATTGGTATACCAGAAATGATGGGCTATTGCTGGTTTTTCTATTTGTGATGTTTGTGTTTGAATTACCGACTCATTACTTTCAAACACAAGGAATTTTCCTTTACCATTGACAGGAATACAAAAAGCAACATTTTTTTGGGAACTCCTCCAGACATGGGTAAGGCTTTAGCTTCAGAAACTAAACACACAAATTACCCTTCTGTAAACTGGACATGAATTTGTACAGATGGCTCTCTCTTAGATGAAAATGGAGCTGGAGCTGGTGGAACGTGTGAATTCTTCTCTTTCTACAAACATGCCGAAAGAAATACTACAAATTTTGATGGTGAAGTTTTAGTGATGTATCTTTCGCTCCAAAACTTTTTTGGCTACAGTGATGCAAGAATATTATTTTGTCAAATTTTAAAGCAGCAATTCAGGCTGTAGCATCCATATCCTATCCAAAGATGGAAAAAATTCTAGAAATGCAAAATATAATCCAGACCATTAAAAAACTTGGAAAACATATAGTTTTGCAATGGATTCCAGCCCATTGTAGAATTCAGGGGAATGAAAGGGCTGATATACTAGCAAAAAAAGGATGTGAAACTAAACAGAAAGAAATAAAAGCATTTCATATATGAATCAATTAAAAGAATTATAAAAAAATAATGATAATTATAAATATGGACTAATTGAAAAAATTGGTAACCAAAGTATGAAAATACTTTTGGAAAATCCGTCTGTAATTCCAGAATTGCCATGTAAATCTGCTTTTGCCAATATAAGATTTACTACAGGACATGATTGCCATAGAATTGTCATTGTAACTTCTCCAAATTGTGTATTGTGATCTCAAGGTATAAAAATGGATAGAGAAGGTCTACAAAACTGTGCAGCTTTTCAAGGTTATCAAGATATAACTGCTAAGTATATATCCGTTTCCTGGCATCTTTTAACATTGCACCTGATCATTGCTTGTTAAAGGATCATTGCTTGTGGGACATTCTTTTTTCACATTTGGGCTATTAACTCTGAACTCCATATATGAAGTAATAAATTCTAAGGCCAGCTCGTTGAAGAAAACTCTCCTTTTATGTGATGTTTCATTGTGATATGGATGTTGACTGGCGAATAAACTGAAAGCAGTTATAGCCTCAATGTCCATACATTTGCCCATGAAACAATGACTACATCGTATTTGTAAGTGGTCAAGAGAATCCACACTATGATGCTTGAGAAAATCATTTGAATTGTCAAATTTGAAAATATTGTTTGGTAAATTCATAACAGTTTAAAAAGCGTTACATACATTTAGAGCCAGCATGTCAATGAATTTTAGCAATGAAGACGGGCAAATCATACAGCCAATCACAACATTTAGCATGGTAGAGTGCAATTCGCGAGAAGCGTTAGCGATAAAACAGAGATGAACTGCATGCTGATTAATACTAATCCAAATAAAGATGCACTCTCTTTAGGAACCGCAGATACAAACTCTTGTCTTTCTGCACACAGATAAACCTTACAGCATCGGAGCATTTTCAGTTGCTTTTGAAATTGCTGTCCCTACCTATAATGTTAGTCGGGATACACGATGGATCTGTTCGGCAACAATATCGATACTCCTGGTTAAGGAAGTCCTTTATAGGTCGTGCACTTTGGTTAGGTTTAGCCTTAGGTGACACGCCGAATATAACCGGTTCAGCCTGGTTTCTTGATAAAGTACTGGAGTACATCGCAGCACGTTGTAAGAATACAAATTAACAACAGAAAATACAAACATAAAACGAGTCAGCGGTGTACTGTTTTCATAAAATATGCACAACAGTCATTTATTAGGTCCACTCATGAAAGGGCATGAGTTCATATCCGTGATAGCAGGTCATTTTACTAATTTCATAAGAAATCATGCTATAGGAGCGAAGCCACGTAGCATACGGGACATTGCTTAAGGGGAGAAGGTACCTTCTATCGCCGCCATGTTAAATTTGATATTTTCAATGTACTTTTTCTGAAAAACTATGAATAATACAGCAATGATTTTTTATCACATATACTTACACTATTGGGCAATAAAATGACATTTTTGTGAGTATATAGCATTAAAACTGTAACTGTAATAACTTTTTAATAATAATACTTGTTTTTGGTACACTTGAAAAGAAACAAAAATTATCAGTTTCCTTGATAGTAACATGTAAGTATTGAAAAAATGTCAGTTTATAAATATGTGTCGGAAACAGTCTGAGAAAATGTCATTGCTGTAGGATAAGCAGTTTCAAAGACAATGTACATAAGGCTTACAAAAACAAGTTACGGGAAAATGAGTTTAACGTTTTACAGTACTCAAAGTACTCATGAGTACAGTACTCATTTCTGCCCCATACTCAGTGTTGTCATGATCTCCTTTACACCTCTTCTTGTTCCTTCTTATCTGTCTAGCACTTTTATAGATTCTTCTGCCTCCGTGTCACCCTGGTAACACAATACTGGTCCATTTCTTTAAACAAATTTTAGAGCTAGAAGTACTTTTATTTGGAACAGCACAATAATGTGAAGTTGTATCCCCTAACCTAACACTTTGATCATCACTAGGTGGTGTACAGTTTTCAAGTCCTGAGTTATTTTCACAGTTTTCATTATTTATATTCGCATTTTCTTCCTCCCGGGCCTTCCAGACGTTTTTCTAAACCCTTAAGCAGAAGATCTAGCCAGTTTCCTCATTCAATGACAAAATACACGTTTAGAACTATATGATGCCATAAAAAAGTGAAAGAGCAAGAACAAGCAGGTTGTGTAAAATGCAGAAGAAAATATCCTTAAACATAAAATAGTTTTAAAAGTTCTAAGAGGAGCCAGAGAGTGAAAAGGAGACGTGACCTACTCTGCAGCATGTGATTTAAATCCGCTTTTAGGCCCTTTAAATAAGTTTCTGGTGCAAAGCAAATTTATTTTCATATAAAACACTTCAAACTATGAAAAAAAGCAACCCCCCAAAAAGTGATATTTTCACCATTTTTAAGGTATCTTCTCCCCTTAAGGTGATGTTTTTAATGAGTTTTTTTTCTTATTATTTAACAAATTTTTCATTGTTTCCGTTTATTTTCTTATCTGTTTTCCTAGTTTCACAAATATTCACTATACACATAAACACCCATGCCCAAGGCGGGACTCGAATCCGCGACCCTCTACGCGGCGGAACACTAGAGATATACGCTTTAGCGACCATGGCTACGAGGGCCGGCGTACATTTTTTAATCAATAAAACACATACCAAAATAAACATTTTTTTCTTCTACAAATTAAATAATCACTACCTTTCCAAAGTATGTAATTGTATTGAAGGGTTGCCCTATTAGCAAAAATGGCCAGGGCCCAACTCAGGGTTGGCCCAAGATGTGCTTGTTTTAGTTCTGTCAGATAGACGTGAACAGTGTTAACATGATGTGCAGTGGATGACGCAGTCGACATGACATTAAATTCTCCAATTGACTTATATGTTTTCCCGGTAGACTACTAGGGGTTCTCATAGGTTGGAGAATTTAATGTCATGTCGGCATGTTGGCCATAGTAGCTCAGATGGTTAGAGCAACTGCACAGAAAACGGGAGATCCGTGGTTCAAATCCCGGCTATGGCATTGAATTTTACAGTCTGGCTCAACTCATTCAAACCTTAGCCTACACACAGCTAGTGTGGAAGAAATGATTATTTCTATCGCATAATGAATTTTGAAATACTGGCAGTCAATTCTGTTTTGAATTTGTTTCATTTTCGGATTTTGGTAGTACTAACAAGAACATAGTGACATCTAGCATTTGTAACGTTGACAACAAGTTTGTGATTCTGGCTGATGATGTGGAAGAAGTTTCACGAACTCGCGATCCTGTTCAATTTATAAGAAAAGTAACATAATTTCGTATAAGATAAGTGAAATTTTAAGTTACAAATTATTATATTTGTATATATTTGTTCGCTTCACCGTTAATAGCTTAATTGATGTTAAGAAATGCTAAACTAAAGGTCTGATTACGATGCGCTTCACAGCATAAGGGAAATTGGTAGTTATTTTGTTGTTTTGCGCCGGTTGGTTGTGGCTATATACATAACACCAAACTTAGCGTTAATTGGAAGGAAAAATTGACATCGAAATTTTAAATTACGTGGTGTTAAATTAAAATCAAATTAAAGTGCCCTAAATAGCTCTAATGCAGTTTTTACTAGTCTAGGTTCTCTCATGCAGTGGAGAAATAGACGGACATAGAAATGTCTTAGTCTAGGAGAGTAGAGAAGTTAAGATTCCTGAAGGCAAATATCTTAAAATACTACTTGACCACTTCACCATAATAACGCGAGGCGAATGGCTGGATTCACTCCTACCATTATACAAATGTAAACAGTTAACTACAGTTAATGAAATGGTTAATACGAATGAGTAGAAATCCGCAGTGACCAGCAAATAACAATAAAACGGAAATTAAAACAAGTCCTGACATCTATAATATAAATCAAGTACAAGAGGGATCTCACAACTCATTATCTACAGTAAAGTCCCAAAATATTAATGACACATCCTAATCTGAACAAAGCTATAAAGCCCAACTTTCACTACAGAGAGACAGTCTTATTACGATTACCGCCTGTCCGCTTCTTTAGCGTGTCTGTCTCTATTCAAGAGGTCCTGAGTTCGAATCTCGGTCAGTGTGATTTACCTGGATAAGGCTTTCGCACGAGGTTTCCCCCCTTTCTTAATTGTTAATAAACTTTAATGTATCCAAATGCATGACGGCACTTATAGCTGTAAGAGTAATGTTACGTCAATTGAAACGTGTGTTCGGATGCTGTTCAGTAAGTCCTACATCAGTTGCATTTTATAACATGAAAATTTAAATATTAACAAACATCAAAAACACTTTTTAAACCAATTCTCGAACTGTATAAACACTTAAGCTCCACTTACTTTTTAAATTAGGACAAGTTTCAAGGACACCGCGTCCCCATCCTCAGCTGATGTTCTACTGGTTCTTCAGGTGACCGCCTCCCTCTCCTGGCGCTGTTCAATGAGTTGAATGACGTCATCTACTACTGGAATTTCGAAGTTCATTGCTCTCTTTTTGTTCTTCAAAATGTGTATATTTTCCCAAACTGTTAATTCCCAATACTTTTTTGCCGGTACCAAAAGTTTTATGTCTTTGGAAATGTTGTGATTTTTTGACCAGAAGTGATGGGCTATGGCCGATTTATCTGTCTGTTTGTATTTAATACATCGCATGTGTTCTTTCATCCTTGTTTCTAGGTTTCTCTTTGTTTTTCCGATATAAATTTCGTGGCAATCCTCACATCTTACGCTATAAATTCCGGATAGCGTAAGATGTGAGGATTGCCACGAAATTTATATCGGAAAAACAAAGAGAAACCTAGAAACAAGGATGAAAGAACACATGCGATGTATTAAATACAAACAGACAGATAAATCGGCCATAGCCCATCACTTCTGGTCAAAAAATCACAACATTTCCAAAGACATAAAACTTTTGGTACCGGCAAAAAAGTATTGGGAATTAACAGTTTGGGAAAATATACACATTTTGAAGAACAAAAAGAGAGCAATGAACTTCGAAATTCCAGTAGTAGATGACGTCATTCAACTCATTGAACAGCGCCAGGAGAGGGAGGCGGTCACCTGAAGAACCAGTAGAACATCAGCTGAGGATGGGGACGCGGTGTCCTTGAAACTTGTCCTAATTTAAAAAGTAAGTGGAGCTTAAGTGTTTATACAGTTCGAGAATTGGTTTAAAAAGTGTTTTTGATTGATGAAGCTCCACTGTTTATAAATACTTCTATTATAGTTTTATTAACAAACATATTATAATCACTAAACAAAAGTCACTTTATCATACATACGCAAAACACATGCTTTTGAAATGAGCTGGTTACTGTGTCATTTTCTCTGAAGTCTTATTTTTGCTGTTGTAGAGAAAAATGTCTTGTAGCAATGGATTTGGATGCTTGCCAAGAGTTTGGTGTAGTGTGGTGTAGTCTGTCCTGGTGACATCTGTCACTTCTGGTATGTTCAGGACCCTGTGAAGAATAGTGTTGCTAACATACCATGGGGCACCTGTGATCAATCTTATGTATCTGTTCTGGATTACATGGATTATTTTTTACTTGTGACACAGCAGCAGAGCCCCATATGGAGCAACCATATTGCCAAATAGATTTGATAAGTGAATTATATAGAATGCGTTTATATGGCATTGCAAGAGGCGATTTTGACTGTATTGTGTTTGATTTGTTGGATTCATGCCCGATTTCACCAACAGATGTTAAAATCGACGTTAACAAATGTAATGTAACAATTGTCACAGCGCTAAAACTAATGTTAAATTTCGTGCATTTCACCAACCTGTTTTCTGAAAATGTTAACAAACCTGTGATAACGCCAAGAAACTTGTAAATATCACAGCTATAGAAGGCTATGGATGAGCTGCGATGCGCTTTTGTTTTCATTTTCGTCTGCACAAATTGCGGATGAACAAAATCATAAATGAAGCCGAGACAAATTTCTCGTCGACGGAGAAAGAGGAGTTAATTGCAATGGTGACGAAGTGTAAGGATATCGTGGAAAATAAGAGGACGGATGCGGCGAATGTAAAAGAGAAAGATGTCACGGGGAAAATATTGGAAACGAATTTAATTCAAATGCATGTGTCACTACTACAGGCACCAAACAACTTGTCAGTATTACGTAAATTTAAAACGAGGTGCGAAGAACAAGTGCCTTAAACGTTTCAAAACGGGAGGTGAAAAATGTATTACCCACATAATTCAGTGAATTATAAAATCGCAAAGTTATTAATACTTGTAGCAAAGGCGAGATCGGCGTATTCCTTTCGATGTATATTCTAACTCATTATTACGCAAATTTAAAACGAGGTGCGAAGGACAAGTGACTTGAACGGCAGGTGGACTGTGTATTATCCACATAATTCAGTGAATTATAAAATCGCAAGGTTATTAATACTTGAAGCTAATGCGAGATTGTCATATTCCTTTCAATGCATGTTTTAACTCAGTATTACGTAAATTTAAAACGAGGAGCGAAGAAGGTTTCAAGACGGGAGGTGGACAATGTATTATCCACATAATTCAGTGAATTATAAAATCGCAAGGTTGTTGATACTTGAAGCAAAGGCGAGATCGCCATATTCATTTCGATGCATGTTCTAACCTCTCTTGTACTTCCGCAGTAACCTTCATAGCAACATGTTTCGACAGTCTATACCTCCATAAAACAATTTTCTTCGGATAGTTCCTCAAAATCATTTCTCCTCATATGCCGTACTCTATTATGAATGCCATTTAGACGATCTTAAATATAGCAAATCGACATCAACAGCTGACTTCATGCCCGCCATCTTGACTATTTACAATTGTTAAGGACTTAACATCAGAAATTCAGCTTGTTAGTTTAACATGAGATTTAACACGAGTGTTACGCTAACACTTGTTGGTGAAATGCAATTTTTGTTTTAACTATTGCTAAACTCGTGTTAAGTCTTAACATTTGTTGGTGAAATCGGGCATCAGTGTCTTAGTCTTGAGAGAAAATATGTGGTGTGGAGATTTCAGGTTAGTTTACTGTCCAGTATGAGGCTGAGGTAACTAACTCACTAAGCGGTAGATATAGCGATTCCTCCAAGAAATATGGGATATTATGTTATCTGCGTTTCATATGTGAAATTTTCAATTTGAGATTTCTGTGGATTAATCACCACTCCCCAGTCAGAAAACCATTTTGCGATTTCATTGCAGAAGTTATTTAGTTTCTCAGCTGCTGATTTACAACTACCTGTACTAATTGCAACATCAGCAAACTGCGCAGTGGTTAGTTGAGTGTGTTGAGGAAAGACAGAGGTATATACTGTATAAAGAAGTAGGCCTAAAATACTTCCTTGTGGAACGCCAGAGAAGACTGGTTTGTGATCTGGATTGTGCACTAACTTTGCTGAAAAAATATGGGTTACACAGATATAATGCTATTATTCTAAAATATGTATCGGAGACATAATTCCTGATCTTCTGTAGTAATCCACTGGGCCACATTTTATCAAAAGCTTTCTTTGTGTCGAGGAACAGGCCTAAGCGCTCTTGCTTTTCTTCATATGTGCCCATCAATATGTCAACGATTCGATGAAGTTGCTGTGAACAGGAGTGTAATTGCTTCAATCCGAATTGAATAGACGATATGATTTCTTCAAGAGGGTTTCCCTTATCCTGAAAGATGAATGTCGGGTAACTTTAAACTTTATTGACCCTGTACACATTTGAGCATCGTTTCACCCATTTAATTCATCGTCCGATATGACTTAACATTGGAGGACGGTAAAAAAAAAAAAAAAAAAAAAAAAAAAAAAAATCCGCCACAGGTGGTGTCTTAAAGGCGCTGATGAACTAGCGGTTGAGCACCCTTAAACACATAATCGTTACGGCGTTGCATTTCAAATGTGCCGAGTTTGTGGCTCGGCTAGGTGAGTTATCCGGGTGTTATCCTCAGCAGATGAATATTGGATAATTTTGAGGTCTATGGATTAGGGGCTCATTGCAACATCATTCCACTCATGTCTATAACTAAGGACGTAAACCCCTCCCCCTCCAATAAAGATTATCCTGTAAGTTCTGACTTTTTCCACTAATGATTAATCGCAGATTTTTCTCTTGATATTCGGTGATGAAAGAGAGAAAGGTCTGTTTGATTGCTTTGTCGAATTAAAATTAAGTTGGGATTTCTTTTATTAACTTTTTTTTTTTTTTTTTTGCAATTTACGTCCTCAAACGTTAAGTCATATCGGACGATGAATGAAATTGGTGAAATGATGCTCAAATGAGTGAGTCCGGGGTCCATGGAGCTTAGAGTTACCCGACATTCGTCTTTCAGGATAAGGGAAAACCCCGGAGAAAACCTTATCCAGGTAACTCACCCTGACCGAGATTCGAATTCGGGACCTCTTGAACGTGAGGCAGACATGCTACCATCTACGCTACCGAGGTGGGCTTTTATTAACTTCCTCCAACGTGAAGTTATATCAGTGGATGAATGAAACGGTGCTCGGATGAGCCCAGGGTTCATAGAGCTTAGTCCCCAGGCATTCGTCTTTCAGGATAAGGGAAAACTCCGGAAAGATCTTATCCACATAACTCACTTTTTTATGTATTTTACGTCCTCCAACGTTAAGTCATATCGGACGATGGGTGAAATGATCAAAGAGCCCAGGTTCCATAGAGCTTAGAGTTACGAATAATCCCGGAAAAATCTTATCCAGGTAATCATTTCTTCCACACTAGCCGTGTGTAGGCTAAGATTTGAATGAGTAGAGCCAGAAAAATTCATTGCCATACCCGGAATTCGAACCACGGATCTCCCGGTCTCCGCCCGATTGCTCTAAAGCACTGAGCTACTATGACCAACAAAAAAAGGTGCGTGTGTCATTGTATATGAGAACCCCTAAGTGGTTTACCGAGAAACATACGAGTCGGAGAATTTTAAAGTCATTTCGGCATGTTGGCCATAGTAGCTCAGTGCTTTAGAGCAATCGGACGGAGACCGAGAGATCCGTGGTTCAAATCCCGGCTATGGCATTTAATTTTTCAGGCAGGCTCTACTCATCCAAACCTTATACAGGTAACCCACCCTGACTGAGATTCGAACTCAGGACCTCTTGAACGTGAGGCGGACACGAGAGGCAGGCTTAACTCACCCTTGCTCGGGACGTTTTGAATGTGAGGCAGACACGCTACCACCAGGCTACAGATGCGGGTGGGCTGGGATTTTCCCCCCTTGAAAAATGGATGATTCGAACAGATTCGCTATGTTCGACTCTGGTACCACAGGTCATTTTTTTAGCGATCCTGTCAACTACCAGGATCATATCAGCGCTGTTGTTTTTGTACCACAGGAGCTCTTTTCCATGCCACTATATCTACTGAAGTGTTGCTATATCTTTTAAGCAGACTTAAAAACTATCGGGCTAAGATGAGTTTGAATCCGCGGCCTCTGGATTAATAGGCCAGCTGCTAAGCAACTGAGCCACCCAGACTGACCCACAGGCCACGACAGTAATCCGATGTAAAAGTGTTTTGATACCAGTTCATTAATTTAGCGAAAGAAAATGAACAAGTACCGACGTAGCTGGAGGAAACAGAGATTGTGAATAAAAGGCAAGGAAAAGTGAAAGAAAAATATTCATGTGTGCAAAAATAAACTGAGAGGCTTTCAATTGTTAATTTTAAACATTGAATGATTTAGATACCTTTAATGTATTTGTCGTTAAATTCGTTTGTCTTTTTCTTTGTCTCTTTTTTTTTAATTAACGTCCTCCAACATTTAGTCATATCGGACGATGAATGAAATGGGTGAAATGATGTTCAATGCGTCCGGGGTCCATGGAGCTTAGAGTTACCCGACATTCGTCTATCAGGATAAGGGAAACCCCCGGAAAATACCTGACCGAGATTCGAACTCGGGACCTCTTGAACGTGAGGCAGACATCCTACCATCTACGCTCCCGAGGCGGGCTTGTTTGTCTTAGCATCAGAATAAAATTTTCAAAATGTACTACTAAATTGCGAAACCTTTCTATGCTACCGGAGGCAGGAAATTAAAAAATGCTGCATGAATGACGTAATTATTATAATAATAACTATTTGTATTACAGTTTTTGCGCTTTAAGTTACAAAATGAAGTCATATAACGACAATTGGGGCTAAGAAGGTTTTTACCGCTATTCTTTTAAGTTTTAGAAGCACTAGAAGTGCATTAATTTTCAGGTAGTAGCGTTCACAACACAGTCTTGGTTCTTAATATCATTAACTACGATTTTGTTAATGTAACGAAGAATCTGCTTTCATCTTTAACCTTGAAGACTTTAGGTCGACTACTCCTGGGTGTATTTAGAAGAGATTTTCTGGTTCCTGCTCTGAATCTTTGACCGTTGTCTTCCCACTATCTGAGATATCTCTGAAAGTGTTTTGAATTCATTGTGTAGATTAATTACTATTTTTCTCTCTTCTGGTGTAATTTCTTCCCTCTTCGGCCCATTTTACGTTACTTCCGCAGCTTACTGTGTTCGATGTCCGACATTTGCGTGCAGACAACTAGCTGTGAAACAGCTGAATGTAGAAAGGAGAGCTAGCTTGTAATGTAACCACAGTATTCGATCTAGAAACCTTTGGTGTACGAATACTTTCTGTGCCAAATTTAAGGTATTATCCAATATTACCTTAAAAAACTACTGGTTCTAGAGAACTTCCAGCAAAACTACGATAGGAATAGGTAAATAAATACACAAATCACATAATTTTACAAGTTTACTAAGTTTCATAAATAATTATGTTGCAACAACACACAATGTTTCTTCATTTAGGTGGTTTACGAATACTTTTTGGGCTGACTGTATACTTGCATATACCACTGGGCTTCTTAGAGGTCCGATAAAGGTCCTTGGAGTTATTAGTGATATCCTTAACCTCTCTATAGCATTTATGCTAAATTCTCCATCAGTTTCAACCACCTGGGAACGCTATAAGAACCCGCCTCTGTAACGTGGTGGTAGTGTGTCTGGCTCGCGTTTAAGAGATCTCGAGTTCGAATCTCGGTTAGGGTGAGTTATCCGGATATGGCATTTTCTAGAGGTTTCCCGTAACCTGAAAGATGAATGTCGGTAACTAAGATCTATAGACCCTGGGCTCATTAGAACATCAGTTCACTCATTTCATTACGTTCGTTGTGACAATGTTGGAGGACGTAAGTTAAAAAGATATATATACTAACGTCACAGGCTTATACACTAGGCCCACCGTGTCATTGAGTTATACAGAACAAAAGATGTTAAACCAATTACAATGTATATTGAGTTCTTAAAAGAAAATCTTAACCCGTCCACTACCCTCTAGCTCCATATTTTAGTTCATACATACCACCATCCTCTAGCCAATAAGGGACAATGTCCCAGTATGTCAAAGTCGAAGATCCTTCTCCTCCGGGAGAGGTCACCCCTTCAACGACCCACTGCTGCAGAGGACAGTATACGTGGGTACAAAAATGGCACTAAATTAGATGTTGCAGTCACAACGAACTGCTTTATTCAGTAGGTGGGAATGTGTTAACACAGTGTAATCTGTGATGACAACCTGGTCTCTCTCTCTCTCTCTCTCTCTCTCTCTCTCTCTCTCTCTCTCTCTCTCTCTCTCTCTCTCTCTCTCTCTCTCTCTCTCTCTCTCTCTCTCTCTGCCTTTCTAAAGCAGATTTAATGTTCTAGAGTTCTGTTGGAATTTTACAAGTTACTATTTTTGACCAAAACATATATGAAAATTAGCTTTATGATAAAGGTTTACGTTTTCATTATTGCAGCCAATAGTGATTTGTTTGCTTTATGATAGCTCAGTTTGATTAATTTTAAATCAAGGAAATTCTCAAATCACAGAAATCACAATTGTTATCAAATGTTTACTACGTGGTCCTCTGGAGCATCGCTGTCGCTAATACCAAAGTGCTGTCGACACTGAAGGTCAGAAAAACCTGCAACGTTGTGTAATGTGCGTGCCAGAACAGCGAGAAATGATTCATCCGAAACAGGAATCTTGGTCGGCCCATTTTATTCAGGTACTACAGCATAACGTAAAACATAGTACAATGTTTGACCTTTCTCTTTTTAATGCCATTTAAATATTTGGCTTTAAGTGTCTACATCCAAACCATTATGTAATGCACAGTAGGTCAAAGGTCGGCGACAAGCGACGAGTGCTGTCTGCATACGTCAAAAGACTACCTGTGATGGAGGGAGGGGTGGTATTGATATCTTCGATATCCCTGCCTATAGTCCAGTGAGAATTCAACCTCTTTCGTCCTATCGTGGTTGTAATGATTATTATTTATTCCTTTTCATCTTTGGGGGTACTGCAGCTCTCTTAGCTCCTCCCCATTGGGTGCCACGTAAATGCTTCTTATCGAAGTCCATTTAAACTGATATATTCAAAAATGCAGCAAGTATATTACCAGGTGTTCTTATGCGTTTAAAATACAATTTAGGTCCAAAAAGAACCTAATAGTCTCCATCTGCAATGTCGTATTATCAGTTAGGACTCACAACCAAAGCGTGCCCTCTTCTCATCCCGAGTTTCTCGGGAAGGAGAAGTTTTATTAAGAGTGCGAAGTCAGGAAATTGGTGAGTGCTTGGCTATTTAAAATAATATACCAGTTGTATAATGTCAACAGTAGTTTCGAAAGACAAAGCCACTGCTATGACCTTTGCAGTGAAAAGAGACTATGTAAATGAAACATAATAAAAATGACCAGCTTATGTAAATCATACAATGGTTATAACGTGATAAGCAAGTCATACTTGGCCATGCTAAGGCCACGCCTCGTTCATCTACCACAGCATGTTCAGCAGAGCATTTCTTTCTGAATGCTTTATACTCAATCATTTCACAAACAAATTTACAACAATAACATAGCATGTACCTACGTCAAACTCACGTACATCAGTATTTATTGCGCGTATTTTAGCAAATACATAAATAATTGTGTGCTATTTATACCAGGTGAGTCAGCAATCAGCATTTTATACTCCAACATGAAATCGACCCCATCACTAGGTTCTACCCCCGTATTTAACATGGATGTTAAACATTCGATGAAATTAGTACTAATATATATGTTATCGCATCGCCTGTGATATATTCGTAATTAGCTGACGCTTGCATGTCTTCAAATATTCGCTAGAACTAAGGATGTTAAACGGGATGTTTGCCTCACACGTTACTAGATAGTTCAATTAGAACGAGCACAAAACTTCTATGTCATCTATCTATAGTGAAGGTGGTTCAAATCTCCTGCACAGGTATACCAATTTTTTTACCACGTAATATCATTTACAAGTATTATTCTGAAAATTGAAATTATTTTTATTTTTAATTGTTTTATTTATATTTTATGGTATTATTTGTTGTTTCTTTATTGATGAACTACAAGTAGATAGTTGTGTAAACACACCTATAGGTAGGTGCAATTGAAATAAGGCTCATTTATACACATTTGAACACAGAAAACAAGGAAATTGCAGTATCAGAGTTTAACGTGGGAGTTAAACACAATTTTGCAGACATAGATCTGTGTGCTATTAAAAATGTTTCAAATTGGTATGTTTTGTGGCGCTGGAATGACCCTTTTTCTATTCCTGGAACACGACTCCTCTAACGAAGCCGGTGCTCGATCTGTTGACCTTCTTGGGTAATGCACGCCCTCAGGAACTTAATAATTAAGTTATTGTGAATTCGGTTTCCAAGTTTTGATGAACATAAAAAAATAATTACAATGCTGAGACTCAAACCTGTGTCATTGGGGGTTAAGGCACGGGAGACGTCATAATCCCATCGAGCTATTTCGAGACTTGCTTGAAAGGACGTTCTGTGTTCAGTAGTAACACTTGTATGCCTGGCGCTATACCTTTGCCACCTCGCAAGTTCTCGTTCTTGATTTAGCCTTTTAAGACACTTTTAATCATCTGCCGGGTGTTTTAATATTATTACATAAATGGCAAAAGCTCTTATGCATGTTAATTGAGATGCATGAGACGTAGTTTAAGCAAAAATGTAAATAAACCCTTGTTTTATATGTCCGTTTTTACAGTACTCGTCCGTAATGAATGAGGCGTGTCTCTAATTTTTGGCAGCCAACCCCTGCTCTAAGTAAAGAAACCGCAATTTTCTTTTTAGCTGACGTTAGTTTACTAATATGATAGGTCCATTTTTTCCGAGGCGTTTATTGAATTACTTTGCCATTTATACTGCAATAAAAAGTTTGTAAAATCGCCTGGTAACCGGAATTCGCTCTCAGTAAAGGAGTCGTATGTTTTTGAGGTGTACTTTAGCGAGCAGTACGTTTTGTCCCTTAAGGATACGTATGACTGAAATTTGATAAACATCTTCAAAAAATCACATTTTCCTCTTTTTAGTCTATAAAATAGTGTAAGCCTTTCTGAATCCAAAGAATGCTTAAATAGCTTCCGCAAGCAATTTTTAAATGCTCTATATTAATTTGAAAGTTACGTGAATGCTAGTGTTAGATATGAATTCTAATTCTTTATCCTTGTTTTCTCCTTATTTAAAATGTCAGCATTTTTCATCATTTAAGATGCTCCTTGCGTCGCAGTTTTAGTGTTAGACTAATGAAACTTGTTACACACGTTCATAGAGACACAGTGAATAGAAATTGCCCTGGGTTTATTGTGAGATACATTTTAAGTACACTTTCTTCACTTCAAAGCAAAAAGATTTGAAATTTTGGGCAAAAAAAAAAAAAAAAACATATTCGTAGCTTTAAAAAGTTCTGGAAGCTAAAGCTATTCAGACACAGAGAAACCTAGTGCAAATTCAAAAAATGGATGTATTGGGAACCTGTTAAAATATTAGACAAAAATTTAAGTTATTTTGACGCAAGGGACTTTTTATGTGACGTAACCAAAAATAAATAAATTTGACCATAGTTTCCAAACTATCATAGTGAAATTGACAAAATTTGGGCTGTATCATATTTGCACTAAGTTGCATATGTGGTATAAACCTTAAAAAGCTAGCATTATTATATCAGGATTTCAAATTTTGAGTCATAGGTATCCTTAAACCGCTATTCCTCTGAATTTTGCGCATTTTTTTTTCTTCTAAGAACATCAAGCAATACAGTTTAGTAAGCGCAAAACTGGACTAAGGCTCACATGCCGTTTGATGGGTGGCCTACCTTGTAAACGAATAAGGCGCGGCTGACTCACCTGGTATCATTTGATTGGGTTTGATTGTGAAGCCAATCGGTCGGTCTCGCGATGATGTGCCAAGTTGAAGCGCTTTAGCAGAGAAACCTATCTCCGAGTATGCATGGGTGTATATCCAAAGTAAGGCTGACACCGGAAGTTGACTTGGAAACTTTTAATAAACAATATTAACTTTAACGGAGAAGTTACCGACCGATTGAAACTATTATCTGAATGTCCGGTGTCAAAGTATCTGAATAATCTACCACGCTGTTCTATCCTTGAGGCAAGAATGACGGCTAATCCAGCTACGATTTGTCCAACCAGCGATCCGATCAGAAGCGTCCAAGGTCATGTCCAGAATCTGCTTCAAAATTCTGCTCTCCCCCTTTTGGTAATGACTCTTAAAGACCCCCACTACTAGCTTCTAATCCGATGTTGCCACCTCATTTCCACATTTCTGGAATTTGCTGCTTTCCATCGAATCACACTGACATTTCAAGAAGTCCAAGCTAGCCCGCCATACCTGACCTGGCAACTTTGAATGCCTCCTCTCCTGTAACCGCCCGAGCTGCTACGAATTTGCCTGAAAACCAGCCGTCGCTAAATTATCGTACTCAATGTCATCTTACCCCGAGCCAAAAATTACTCATAATGTATTGCGAAACCTACAACCTCTTAACATTTAACACAAATTTACAAAATATTAATATGTATTCACTTATTGAGTCAATCCATAATTTTTGTATCAATCGGATCGGAGTTCAACAGGTTTATCCTCCAACATTGAACCTTTGGTTTATTGCGTTGCTTCGAGCCTTTAATATCTTTTCCAAAACAGAGCTATTCCGTGTATAATCGAACTTCGTTTCATCAGTTTCCTCTAAAACATTAATTTTTGTTTGTTAATCTAAGAGAATGCTGCATTCACGTTGTCGGTGATGTGGAACGAGTTTTTTTTTTCTTTTTGTTCCATTTATAGCCCTGCCTTTAACTGCAATGGTCATATCGGCGGCCGTTGGTGTTAACTCGTGAACGTTTGGTTGCTGTTATTTAGATTTGTAATCATTAGATCACACACGCTCACATACGCACCTTCATTCATACTTCCACACTGTGGGGAATTTAGGGAATCATCTTGGAGAAAAATCCCCACCGCCAGCCGGGAATCTAACCCGGGAGCCCTCGCAAGGAAGGCAGGTGCTCTACCAACTGAGACGAGCTGTCTGTTATAAGGATTTTCTTATGTTTTACCATTGTGTGCAGGTTTTTCCCTCGGAGATTGCAAACTCTCGCAAAGACACATCGTAGTGCGTTCATTTAATTTTGTGTTGTGCTAAGTGTTATCCACTCATGTGGATGTCCCTTAAGGGAGAATGTATAGAACTGGTTTTGGTCCTGTAGGAGATTGCCAAATTCTTTCCTTTCAAGGCCGTCAGCTTTTTGCCTTGGCAATCACCCAGTTATAACAATGCTTTGTTTTGCCAGATTATCAATTTTCGCTCGCACTTCCAGATCTGGCACCTTGCGAGTGTGTAAATACCTGGCTGTTGGTGTTTTAGGAGGTCTTTCTTACAGAACTATAGCTGCTACACAATTTACAACTTCTACATTTCAGTATAAAGATCAACTTATCGCTTCTTTGAGTTATTTATGATCGAAAATGCCAAACTAACTGAAGGGTCCATCAACAAGAGAGTGTGTGGTAAAAGGTTTGCGTTACTGTGTTTTGATTAAAATACCACATTGCTAAGGTACTTCAGTGAAATCAAATGTATAATTGGAATTTTTCAAAATACCTTTTCGTTAGGAAAGAACTTTGTATAACCGATAAAACACAAGAGATGTAGAATAACGTACTTCGATATGACCTGCCAGTTTAAATAAGGTAAAATATAGATCTATATAAACCATAACGCTTGTTTTAAATAACATTTTGTAGCAGTAAGCATTTCCAAAATATACGTTAATGGTTTGAATTTTTCAATGCTTCACAAATTTTACTGTGACTGTCCCTATTCAATTTTTTCTCGCGATGTGATGGAAAGAGTGTAGTAAATCAAGGACGGTAGGTATACAGCGTCCAATTTTTAAACATGCCTCCCAATTCCGCTTATACCGATAACAAAATACGTAATTGAACTATTAAAGCAAAAGTTAATCTCATTTCGCGTGAAGTAGAATATAGTTTTGCTACATGTATAAAGAAAACGATAATGGGTAAAAACCGAGGAGTGAATGTAAAACATTAGTTTTTGGTTTCATACGTGCACGCGCGTGTGTGAGAGAGAAGGGGGGCAGGGGAGGGAACACCTTGATTCAAAACGAAAAGTCGCATAAATACTAAACTTGGTATTTAAGTCCAGTATCTTTCAAAGATGCGACATGAAGAAATTCAAGAAAATTCCAACATCACATACTGCGATTGGTTACTAAAAATGACTAAAGTTTTTTTTTTTTTTTTTTTTTTTGTATTGAAACGCCATAAATTAAAGATACGTTGGTACATAACAAAATATGTTTTCGGTGTTCTGGGATCGCTTTATGATGTCTTTTTCATTTAGAAGGAATTTTATATAATCTTGTGTAACTGGTCAACGGTAAGTAATATACGAAAATGTGCAAAGAACACTCTAAAACTCACAGGTTATGCCAAATTACCATTAGGTCGTTTAGGGGATATTCGATATTAGGATTAGGATTACTACGGAGGGGATTCACACTTAAATCTGTGGGTTTTATTGTACCTAAGCCCCAAGTGGGGCATCCCCGGGAGGAAGAATGAGGCAAGAGGAGACAGAGGGCGGCCGAAACAAAGAGTCACGGCAGCGCCGGGACTCCTGCTGACACTTTTTACCCTGTAAGAGATCACCAGATGAAAGATGTGAAGTGATAATGGAGATGAAATGGAGGGAGTGGAAATCCAGGGGATGTAATTTGCGACTCGGGGGGGGGGGGGAACAAACGTCAGGTACGTCGGCCACGGAAATCGAACACGTGCCTCCCGAAGGCGGGCCACAGAAGAAACCGCCTGAGCCATCCCGCTCGGTTATCCGATATTAATGGGTCATTCTTTTAATGTCATTTCGATATGTCGTTTTTTGCAAAGAAATGAAAACCCTATGTAATCTTAAAGTCAGTATATGGCAGCCACTTTTTTACACTTTTGCGTGTCGTTATTCCCGCCATATCTAAATTCTGCAATGAAATTTGTAACGTAGCTATAGTTTATGCCGATTATGATGAAGTAAACCGAAAATTTAACTTTGTTAAGAATAAATTTGTATACCCTAATACATGTTAGTTTCCTGCGTCTTGGTGAAGTGGGCTAGAGCGTTGTGCTTTGGAATATGACCGGCATCGATCCCACCTCTGGGGTGGGGGGGGGGGAGGGTACGGATTCTAAGTCCCGGGTATAGGACCGGTGCCCACTCAGCATCTTGAGGAAATTGAGGAGCTATGCTAGGTAGCGAAACCTGGTCTAGAAAATCTTTCTGGCTGGGTGTTCCGAGATGCTGACCACGTCTCCCCATTTGGTTGTCTTGCGTATGGGGTGTGAGACCGGCAGTCGGGTTGACAGACTCTGGCTTGTTTGCGGGCTGTTACGCCATGTGTTACGTTAATACATAGAGAAGGTAATATGATGGACACCAGATATTTGTGCAATGTGTACCATATACGCATTTGAAATATAGTTATTTCACAGTTATTTTGTTTGATAACAATTGTTAGAATTATGTCAGCGCCGCTGGTGTGCCGGAATTTCGTCCCACAGGAGTTCCTTTATATGCCACTAGATCGACTAGCATGGATCTCTTTCGCAGATCCACTCTTCAAAACCTGGGACGGATTTGAACCTGCGATCTCGGGACAAACTAAGCAACTGAGGCACCCAGACCGACATTTGAAACAGCGTCATAACGGTTATTGATTTCCGATCACAGTGGCACCCAATATTTAAAGCAAGTACGTAAAGATACTTGTAATAATAAATGCATGCAATATTTTGTGGAAAGCTGCTGTGGTAATCTATAAACACTTTGCTAGGTCCCAATGAATAAATGATTCAAGTTTTAATTGTATGTGTTAGACGCCAGATTTTGTATACAGAATTGAATATGTACGGGCAGTTTTGGAGTTGTACGGCGATTATAAGGAAAAGTTAAAAAAAGTACACTTTTCAGTTCTGCTAATGGCAGGATATCACTCTCAAAGTACTTCTCGATTTGTCTTTTTTATAAATAAAGTTCTACCATTCCTTCCAACCGAGCACAAAGAGAAATGGAACGAGGTCGTGTATACCGAGAAGCAGGAGCATCAAACTGGATGAGAAATTAGTTCCCTGACGATTGTGCGGCTCCTGGGGGATGATTAACGGCAGAAGTGAATCAGCCATCTCTTGATTAGGAATCCCGCAAATCTCTACTAAGTGAAATAGTCAGTAGCTAATAGCAAGTAGCGATTTCTTGGTCTGTTCTTGGAGGTGGACCCGCCACCTTGATGCTAGTTCTTCCGAGCGACGCTTCGACGTTGTACTGTTGCACCCGTAGGTACCTGCCTGTGAGCTTGGAGCCCGTCTGATGTCGCGCCGAGCGACACCACCTCTCCACGTCGCTCCTAAGAGTGTAGTAGGAGCTTACATTTTCCTAGGTGTCCCCTAGTAGCACAGACATATATCTCTCTTTGAGGAAAAAACTGGTGTCCCATGTTAGTTATTTCGTTTGCGAATGCCACATTTTTCAGCATGCCATTCCTGGCCGCCAAAGAATCTCATTGGGACCAGTAATACTTATAGCTTGGGTACTTTGAAGCAACGTACGTCCTTAAAGGCCGTTTGCCGTCAGAGTCCTGCCTATGACTCGATTCTGCAGGTGCTTCCTCTTCAATCTCTCTTCATCCCAACCAACTTCACCGAGACTAGGGCAACTCTTCAAACTCTTCAGTACTCTACTTCGCCTTGAGCTTCACAGTGGTTGCAGTTCTCGTGGAACAGTCATGGAAAGCGTGCTTGCTTTAGAATGACAGACAGCTTTCTGCCTGGTATCATGAAGTACAGTTGTATTTCTGCAGCCGTTTGACCTAGCGGTTCCAACAGAAAAAATATGGCTTAATGGTACGTTCTGAATAGGAAGTTTTATTGTAAAGGTGCTTGTGGAAGTGGTTCAGGGTCTCTAAAAACCAGAAAAACCTGTGTTATGTACTAATTTTGTTTGTCCGTGAACAGTGTTCTACTCAAGTAGGCCAAAATTTTCTGTTCTCCGTCCTCTTGCGATAGAATACCTCAGTTGTTGAACTGGCTGGTATCCGTGTCCGTGATAAACATCTTACCAGAAATGGGGTATCATAGTACCGGAAAGTTGCACAAAGCGTTGTTCGTGGTCTTTAAAAATGCCTTGGCTTGATTGGACCTTGGAGGACTTGTTCCTCTTTCAAATGTGTCGTGGTTTGCTGATATTTTTGTCTCCCAGCACAAATTCTCGAGAGAGCACGCAGAATACCATGAACTGTCGGAGTTCTTGTATATTCCTTGGCCTAGGCCATTCCGCGACGACTTTTAGCCTCTGGGGCCCCTCAGCCATTACATTAGTGCTTAGATAGCGCGCTGTCTCTCTAAACAGCTAACACTGCTTGAGATTTAAGTTGAGGTTGGCCTTTCGAATAGTTTTCTACAGCTGTTTTAGCTGATTATCGTGACGTCAAGGTAAAGGTGGCAAGATCATATGTGAGACCCCTTCTAATAGACTAAGTTCCTAGAATTTTAACGGGAGCTTTACAAGAGTCCGTAAGGTATTGCCGTGAACTGCCCATGTCTATGCCCAGTAGAAATCACTGTGTTCTTGTCGCTGGGGTGAAGTGTCTTTTGTCAGTACACCGATTTCAGGTCCAGGGTGGAGAAAATAATAGAATTCCCGCCAAGGTATTCTAGCTTGTCGTAGATCAGTGGTAACGGGAAGCTGTCTTTCAGTGGCATTCAGTTTCTGATAGTGAACGTGGAGGCGCTCACCGCTAATTTCATTGGAACTGCTGCTAATTATCATTGGCTATAGGATTTCACTGTTAGTCTGTTGTCTTCATGTACGCTATTCCTTCTGTTTCGCCAGCGTGACGCGGCGAGGCTACATTCTAATCGGTTGAGAAATATCTGTCTCTAAGGGATGCATGAGATGGGATGGACGTACACATTAGCGGTACGTAATTAATCATTTTCTTATAAGCCGAAGATGTCCTGAAATTGTGCAAACAGGTTAAGGATCTGGTTTTGCTCGGCTCGCGAGAGACTCTTAAGCCGGTTTATGAAACAAGGTACTCAGACGACTAACCGTTTCTTGATGTTCGTTAGGCTGTCGTGTCTTTGGGCATAGATATTATAGAGGTGGCAGGCTCAAAATCTTCCAAATCAGTCCTAAGCAGCTCCTGAACCCGGTCGATGGGTTCTTCTTAAGGTATTCTGCTGGCATCATTAATTTTTCTATGCTGGAATAAGTTTTACGCTCTGAAAGTAATGGCCCATGGACTACAGCCACTCTTCCGGACTGTTCAGTAGGATCTCGTGACCCAAGCGCAATATCAGGCGACCGAAGTCTACTTTGGCATCGAAGAACCGAAGGTTGCCCAGCCCAGGATAAATTCTCCTGATTTTGCGGCAGTGAGCACCTATATTTATAACTTACTGCTGCCAAGTGTCACCTCCAGACAAGCTTCCACTGTCATAGGGACGGGTTTAACGGAGGCGATTCGTATCCCATGGGGCCTGATAGTTTTCTGTTTTGGTGGTCCTGTCTGAGGCTTTCATGTCCACCAACAACCGTCAGTGACTGTCTCGAACCTATCCTATCGCTACCGGACCATCCTCCCCTTTTTCCAGTCATAGCGTTTAACGTGAAGTTTACTCCCGCAGGCAGTGACATTGATATACATGAAGTGAAAATGGAGCACCGCTGTAATGAGATGACAGAGGAAACCGTAGTACCCGGAAGAAAACCTCCCATCCACCGTTCTCTATTACAGATCTCATGCGTTCGCCTGGGATCGAACCTTGGCCGCTTTGGTGAGTCTCGAGTGGTTTAACCACGGCGCCTGGTAATGATGTCGACCTGCCCCTTTCGACGCCATTAATGTCCAAACTTTCCGTAGGTCCGGCATGTGAGTTTACCGCCGCACCCCAGTTGTACGAAGGTTAAACTAATGTGGTTGGCACCGTTATCATTTGCGTGCATCATAGAACTGACATGTTGCTTTCTGGCCGCCATCTTTACCGCTTTAGTACGGAAAGTAGCAGTCAGAAGATCGTTGACTTTGAGGCTTCAAAAGAAAAAGCTGTTTTTTTCAGGCCTCCCCTCCCCCCGTCCTTTTCTCTTGTCCCGTTTGGTAAGTTGGGAATGCCAGGGCTGTATCTCTCAAAATACAATTTGATGGTAAATCCACCAGAACTCGCTGTGCCAGTAGCTAGATCTCCATAGTTAATTCTTGTAAGGTCTCGGCCGATGTGCACTCTTAGTTTCATCTGGCAATGTTCTCCATAACTTCACTCAAACCGTTTATTCAGGTCGCGGCCGAGCCTCCAGCAGGAAAGACGTGAAGAGTTTTCTTTACCTGGTCTTGCAGGACAACCAAAAGCTGTTATTTTCTCTTATGTTCTGCCATTGTGGGTAGCATTGGCCTTATATGCCGCCCAGGATGAAGTACCATCCAACTTTGGTGACTCAATTGTCATTACGTCGTGTACCGACAGTCGCGGCAGACAGACGTGTTTCGTGCGCGCTGCTTCCGTGAGTGTTACAGTGTAACTGTGTTTAACTGTGGAATACGATATCTTCTAGTGAATTGTATTTTCACAAGCAGTGTTCTTCAACTAACGTGTACTAGTGCCCTCTGGGTACAGGTGTGTTTCTTTCTCTTTCTCTATTTTTTTTTCTTTTCTTTCCTCACCTATTATGTCTCTCACGCCGGAAACTACCGGCCATCTAGTACGCTCAGCTATCGATATGGTTTATAATACCACTAGTGAATTTCCACAATTACCAGTGCCTCTACAGCAAGCTCAACCAGTGTCTACGCAGCCAACCCAGGTTTCTCGCACCAATACTTTTAATCCTAATTCACCAGTGCGTCAATCACCCTTACGCCCGTCACAATTACATCTTACCACGTCAACTGCTGCTATAGTTACCGCTAAAACTACGAGTGACGTTATCATGCATGAGACTGCCCCATCTAACAGTTCACCTGCAACCAGCTCTAGTCGCGCTGCTACACATGCTGCTGCCACAGCTGGCCCGAGTAAACGTCGCTGTATAGCTCCCCCATCAGAACAAACAAGTGCCTCGCGCTATGCTTACACTGTTTCCACGCACAACCGCTTCGCACTACTAGAAGACAACACAGCCATGGACGAGACAAGCAACTCCGAGACACCTAAGGAAAAAGTTCCACCAATTTGCTTGCGCAACATTGATAACTATCAACTTCTATTACAAGATCTAAAAAATAATGTTACCTCTGAATTTCACACAGAGCTTCGCGGGTCTATCCTTAAGGTTCATCCCTCTACTTCTGACGATTTCCGTAAACTTACTACATACTTCAGCTCCATACAACAGGAATACTACACTTACAGAAATCCGACAGATAAGCTTTTCTCGGTAATTATCCGAGACATCCCTCCTTCGCTCACTGATAAGGAAATCTATGACGAACTGTGCTTACAGAACTACTCAGTGCGGAAGGTCACTCGACTTATGAATCGGTCGAAACAACCCATTCCTCTCTGTGCGGTGGAATTGTTAAATAGCGATGATGGTAAAGCTATACTCAACCTAACTCGCCTGTTCTACAGTGTTGTTAAGGTGGAACATCGCCGTCGTAACACTGACATACCGCAATGCACCCGCTGTCAGAATTACGGTCACACAAAGAACTATTGTCAGCTGACCCCGAGGTGTGTTCGCTGTCTAGAGAATCATCACTTCTCACAGTGCACTAAACCGAGAGATACTCCAGCTCAGTGTGTTCATTGTCATGAAAACCATCCAGCTAACTACCGAGGTTGTCGGCATTATTTAGAACTGAAATTCAGAACACAAAATAGCAACACAAGGCAACAGCCTGGGAATTCTCATCGCTCCCGTCCCCTACAACAATCAGACAATCCTGCACAGCAACCATTACAACCCCCAGCTGCATCACCAGTACCTCCAACTTCTTCACCAGCAACTTATGCCAGTGTAACTTCTGCTTCCTCAACGAGGCGTACTACTGCACAACAAGATCCCTCTGACTCTTCATCTCTCTCGGCTCTGCTAATTAGCCTGTTCACTCAACTTCTAAATTCTTTATCCACGTTCCTCACTCCTCTCTTACCGCAATTTACACAATGTTTCCAAAACGCTCTTCTAACTACTTTCCGAAATGGTGGCGTGTAATAGGCCATCTCTTTCATCACTCACTCTCCTGAACTGGAACGCTAATGGCATACGCACTAAACGTGCCTCCTTCGCTGCCTTTCTCAGCTTGCACAGTATAGATGCTGCCTGTATCACCGAGACTCATCTTCTCCCGAATGAACGTTTCTCTGTTCCAGGCTACAAGATTTATAGATTTGATCGGAATGCACCTACCGCCTCTGGGGGAGTAGCTGTGCTAGTTAAACGTTCTCTGACTCATCATGAAATATTCCTACCTGTGATTCCCGGTTTTGAGGTAGTGGGCGTTAAACTCTCTCTTCGCGATAGCAACGATCTCGTCCTAATGAGTGCTTACAAGCCCCCAAATAGTAAGCTTAATAATCACTATTTCTCTTTCCTTTTCCCAGCAGAAAGCTGCACTCTCTTGCTAGGGGATTTGAACTCGAAGCACACTTCTTGGGGCTGTAGGGTCACAAACCCGAATGGACGACGTCTGTTTGACACTATTAATGCCACTGGTCTTCACATACTGGCTCCCACAGAACCAACTTACTATTCTGGTAACCCACAGGTAGCTCCTGACATTTTGGACATTGGGGTACATCGCAATATACGATTACCTGCATCGATTTCTGCACTGCCAGCGCTCGATTCCGATCACTGTCCAGTGTTGGTCACATTTAACCTCACTCCAGATATTTTGCCACAAATCCCGCGACTCATCGATGGTTTTGTCAACTGGGACATCTTTCGCACACACCTGGATGCTGCACTCCACACATCTTATCAACTGGGTACTGCGGATGCCATAGACACTGCCGTCCACCATTTTACCTCTGCCCTCTCTTCCAGTGGACGATGCTCTACTATCCGCAGTCCTCAACCTCGTCATTTCCCCTCCTTGCCTATCCATATTACTCAACTCATCCAAGAGAAACATCGCATCCGTCGACTGTGGCAACGTCAGCGTCTACCCTGGCTGCGCCAAAGATTAAATAGTCTCATTCGACAAGTACGGACCGCACTAGAGCAACACCGATTTCAGGAGTACCAGCGACAATTAGCCACTATCCGTCCCGGAGATCATACCTTATGGAACATCACTAAGAGGATTCTCCGAGAGCCGACAGTGATTCCACCTCTTCAGGTTGATGGAACCCTTTTGAGTGACTCTGCTGCCAAGTGTGACGCTCTAGCTACTCACTACGAGCGTACATTCACGCCTAACACCTGTCTTGACTCTAATATTCCCTCTTCCGTGGACAGGGAACTCCTTGAGTACCAACTTCGTCCTACAGCGCACAACAGAATTTCGTTCACTACTCCACGTGAATTGTCCCGCTTTATCCATCGTCTTCCCGTTAAAAAGTCTCCCGGTCATGACCTTATCCCTAACGTTGTGCTGAAGAATTTGACAAACAAAGCCCTAGCTTATTTATCATCAATCTTCAATGCTGCTCTGCGCATTGGTCATTTTCCATCTACATGGAAACATGCGGAAATTATAGTCTTCCACAAGCCCAACAAGCCAAAAAATCTTCCCTCAAGTTACAGACCAATCAGCTTATTACCTACACTTTCTAAGCTTTTTGAAAAGATTATTCATCAACGTATTTCTCATTTTTTGATTCATAATCAGATAATTCCGTCTTTTCAGTTTGGCTTTCGCCCGAAGCATGCTACCACTCACCAATTGCTCAGAATCACGCAGTCTATTATTCAAGGTTTCGAAAACAGGCAATACACCGTAGCAGCATTCCTAGATATCGCCCAGGCATTCGACAAGGTGTGGCACAGTGGACTACTACTTAAAGCATATCGCATTGGTCTCCCTTATTATCTGATACAAATCATAGCAAGTTTTCTCACCAATAGAACCTTTGTGGTGCGCATTGCTGGTTTCACATCCACCCGACGGCCTATTTTAGCAGGTGTACCTCAAGGTTCAGTACTTGCACCACTCCTCTTTAATATATTCACTTATGATCTTCCTGATATAGCTCCAGTTTGTACGGCGTTATACGCAGATGATACTGCTCTCTATTATTCTCACGCCAATATTCTTCATGCCATTCAGAAACTGCAAATTGCCCTAGATCAATTAGCTCATTGGTTCTCTCACTGGCGCATTTCCCTCAATACTAACAAGACAGAGGTTAAGATCTTCTCTTTACGACCTTATAGGGATCCTCCTTCACTACGGCTACTGGGGGAACCGCTCTCATGGTTACCAAGCAATGTGCCAGTGAAATACCTTGGGGTGTTACTGGACACTCGACTTACTTGGAACGCCCACATCTGTCGGTCTGTTACGCTTGCGTTTGCCCGGCTATCAAAACTGTACCCTCTACTCAACAGGCGCACTTCACTTGGTTATGAATCCTCCCTGCTTCTTTACACATCTCTAGTCCGTCCCATTTTTACCTATGCAGCTCCAGTCTGGGGTGGCACCAGTAAGACTAATCTCCGCCGACTGCAGGTACTACAAAACAGGGTGCTTCGCACGGTTACAAACGCTCCATGGTTCATCCGAAACCAGCAGCTGCACCATGAGTTTGGTCTTCTACCCGTTCACCAATACATCCGACGCCTGGCACGTCCATTCTTTTACAATCTCCAGGAGGTCCCTGGAGCTGTTACCTACCGTCTCGGCTGTCGCACTCGCCAGCCAACTCGCCTGAAGCGCAGACTGCCCCAAGATCTTCTCCTGAGTGACGTCTCCAGCACAGATGACTCAGACACGTGATTAATACCATCAGACTTTAAGTTCTCAGTTGTGTTACAGTTATCCTCCATATTTAGTTAGAGGAGTCGTTCACGGCTACCTCCATTGTTATGTGTCCTGTTCCTATATATCTTATACCAAACATCTGTAAAGCATAATTGCTGATCGATGGATAAAATAAATAAAAAAAAAAATTGTCATTACATTAGGCGATATCTTAAATTTGGAACCCTCTACACGTTCGGGAATGGAACTTGGTTTCCACGTCACGGCGCATCGTTCATCATTCTTTGGTTTTCCTCGCATACTGGTTGAATTGCTTGTTTATTGCGTTCTTTATCATCCTATATTTGTGTACTGGTGTAGTCGTTTTTCTTGCGGATCCTCAAGAATGGCATCTCTCAGGTTCTTTCGCACTAGAATTTATGCCGTTTTACAGTCATCGCAAAAACCGAGTTCAGATGTTAATTTTATCCAATTCGTTGTCATTGTCATGACCAAGCAGGAATTTAATTTTCTCTATTTCGTTCGTTTCTTCCTTTACATATGTGGCTAGTGTTTTTGCCTAGAAGATATTCGGGAGTCTCTACAGCTGCCGGTCACCTTAACAGAGACAACAGGGGATGACAAAGGGATGATAAGGTTTTTAGATTTTATCGGGCTTTTGCCATGAATGTTTTTAAAAGGCGCAGAAGACCTTTGCAGTTTAGTGTCCTTAAATACACATCTATCTTCCTTTACATACCTCATTTCATTTCCCATTTCATCAGTTCCTGATTCCATTTCTCTATATCCTAGTCTCTCATCTTCTCCGTTTCAAATTTCATTTCCATCTCCATTCCCGATTTTGTGTTCATTTAATAACCATTGAAGTATTTGCTCCAGTGTTTATATCTCACTTCTGACACAAGCGTTTTTTCACACCAAAATCTGACCAACTCGTTAACCTATGTAGCCGCTGGAAATTCTCACAGAACATTCTAGAATATTCTGGGCGAGAGCGATATTATTCGCTTATCTCCATTTGTTGAACTGAGCGCCGCCAACTTCCTGATAAGCTTGGACTGTAGTCAGTGCCTCTCATTAAATTTGAAGGGCTCAAAATGTTACTAGGGTTAGTTTTTAAAAATTTTAAAATAGCACATTTTTACCAGGTTCTAGAGCATAAGTATGTTATTGTTTTACATATCAGTCAATGCAAATTTGTACGTAAGGAGGATAGGAAATGAGGGTTGTGATAGATTTTGGAAGTTGTAAGATAGATAGCGCCTAGTTGGGGTAAAATATGAAACTGCAGATCTTTTGTAAAACCAGTTGAGTTTTTGTACGTTATAAGGTCGCATAATTACTTTTACGAGGCTGCAAAGCGTTATTATCCCAAGTTTTTGTTCGCCTTGTGCATTAAAGCCTTGCAGTATTGTTTATAGAGGTATAATTATTTTTACCTTCCGCTGTAGGCGGGCCATATTTTCTCGTCTGTTCTTTGTAGCCAGCTTCATTTTGGGGAACGTGTGAAGAAATTTAACTGCACTGTCGAGTGCCAATTAAGGCGGACCAGCTTCTCGCGGTCTTATTGGCTAACAGAGCAACCAGTGGCAACGTTAATGATTTAATGGAGGATGTCAGTTGTAATTCAATTTCGAGTGCGGCTAATTTTAATGAACGCTCCTGTTGTGACGGTCATTCAATCTGTCCTACATACGATTTATGGAATTAACAAGTGCATATACTTGTTATACCCCGCCTTTAACTGCTGTGGTCATATCGGCGGCCGTTCTCATTTGGAACAAATCGAAGGTGTTAACTCATTATCTTTGGTTTTTAATCATTACATCACACACACATTCACACTCTCATTCATACTTCCAGACTCTGGAGAAGATGGGGAATTATCTTGGTAGGAGAAAAATCTCCACCCCCGCCGCCGAGAATCGAATCCGGGACCCCTAGCACGGTAGGCAGGTGCTCTACCGACTGAGCTACGGGGCCAGCCAAGTGCATTTTGTTACTCCTGGAGTTAGATATAAGCCACTTTTGGCTTTTAAAAATATTAGAAAGGTTTTTAATTGAAGTTGTGGATAATTTTAAGTTTTCGTTAACTTTAGAATGCATTCATGACACCACCTACTTAGAATTCTTTTCAAAATACAGCAGTGTATTCTGAACAGCATTATGATTGTCACAAATTCCGTCTATCCATTGTCTTAATTCATTAGCTCTTAACTGCAGCTCTGCTCAGTGGAGTAGTATATGGAAGGCAAGATGTGCTTGGCAAGCACTGAACACACAATCTGCAAGCCTCTGACTTGTCTCTGCAAAAATCAAAGCAATATCTATGTTATTAGTGAAGATTCCAGCCGTTGGCCTTTATTTGTTGGTAAACACAAGGTCGCTGCACTAAATGTCGGCCTAAAGACACGGAAGAACATCAAGTAGGGATAATAGAATAGAGCATTCTCCGTTGCGCACGAGTTGCTGCCCTTCAAATGTACCGCCTTCCATTGACTTGCCAGATTTGACGTCACCTGCAGCCATTGGTTAGACATCCCATGTGTTATAGCATGTGGGAGCAGGTGCAAAGTCCGGCATTTGCCGGCGGCTGTCCTAAAGACAGCGGTTCGCGAGTTTCATGTATACAGGCGTTCCGAATTGACACTCCTAGTTAAACGTAATCATTGCTGAAATATTCTTCCATTGGATATGGGGTCTCAAACGATACATTCAGCCGGCAAAAAGGCACTAACATTCTGACGGGCATCAAAATAGGCACTTATTTCTGAATTCAATGTAGTGCCTTTGAAGGATTACTTAGAATTAGAATACTTTCAGTGAACCTACATGTATACAGTGTTAAGCGCTAGAGGAACCTCATATGGCTGACCTTAGATCAAATCATTGTGTTGGATTGGATTATGCCACGGAGAGGATTCGACACTGACCAGACTTGATCTCTTGTACCTTGCTCCAAATGAGGCATCACAGGAAGGAAGGATGAGGTGAGAGGAGACAGTGGCCGTCCCAAGGAGTGACGACAGAAGAGGACAGGGTCCATACAGTTTACCAGTTGGAAACTTGCCGGCAGCCCAGCACGACCGGTATTCCAAATACCGTAGTCCTGAAATGGCTTACCAGGCTAGACCGCAGACCGTGCTACCGGAGGAGGAAGTATTTAACAGGAGCATATAATCCTGCCATGCAGCGCCGAGATTCCCGCCGACAATTCAGGCCTGAAAGAGACCACCAGATGAGAAATGATGTGAAATGATAATGGAGATGAAATGGAGGAGTACAGGTAATTTGGGGAATGTAATTAATATACCCAGCATATGCTTGGCGACCCAGTAAGACCTCCGAAAAAAACGAAAATACATATGGGTCAGGTAGGCCGGCTACGGGAATCGAGCTCGGACCTGCCGAATGCGAGCCACAGACGAAATCTCCTGAACCATTCCGCTCGGTAAATCATTTTGTTTATTATGCATTTTCTTCCGAGTCTGCGTAGCCCTTTCTAATGCTGATCAAATTTGTAAATAAAAAAAATACTTACATTTTGCAATATATGCCTACCGGATGCATTTTGTATGTGGAACATATTTAACATATACTTGTTACCAAATGTAATAAACTTTGAAGTAACATACTTCATTTAACGAGTGAAAACACCTGCTAGAATACTGGGGTCAATAAACGCTTTACTGAGGTCAAGTGAAAACTGCGATTAGCGTTGAGAAATTGGATACCGGGAGATGAGAGTGGCTTTCGGTTCAGCTGCTCTTGCGGGTATGCTTCGAGCTTACAGTTCCCTGACCTAACACAGACTTTGCAGAATATGATTCATCCATTTGACGAAAATACGCTACCAAATTCTTTCAACATTTTATTCTTGCCTATTGTTTTGGTGCGGTGAAACAACCAGAAATCACCTAGAACTGTGGCACTATTTGCACGATGGATGAAGAATGTTAATTGAACTAAGCATATCAACAAAGTCCCTTCGTTCTTTTTGCAGTCTGACATTCACACGTGTTGATAGTTACAAGATAGCTTAAAATTGCATTAATTACTCGTTTGCAAGTGGTGAATGGCTAAACTATAGGCAGTCTTCTATGGCTACAAACTTCCTTCCAAGAACGAGTTTTGGATTTCCAAGACCTACTCTTGAATGCTGGAATGCTAAAAAAAAACGAGGGAAGGGCGTATACATAGCATTCAGAAAATGTTGGCCAGCAGCCATATATTTCCATGTTTTTAGTGCTGCGTGATTTAATCGATTAATCGAAACGATTAATCGATTAATTTTTTATTTTAGATTAAAAATTAAAAGTTTTTAAGGGAGTAATTGAGCCGATTAAAATTAATCGATTACAATAAATATTAATCAAAATTGTTTTAGCCAAATTTGGCCTCTTTGTTTTGATGTATTCCTTCCAACTTAAACAGACTTTCCAACACATCAAACTTCACTAGACACGTAATTTTCTTTGAACTTTGAGGTAATATAACTCCTGATAGCTAAAAGAAATCACTATGAACTCCGAGAGAGTCTAAATAACACTTCTGTTGTGAAATATTCTAAGAGGAACATAACTACATACAGATGCTAACAGAGAGGTTTCTTTCCTTACAGCTTGTGTGTGACAATATATCGTATACAACTGATTATTATTTATCGCTTGCTAGCCTAAACTGAACTGTACAACCTTGACCCGAACACTTCGCTTACGCAGCTATGGAAGCTATGGAGCTGGTCCCTTTTCTCAGGGTTGGTGGTGGTATAACTTTGCTGTAAACTACAGTAAGCCAGTAACGTTTCTTAGTTCGTGAAAGTGAGTAAAAGTTTTATGTTAGAAAAGTTAAAATAAGGAAAAACGTTTTGTACTGATTGGAATAAAAATTATGGCATACGAAAATTTGCGAGGGAATCTGGATGTACATTTTGGCTTTAAGCTATATGAATCTGGTAAAGTGTCTGACAGAAAAAAAAAAAGTATGTTGTAAAATTTGTGGGAAATCATTTAGTTATAGTAGATCAGCAAACCAGCAGAAGATGCGAGTCGCCCAGGATTACCTGGGCGGGGTGTGTGTTGCTCAGCACCTAGCCGCTTAGTGTGGCTTTATCTGGGCACTATAAAAGAATGGTATTGTGTCGCAGGCGGTTGTCTTGGGCAGTGGTATATCTAGCCATGTGAGGGCGCAGTTCCCCCGGGGGAGGGGGGAGTTTGCGCCCATTGCTGGTTGCGCTCTTCCGCCTGCCTGAGAGACATTTGAGCACAGTCCGCTTGACAGGTGAGGTGAGCCCAGAGGTTCTACTCCCATTAGTCCTGAACCCGTAGGAACTGGACCCGGGCCTCTTTCAACCAGGGAGTTATCCGAGCTGTCCCAAAGGGCGCTCGGCGTCCTCCGTGGGGCTTACCATAGGGCAAGACCTTGTTACCTAACAAGCCCCCCTCCCATCTGGTCCTATGGACTCAAGACGGGATGGAAGTGGATACGCCACTTACGCGCGCCAACACCAAAGGTGAAGACTACCGAAAACCTCGGTGGGGCTGCCTGGTGATCTAGCACACCTACTAGCTTTGCAGGCTAGTACCCGGGAGAATTAATGGCTTCCCTCAACCCCGTCCGAAGACGTACCCGATCCCCACGGGTATCGGGAACACACTGCCCCCTCGAGTCCATCCCAATCCGAACAACTCCCGAAGGAGGGGCTCAGATGTTCGGCCCGAGGTTCCTCTAGTAACGTCAGAGGTACCACGAGTGCTAGGGGTCCGCAGCGTCCGCACTTTGGCAGCTGAAGGGGACGAATCTCCTCTCCTACGGGAAGTCCGCTTGACCGGCTAGAGGGAAAGGAACTAATGTTAAGGTATGGGTTTTACCAACCCTATTTCTGGGCTTGGGCGTACAACGTCAGGGGAAAGTGGCCCTGCTCAGTTTAGTTGCCCAAAATGTCTTTGGGCAACCGGTAACTTTGTCTGCGGCGAGGAACCCTATGGTCGTACGGACCTAAGGTATTCACCAGGTTATTAGGGTGGGAGCCTAGCTTATTGTAGATGGTACGGGATCTCTCCCGCACCACGACTACAATATATGGGACTCCGGAGTAGGTGTGAAGGATATGGGACGGGTATCTAAGTCCAGTATCGTAGATAATTCGCAGCGCCCTGTTCTGGACGCGCTGCAGCCTGCGAATAGTGGTGGAAGCCGCCGATCCCCAGACTTCGCAGCTGTACAGAATCAGGGGCGGGATAATTGGCCGATACAGGCGTAGTTTAAGGTGTGTTGGCATTGTGGATTTAAAGATGGGGTACAACTGCCTAAGTGCTGCATGCCCTTGTCCGACTTTGACCCGGACGTGAGGGGCGATCGAGGACGCCAAGGTATTTGGCATAGGGAACCCAGGGGATTTGCCTCTGTCTCAACCTCAGCTATCAATCCGTTCGCCTAGCTCGGACCTTAGCCAGGAGCAGAGCGGAGCTCTTCCCTGGGCTAATGGTCATTCTCCACCTCTCACTCCAGCGGCCTATTGCTCGGAGCTGGCGCTGCAGCGGAGGATAGCAATATCGTAGGTTCTTGTTACGTGCCATTATGAGGACGTCGTTGGCATATTGGCACGTAACAGCCTGTGGTTCTAGAGGGAAATCAGACATGTAGGCCGCAAAGAGTAGCGGGGACAGAACACTGCCTTTCGGGATTCCTGCGGCTGTTGGTCTGATTGATGACAGCCGTCCTTCCACTCTCACTCTAAAAGTGCGGTTTCTGAGGAAACTGCTAATCAGGACGAGATAGGGAGGAGGTATATTTGCATTTAGTTATAGTGGTAGTGCTAGTAGTTTGAATTGTCATTTGAAACACACCCATCCACTAAGTGCTAACGAATCATCTCCAACTGTTCCTCAGGCATCGCAGTCCAATCTAAATAATTTCATAGCCAAACCGATTTCTCTCATTAAGGAAGCTGAATTAACAAATAAAATCGTAAAATGGATAGTAAAGGATAGCCGACCTATCAATATTGTTTCGCATGAAGGGCTAAAAGAAGTTTTAAGAGAAGACGTTGGAAACAGTTCGTATAATCTTCCATCAAAAGACGTAAGTAGACGAATTGACAAGTTATACGATATTGAAAGAACTAAGCTATTGGAAACATTAAAGTATGCTGAATATGTTAGCTTAACAGGGGATTTCTGGACTTAAGTAGCGAATCAAAGCCACTTAGGAGTTACTGCCCACTGGAGTCATTCTAACTGGGAGTTCTGTAGTGCAACGTTGCAAGTGAAAAACGGAACTGAAAAGCACAGCTTTATCACTTTTACTAATGAGCTCGAACAGCTTGTAAATGATTGCAACTTGCAAAATAAAGTCATTGCAATTTGTGCAGACAATTCTAGGAATATTGTACTTGGTATTGAGAAATCAAAATATGACAATGTTAGGTGATGTGCTCATACTTTACAATTAAGTCTCAATAAGGCGATTAGAAGTGCTTATATAGATGTCCTCCTTGGAAAATGCAGAAAAGTAGTGTGCTACTTTAAACACAGTCTGTACCTAGAAAATTAATTGTTTAAAAAGTCGAACGATCCTAATATTCCACAGATAAAATTAAAAGAAGAATTAGTAGAAGACGGAACAATACTTGTATTATGTTTGAAAGTTTCCTCAAAGCTAAGAGAGCAGTTATTGATATATTAGATACCCAACCTTCAAATATTATTCCATTAACTGAAACTGAATGGGAAATGACACAAAGAATGTTTGAACGTCTGAAACCTATTGGGAAGTTCAGACCAGTAACAATAAGTGTTCTGGACAAGAAATCGTACAAAAGAAATTATGGGATTCGAAGACCCGTTATGTTTTTATTACTATAGCTACATTTATCCTACAGCTTCTTTAGGGGGTGTGAGGCTTCCAGTTTAACATCCTTTAATCAGTCCTTGAAGCTTAGGGTTACCGACCTTCGTCTTTTGTGGATAAGGATGTACCCCTGAAAAGACCTAATTTACATAACTCTCTGAGATTCAAAGTCACTACCTAATTAATGTGAGACAAACACGTTACCTATCAAATGTTATCTATTCTTCATTATATTGGAATTAACGTCCTCCAACGTTGTCATATCAATCGATTAATGGAATGGGTGAAATGGTGCTCAAATGAGCCCAGGATCCATAGAGCTTAGAGTTACCCGACATCCGTCCTTTAAGATAAGCGAAAACCCCGGAAAAATCATATCTAGGTTACTCACCCTAACCAAGATTTGAACTCGGGACCTCTTAAACGTGAGGCAGACACGCTACCGAGGCGGGCTATCTATCCCTTATATTAGTATACAAAAATTAGTTTATATAGTATATAATATACAACTATTTTATATAAAACTTTATATGAAAGTTATATAAAATTAATTCGGAATAAAAAGGACTTACATGGTATTCCCAGAAAATTATATATGCATTTTATTTTCTTCACAAGTATCTTAAACATACGGTGCCATTTTAATAAAAATCCTTGAGATGTATTGTTGAAAAAACTAAAAATAGCGCAAAATATTTTATGTAAGGATAATTTCGGATGGGATTTTTAATGAGAATTTCATGTCATATATCCCTCGGAAATGTTCAACTTCTTGTTCTTGTTCTTCTTGTTCTTCAGCGTTGGACCTTCTAATAATTTCTTATACTGTTCTCTAACCTGTACCTTCCTCTTCAATTCATTCATTTCCATCCTTTATTGCTATTTCTCCAATATATTATTCCCATTCCTTTCGCGGGCGGGACCATTTAACTTAAGCCAGTATAATATCTCGCAAACGAAGCGCCGTGGAAAAAAAATGGCTTGAATAAAAGTCGCTTGGAGAACCAACATTTTTATTTGGTTTCGTTATTTATCATTGCAAAATAAACAGTTTTTATAAACCACACTCTTCGTAGTGCATGGATCTTTCACTAGATAATTAAATATTGATGAGAGGTAGCTACACAGATTATCACCACGTACTTTAGGGTAATGAGTATGCAAAGTGACACCTTTCTACCTCAATACATTTTCCAGATCTGTGAATGAACGATTGATGTGTCCATAAAAGCATATTTTCTTCAATATTGGCACAAGCATTTCGTATGCGCACCTTCATGTTGTCAGGTGTCTTTGATGTTTCACAATACAGTTTTTCCTTAAGGTAACCCCATAAGAAAAAGTATGGTGATGTAAGATCAGGAGATCGAGCTGGTCAATTAATGGGATCTGCGCGTCCTATTAAAAAATTATGGTAATTGTTATATAAAACCTCCCTAGCAGGACGTGCATAGTGTGCAGGGCATCCATCATGCTGGTACCATATTTGTGACCTGCAAGTGCACCAATGATAGTTACAAGGAAACTGTCCTACCGTGGAAAGTAAACAAAACGGACGCAGTGTCATTGCCTGCTATAATATTGCGCTGTGTTTAATGGGGCAACCGTTCAGAATTTCCGTCGCTATTTACGTTTCTGTAACAACAATTGCAAAGTTGAGAAAACAAGATAAAAAATGGTAGGTTTCTATTTAAAAATAGTGAATTGACTCTAAAATGACCATTACAACGTCCTCCAAATAAAAAACAACTGATGGGATTTGCTTTCCCCCATAATATCAAGCTACTTTTATTCAAGAAAGTTCTTTCTACAGCGCTTAGTTTCGGAGATATTATACTGTCTCAAGTTAAATGGTTCATTCTGTATATACCAGGTGAGTCACCTTCCCCTATACATTTTTGAATTTATGCAACGTGCTAAGTGACATGTGACGTATGCCTTTCTTGAATGTCTTCTAATGTATGATTTGTAGAGCAGTTTACAGAGAAAGGATAGATAACTCAGTGCATAAGTGTTGTATGGGACAGAAAGCAATAATTATGTATGTCGATTCCAAAAACATCATACCCAGACACAGAGAGCTGCAGTAGTAATTTTAGCGAGTTTACAAACTTTTATTCACTAACACACACACACACGCACACACGCACACACGCTCACACGCACACACGCACACATACACGCACACACGCACACACACACACACACGCACACACACACACACACACACACACCCACCCACACACACACCCACAACACCCACACACAACACCCACACACAACACCCACAACACCCACACACAACACCCACACACAACACACACAACACCCACAACACCCACACAACACACCCACACAACACACACACACAACACACACACACACACACACACACACACACACACACACACACACACACACACACACACACACACACACACACACACACACACACACACACACACACACACACACACACACACACACACACACACACACACACACACACACACACACACACACACACACACACACACACACACACACACACACACACACACACACACACACACACACACACACACACACACACACACACACACACACACACACACACACACACACACACACACACACACACACACACACACACACACACACACACACACACACACACACACACACACACACACACACACACACACACACACACACACACACACACACACACACACACACACACACACACACACACACACACACACACACACACACACACACACACACACACACACACACACACACACACACACACACACACACACACACACACACACACACACACACACACACACACACACACACACACACACACACACACACACACACACACACACACACACACACACACACACACACACACACACACACACACACACACACACACACACACACACACACACACACACACACACACACACACACACACACACACACACACACACACACACACACACACACACACACACACACACACACACACACACACACACACACACACACACACACACACACACACACACACACACACACACACACACACACACACACACACACACACACACACACACACACACACACACACACACACACACACACACACACACACACACACACACACACACACACACACACACACACACACACACACACACACACACACACACACACACACACACACACACACACACACACACACACACACACACACACACACACACACACACACACACACACACACACACACACACACACACACACACACACACACACACACACACACACACACACACACACACACACACACACACACACACACACACACACACACACACACACACACACACACACACACACACACACACACACACACACACACACACACACACACACACACACACACACACACACACACACACACACACACACACACACACACACACACACACACACACACACACACACACACACACACACACACACACACACACACACACACACACACACACACACACACACACACACACACACACACACACACACACACACACACACACACACACACACACACACACACACACACACACACACACACACACACACACACACACACACACACACACACACACACACACACACACACACACACACACACACACACACACACACACACACACACACACACACACACACACACACACACACACACACACACACACACACACACACACACACACACACACACACACACACACACACACACACACACACACACACACACACACACACACACACACACACACACACACACACACACACACACACACACACACACACACACACACACACACACACACACACACACACACACACACACACACACACACACACACACACACACACACACACACACACACACACACACACACACACACACACACACACACACACACACACACACACACACACACACACACACACACACACACACACACACACACACACACACACACACACACACACACACACACACACACACACACACACACACACACACACACACACACACACACACACACACACACACACACACACACACACACACACACACACACACACACACACACACACACACACACACACACACACACACACACACACACACACACACACACACACACACACACACACACACACACACACACACACACACACACACACACACACACACACACACACACACACACACACACACACACACACACACACACACACACACACACACACACACACACACACACACACACACACACACACACACACACACACACACACACACACACACACACACACACACACACACACACACACACACACACACACACACACACACACACACACACACACACACACACACACACACACACACACACACACACACACACACACACACACACACACACACACACACACACACACACACACACACACACACACACACACACACACACACACACACACACACACACACACACACACACACACACACACACACACACACACACACACACACACACACACACACACACACACACACACACACACACACACACACACACACACACACACACACACACACACACACACACACACACACACACACACACACACACACACACACACACACACACACACACACACACACACACACACACACACACACACACACACACACACACACACACACACACACACACACACACACACACACACACACACACACACACACACACACACACACACACACACACACACACACACACACACACACACACACACACACACACACACACACACACACACACACACACACACACACACACACACACACACACACACACACACACACACACACACACACACACACACACACACACACACACACACACACACACACACACACACACACACACACACACACACACACACACACACACACACACACACACACACACACACACACACACACACACACACACACACACACACACACACACACACACACACACACACACACACACACACACACACACACACACACACACACACACACACACACACACACACACACACACACACACACACACACACACACACACACACACACACACACACACACACACACACACACACACACACACACACACACACACACACACACACACACACACACACACACACACACACACACACACACACACACACACACACACACACACACACACACACACACACACACACACACACACACACACACACACACACACACACACACACACACACACACACACACACACACACACACACACACACACACACACACACACACACACACACACACACACACACACACACACACACACACACACACACACACACACACACACACACACACACACACACACACACACACACACACACACACACACACACACACACACACACACACACACACACACACACACACACACACACACACACACACACACACACACACACACACACACACACACACACACACACACACACACACACACACACACACACACACACACACACACACACACACACACACACACACACACACACACAGCAACGTGGTCTCTAACCTAGCCTTCCTATCACCATATTCCAGCCAACCCATTCCGCTAGCTGCCACTTACTCACTGTTGCGCTTTGGGAAAGCATTCGTTTATCGCCTTGCTAGTATTATATGCATGAAAAGAGGTCGTTTATTTAAGCTTTTCGCAACTTATTGGTGCTCATTCAGCGCTGTAAGTAGTAATGCTGGGTGCGTAGAATACCGAATAGAAGGGCAGAGCTGCAATAACAGCTTTTATGCTAAAAGGTTTAATGTTTTCACTTCAGGCAATAAACTGCGGGTTGCATAGATAACAATAAGTAGGAGCAGCTGACTCACCTGGTATATTTGTTCCATTTATACCCCACATTTAACTGCAGTGGTCATATCGGCGGCCGTTCTCCATTGAAACATATCGCATATTGGCGATGGTATTAACTGGTAGACGTTGGTTTGCTGATACTTTGCATTTTAATTATTAGATCACGCACACATTCGCACTCTCGTTCATGACTCTGGGAAGATCGGGAATCATCTTGGTTGGAAAATATCCCCACCGCCAGCCGGGAAACGAACCCGGGGTCTATATCTGGATAAAGTGGGTAAATATACAGTTGTGGCCAATTTTAAGTACACATTTTTCCATTTTTTCTCTTTTTATTTAAGACTGGTTCACAAAAACTGTTATGCATATCCTGAGATTTCTGCGAATAAACTGAAAAATTCTCTTAATTCTCACGGATTTTTATATAACCGGCAAACCATAAACGAAAATGTGAAACTCGTTAAAATGTGTTGAGTAACGTTTTGTAGCTTTGCCATTTAGGAGATGCTTCCTGCTGCCAACCCTTTTGAGGTGTTATGTTCGTTTCTCATTAGCTCGTGCAGAGTCAACTCGTGTGTATATTAATAGACTTGTTTTTAACCACCAAACTCTGTGGAATATGCACGTACGTGCAAAGCTGCAACATAGAAATCATTTCTGACAAGTATTTATCTGTCGTTACAATCTGTACTCGTTTATGTAAACTATTCTCTAAATTATGAAGCAGATTCGAAATTGCAATTATGTTGGGTTTGATATAAGTTAAATATGTGATAATGATGTACACAAGTACCAAGATATGCGTGGCATATTAGAAGAACTTAAAAAATACAAGGAAAAACAACTTAAATTTTATAAAGTTATGGGCGTCCCAGTAATTTTATATGAGAGTGTTAATTTGGGTTTTAAGACAAAATGGGATAGATTAATGAAGAAATAAGATAGGATTTAAAGATTGATGCTGTAGGAGATACAGAAATGGCAAGACCATCTAGTAGGATGGACTCAAGAAGGCTAAAGTGGCAGTAAAACCGGAACAGGCCAATGGCCTGGTCCATGAAAGGAGGAAGTGAACTATGCTTACAACGAGTCTCTCTCTCCCTCTACTTTAGAGTGTAGAAATCGTTTCATTACTCGTTTCGTTTCAGGTAATAGGCGAGACGAGAGACTGAAGTGATCATCAAATGTAGCAGAATGCTAGCTTTGAAATTCTGTACTACCATGACATCGCTGGAAACAACCGAGTGGTGACCACTTCAGAAACTGACCAAATGCTAGAAGATTAAAACCAGTAATAACGGTTATCTAGACAGTTCACTTTTGTAAAAACGATTCTCAAAAACTCTTATTCTTTTCAGAACTTCCTGTTAATCGAGATCACGCTTGCAGAAATCATTGTATTACATATTTATTTGTAGCTATAACTAGCTAGCTATTTGTAGCTAGAGGATCAAGTACGCGTAAGCGAGTCAAATCTGTTGAGCGTTGGACAGTATGTGATGGCTTTGAAATGAAATGTGCAGTGTTTAACGCCCGCTTTTACTACATATGGCACCGCAGGCGATGACACTGATGGTACATGAGATGAAGATGGAGCACCGGTAGAATGAGATGGTGGGGAAACCGGAGGTCCCGGAGAAAACCTGCCCCAGCGCCGTGTTGTCCAGCACAAATCACACTTTGCGGTCGCCTGGGATCGAACCCGGGCCGCCTTGGTGAGAGCCAAGCGGTCTAACCACTGAGCCACGGCGCGGCTTGATGGCTTTGACATTCCATTCTTTTTGTATGGCTAAGGAATAAAAAATTAAAAACGAGTGACTTCCTATTCAGAAAAGTATACGCAGTTTAAAATTCAAACCAATAACCAATTATTTTTACAATAAATTGTGTTTTAAGGAATTCTACATGTTGTTGTGTAGTAAGATTTTGTTTATGAACTTTCACATATGTAATTTATATAAAAACTATTAGAAAATACCATGTTTACTATTTTTTTTTTTTTTTTTTTTTTTTTTTTTTTTAGTTATACCGTGTACATACGAGCGCGAGCCATTATTTTTAGTGTCTTGTTTGTTTTGAGACCTCAAAACATTTGTACATTTACACTACATTGAGTTTTTGGGTGATGTGCAATACGCGCTATACCTGTTGTGGTAGAGAAAGAAAAAACCTCTTATAAGATTAATATTTATACGTTTTGGATTTAAAAAGGGGAAAACCGTGTAATCATAGGTAATGTTACGAGTGGTTTTGAAATTACTGATAAATTCAAGAGCGACGAAGTCGCAAGGGAATTTTGGTAGGGAAGATCAAAACCACGAGTTGCATTTGTAGAGACTATTTCACAAATAAAACAAATTGTTAAAAGCAATAAAACAAGTTGTTTGATTCCCTAAATCAGACAAGCATATATTAGCACATGAATGGAACTTAACTCCACAAGTCACGGCATACAAGATTAATAATTCTTACAGGCCGTGCACAAGTTAACACTGGTGAAAGCAACTTAGATCTTAAAGTCGTCAGGTAGCGCTGATTGATTATAAGAAAATAGTAAAGTAACATAACCTATATTTTCAAACAACGAACTTCATTTATTTTAAACTAAATAAATAAATCCTTGTCTAGCGCGTAACATTTAGCCGCACACATTTCCTAATCATTTCGGTATTCTTTGACTTTGCTTGCTGAATTAAAAGATTTATTTCGTTTCTTGTCGCCTGGCCAAATCTTTCAGCCGCCATGTTACTGTTTGAATCTCGCGCTTGTCTTCACTGCTCACGTGATCGTTATACCCAACAGTCAAGGAACATATAAATTACTGAGCGATAATTGTGCATTGTGTACAATTATCGATTTAGGGTTTAGCGATATTTGACGAATCCTTGTACTTGATTGATCTATAATAATAATAATAATAATAATAATAATAATAATAATAATAATAATAATAATAATAATAATAATAATAATAATAATAATAATAATAATAATAATAATAATAATAATAATAATAATAATAATAATAATAATAATTGCAGCCAAATAGTTATATAGCGTATGCATACACTTATGTACATATATACACACATAAATAAAATTTAGCCTGCAGAATGAATTTAGGGATGTCCTTTCAGTACGCACCAGCACATGTACGTGTCACAGTTTTCCACATAACCTCCATTGCCAGACTGTGTCGGGCGTGTGGAACTATGATTGGTCTATATGAGAATAGTGACGTATGTGTGAAATGGTTTCTGTAGGTAATATGGCAATTACAATTGACAAAACAAAAGCAATGTCTTTTAGAGGTAATTCAGTTCGGTCAGAAATAAGTATAGAAAAAAATAAAACAAGTGTGGAAATTTAATGGGAAATAACACATGGGTCCTAAATACATATTAATAAAAAAAATTAAATAATATGAACTATAAAGAGATCATTAAAAATAAAGCTAGGCAAGACTAAATGAAATTGTATAAAGCATTGGCTGTCCCAAATATACATTTTCAGAAACATAGACGATGACTGTTGGAAATAAAAGAATACAGACGGCTGAAATGAAATTTCTCAGACCAATAGCAGGACACACAAAATTAGATAAAAAAAGATATGGAAATCAGGCGACAGAACCTATTGGAGTTAAATAGAGCAATAGCATAGACTATAGAGAGCATTGGAAACAACACTTGGGCAGGATGTTAGAAAATAAAATAGAAAATAAAATACCCAAAGCTGCATATATGTAACTATAGACCCAATGGAGGGAAGAACCCAGGAAAACCAAGGAAAAGATGGACTGAACAAGACTTCGGAGCCGCAACAAGTTAAAATGGCCTAAACTGTGAAGAAGATACAGCTCAATTCAAAACACTATATTTTATTCTAAAAATAAGACTTTATTCTTATGTTCAAAGATGCATCGTGGTTAATGCACGGGCTGTTAAGAGTGGAGTTTGTCACTATTCTATGAATAGCGTAACAGTTCAGAGGTATAAACAATGATTACTTTCATCCAATCAGCATAGCAAGCAAATGATGGTTTGATATCCAAGATATTGCTGAACTCGTAGGCAATCTCAAATTATGAGTAGAATGGTATCCATAATAGAAGGGTAACATGCCATTTTTTTGTATTCAGGGTGCCTTAAAACAATTTGTGCTGAAATCTGGACATCGTATTTTGTACGTAGTACTTTTTTATTAGAGAAAATGTAAAGCTTGCGTTCAACTGTAATGGTAGATACCGGAGGCAAAAGTAAACAGATAGAGTACTTATGCGTGTATAAATGTGTCAGTAGCAAAAGTTGTGCGTTGAGGTCAGTAATTCTGAGGGAAGAGCGAGTTGTGACCTTTAGTTAGGATCGCGTCTTACTAAAACCAGGAAGCGATAATGTTTTTGTAGTTCTATATATATCACCACCTAAAGGTAGTCGGCTGGTATTTCTTACATCTCGGTCAACATCTATCCGGAAGGTGCCATTATCCAATGGAGGTGAGCTACAGAAAGGGAAATGAAGTCGTTATCTCAGTTTCTAACCTTGCCTTTGGGTTTATCATGCCTAAGGAAAATTTCAGTTATATCATTCCACATTCCAGCTTTCTCTGCTTCTGCATATTATAGTAACTAAAGGAAGTATTGTATTTCACCTAAAACTTCGATTCGAGCTTTCACTGTAAACAAGTTTTTGTGTTCCACTGGGGGAAAAAAAAAGCGCTCATACAAAAACGTCAGGTTGTGTGTGGCCATCCGTCCGGAGCAGTATAACTCAAATACCAAACTTAATATTTTAAGTTAAGCATCTTCTGAGAATGGGACACGAAGAATTTCAAGAAAACTCCGCCACCCCAAACCACCTTATACATAAACTCCCCCCCCCCCCCCCCCCCGATAGTGTTAAAAATGAATGAAATAGTTTGCTTGTTGATGACACAGTCGCTTGGCAGAATTAGTCGCCGCCACCGGTATCCGGCAAGAGCTCTTCGGCATGCTAGTAAATCTACTAACATGGGGCTGTCGCTCTTAAGCACATCTAAGAACTAACCTGTGACCAGGAACTGTAGGCCAGCACTTGAAACAGTTTGACTTTTTTTTTTTTTTAATGACTGAAAAATTGGAATAAAATGGCATATGTGCAATATATTTTTATAATATTTTAATCAGGTTAATTTGTTTTCTTCTACTTCATTAATCTTCTTCATGGTTTGGGCTTCAGCCAAATTGAGTCTTCCTGGTTTCCTTCTACCATCTGGTTTATTAATCATAGCTGTTTAGGTATCCTATTATTTGCCATTCTAAGTGCAATTTCTAATTTTCTTTATGCTTCTTGATTATATTTAGTTTCTTCTTCTTCTTCTTCTTCTTCTTCTTCTTCTTCTTCTTCTTCTTCTTCTTCTTCTTTAACTGTCCTCTTATACCACTACGTGGTGTTAGGGTATTGCTGTTCCTCTTAACCCTTATGACTGTAGGCTGCGGGTTGAGGAACGGAATCTCTGGACCAGTGAGAAAGAGAATCTAGGTTGGGTGATCAGCCCGATACCTGGTATGAGAGTGAGAGAAGTGAATGGCAGAATGAGGGTGAGATGAAATGATAGGAAAGACAGTGGAGAAATTGGTGGAATACTGTCCGGGAACCGGAGAACTCAGAGAAAACCCGCTCCAGCGCCGTGCTGTCCTCCATAAATGTCACTTTGCGATCGCCTGGGATCAAATCCGTGTTGCCTTGGTGAGAGCCAAGCAGTCTAACCGCTCAGCCACGGCGCAGCCCCTATTTAGTTCCTCTACGTTTAATTTTTCACGAATACTTTCAATTGTCTTTCTGTCTAATTTTGTATATCCTGTTATAGATTTCAAAAATCTCATTTCTGATGCTTTTATTTTTTTGCAGGTGTTGGGTTGTATAAGTTCATGTTTCAGATCCATATGTGACTGTAGGTATTGCCGTGCACTTATACAGTTCTTTATAGATACAAAGGGAATAACTGTAGTCATGTGTTAATGGACTGGACGCTATATGTTGGCCTTTGTCGGTGTGGATGGCTGAGTTGGTCAGGCACTGGCCTACTGCTGCCAAGATCGCGGGTTCAAACCTGGCCGAGATCGGTGGTTTTTAAGAAAAGTATTTGTTTCTCTTCCTTATTTTTGTGGCCAGGACACTCATTAAATCCAGAATGTACATTCGTTTCTGTTTTTTAATATTTATAGCAACAGTTTGAGCTAAGTAGAAAATAAAGTCCTGCTGATACACACATTTATCTCCAGCAGTGATAGCCTTATGAAATTAGCTATCTTTTTAAATAACCACACGAAGTTACGTGATAACAACCATTAAAGAAAATATTATCTTTGTTATGCTAACATTCAAGGTTGCAAATAGTCATTTCCAAAACATTTAATGTCAGGAAAGGGCATCGCTAAGGTCATTTATAAATTGTCATTTCTTTCAATGACCTGCTTCCGATTCACACATATCTAAACCAAACAATAGAATCTTACTTTAGAGATACTTGTTAAAAAAAAAAAAAAAAGTAGCGTGTTGCATGTTCTTTGCGCTCATCCTAGAATAAAAGAAAGTATGGGTCGGGGATAATAGAAAAAGTTAAGAGTATGTGAACAATGTTAGGAGTTGACATGTAGATGCTTCCAGTAACTAGAACTTGGCACCTCACTAGGCCATAGAAGTTAATTTTTGCTTCATGACCTCTGGGAGGAAGCATGACCAGGGATAGGCTTCCACCAAATCTAAGCATCCCGCAACCTGAGGATCCCGGCTGTAGATGTGACACTTCCAGCAAGAAGAGGTCCTCAGTAGTGTCACCAGTTGCCAGGGAGAAATCTTTCCAAATCCCAAATTCCGTTGTCTTGCTGCAACATACCAACCGTCGTCCTAAAACTCTGAAACAGATGAAAGCAAATTATATATAGGAATGAATGAGTAGAGCCAGACTGGAAAAATTCAATGCCATAGCCAGGATGTGAACCACGGATCTCCCGCTCTCCTTGCGGTTGCTCTAACCATCTGAGCTACTATGGTCAACATGCCGACATGACATTAAATGATATTATTATGACATAATTATTATTGTAATGATATATTATATGACATGACATTAATATGGCATAGCCATGACATGACAGGGTTAGAGCAACCGCACGGAGAGCGGGAGATCTGTGGTTCAAATCCCGGCTATGGCATTGAATTTTTCAATCTGGCTCTGTTCATACAAATCTTAGCCTACACACGGCTAGTGTGGAAGAAATGTTTATTTCCATCAATTTACTGGAATGGCATAGTGGTTTAACTAGGAAGCCTGGGACTTAAGTACTTACAGCATAGTAAGTCGCCACAAAACGTGCGTGTCCCATAGCATATGAGAACCCCTAGTGGTTTACCGGGAAACATATGAGTCAGTTGTTTCGTGACCTTCCATTTCATCTTCATCTTCATTTCACACAATCTCCCATCTGGTAGCCTGTTTTAGGATAGAAGTGTCAGCGGAGGTCTTGGCGTTGCATCGCAGAATGATATGCTCCGGATAGAACTTCCTACTTCGGTAGGATGGTCTCCGGTCTCCGAACCCGGTCTGGTGGGGTCGTTTCCGAACCACAGGGTGGGATTACAGTTGTTCTGACCTGCCGGGAAGTTTCCAACTGGTAAAGTGTAGGGACCCTGTCCTCTGCACTGTCGTAGCTGTTTAAGAAGGCCTTGCTTTGTCTCCTCTAGCCTCATCCTCCTGGTGGTTCCCCAGGGACATAGGTACAGTAGACCGAGTTTGGACCTTAGTAGCATGGTCCAGTTCAGTCCAGACCATACCATGAGGAGGCCACAAAACCGTATAAGTTGAAATCTGTTTCCTTTGTTTAGTTGCACTTTCACATTTTAGCACTATTCACTGTTTGGGCCGCTCCTTCGTTTCTGGCATGTATTGATGGATGCATGTTTAATCCACTATTATGAAACGTACGAAAAATTGACTGGGATTGCTTTAAACATATATTCAATGGTACTTTGGTATTTGTTAACCATCGCACCCATCAAACCGAACACTTTCTAATATGGAAATTTAGTAGAATGTAATGTAATCCAGGGTTTTGTAATGTCAGCCAAATTTCGTGCCTTCAATTGACGAGTGTGGTATTGGGAATTTTAGTCACAATCTTGTTGGTCGTAGCGGCTTTGGGATGCCATCATCTTGAGTGGATGTATAGTGGCATTTAAATTCAAGTCTATCTTTTAACTGCCGAAAATGAAAATACAACTGATTTTGTATTTTTATTGGGGTTAAAACCTTCAAAACAAAATGTTTTATCGCATATGACTTTCAAAAACGAACAAGGACCTCATTTCTAATGCCCGCATTAACTGCAAGGCTTATTTCGGGTTTTGTATTTTTGAACTTTTAGTTTAGGTTAATGTAGATTTTCGTAATTTTAACTTTTTTCATATGTAGTTTATTCTCTGTTCTACACTATGGAGGGCAGAGAGGAAAACTCCCATCTCCCGAAACCAATCTTAGACATTTGGTACTAAGTGTTTACATGATTGTCACTAATAAATGACTGCACTTATGCATTTGAAACCTTACAGCTAACTTATATGAATCTAGCTATATTTACGATATTTCTGAGCCAGTCCGAGAACTTTTGAAATCCCATTGCACGAATGACATCACAACTAAGATGTTCACAGCATGTGGCGGAACGAGCCCCTAACATGTGGTTTACTCCACGTGGGAGAGAGGTTCTGTTTCTGATTGAAATTAGACACAAATCGATTCCTGTTGTATGGAAGAGGCTTAGCAACTAACTCACTTTTGCAGTGTTCTTAGTTGCTATGTAGATACATTTTAAAATGGCCTATATAAGGGAATAAAGAAGGCCAAATCGTTGACCAAGTTTTCAGAAAGCTGATCGCTCCAAGCTGACTTAAATGCCATACTCTTTACATGACATCGCCACGAATTAAAGTAAAGGCATTGGAAATTTCAAACCAATAACATCGAATAACTCGGCAGTGTTAAAGCCTCAAAATAATTTGACGTAAATTGTATGTTTTAATAATATTTACATTTTGCTAGAGCAAGTTTCCATCTAATATTTCATGGTTTACCAGCAATTCACACTCAGACAAAATTCTTTTAGCATGAAGAGGGCTTTACAGGCTATCAGACATTCACAATGTATAGCTTATTTGTCATGTACCTAAAGGTAAAAAGTAACCGAAGCCCCACTTAGGCTATCCTACCACGTCTTCTGTGAAAGAGGGGCGATGGGGAAACCCGAAGGGCGACCAGATCCTGATAACAGGCGCATGCATGGACGGGTCTGTAACGCTTCCAGAACACATCTGATGATGCCCGAGCTCACCCACAAGCCCTTAACCCCCAGCGAACTGCCAGGTGGGGCCCAAGGATACCAAGGAAAAAACTTGGGCAACCCACCGAATAGCATCGCCTGGAGCTACAGTCCTAATACATGAGTACAGGAATGTTCTGGTAGAACAGGAACCACCCTAGCATTTGTTAACCGACTCAAGTTTGTGGTCGCGCCATCTCGGTTGCTTTTTCATGTGCAGAGCTTAAAGAGGCAATATTTCATCGAAGTCGATTTCCTTTGAAGATTTAAAATTAGGAAATTTTATAATCATCCGAGCTTAGGTATATTATTCAGGTAACAGTGCATCTCAAAATGGGCATTTTCTGTTAAACTCTTAAATAATATTTGAATGGAATGTATGTGCTAGAAAACTTAAAAGTGGGAGAGGAGACGATAAAAAATTGGTCAATAACATATTCGCCCTGTTGTAGATCGAAACCATATTTCTTAAGATATGTGACTTAGAATGCGAATTTCTCAATGGAATTGTAAAACGCTCCTGTTTTGTGGGTTATAACAACGGTACGGAAACGAACATTCACAGCAATCGCTGTATTAAACACCAGGTGTTTAAATTCCTTGGCAACCTTTTGGTATAAGCAGAAGTACTTCAACAGTAGCAATGGGTCGTGAATAAACAATCATTGTGTAATGGCCTCATAAATAAAATACCAATGAGTTTAAGCCTGGTGAGCAGCGTGCTGGCAAATTTGTACTTTCTGCACGATCTCTCCATTTTTTAAAGACTCCTGAAAATTTCTCACTGCTTGGCTGCTGAAAAATATGCCAATTTACAGCCGTGCGTGAACAACATGCCACGCACATAAAGCGCAAATTACTTTTTTTTGCCACATTGGTACCTACACCAGAATAAATGTCCTATTGTGCACTAGACATAATGCACGTTTTGAGTTCCCAGGGAGAAAAATGGCAAAATATCCCTAAGTATTGGTGGGTGTGAGTGTGTGCGCGCGCGCGCGTGTGTGTGTGCGTGCGTGTGTGTGTGTGAACAGCATAACACAAAAACGAGAAGTCGAAGTTGAGCAGCTTCCAAGGATGTGACATGATTCAAGAACATACCCCACGATAGACTACTCTTTACATGGTTCATTTTTTGAACATTTTGATTTTGTCAAAAATTACTACCGATTTTGATTAAAATACCATATGTTTAAGATGTTCTCATGTCCAATGAAATGTGGACATGCATCTTACATGCATCTGGAAATGTCCTTAGAAGTCCTCTTCATCCTGGATGACGTTTGAGCTTCCAAGGATGTGACATGATTCAAGAACATACCCCACGATAGACTACTCTTTACATGGTTCATTTTTTGAACATTTTGATTTTGTCAAAAATTACTACCGATTTTGATTAAAATACCATATGTTTAAGATGTTTTCATGTCCAATGAAATGTGGACATGCATCTTACATGCATCTGGAAATGTCCTCAGAAGTCCTCTTCATCCTGGATGACGTTTGCGTAATCTAAACCGTTAGAGATAGACATAATTTTACTGCATAAAAATGCAGGACTCGAATGTACATCAAAAACATTTTTTTAAAGTCCTAGATATGAATTGAAAACCATCGCATAGCGACCAGCTCTTAGATGATTTCATTATTGCCTGAACTTACTGCATTCCCATTGTACCTACAAAAATTAGCAATAAAATAAATGATGTAAATGTTTATTTAGTTTAACATGAAGTAGGTATATAGAGGAATAAGCGTTTTTTTTATTTGTACAAGAATTAGTAGAAAGTCACTGCTTGCACATATTTTTCCTGTAACAAGATCTTGCTATATAAGTTTGTTGTCAGTTTTGTTTTCATATTATATAAATAATAGTATTTATACTGCAGAATTTGAAGCTGTTTTTAGGGGATATGAAATGCGTTGGCCTGTAAGTCCTATGCATTTGCCACGGAATCCATTATTCATGATTTCTTAAGGCTGAAGCACTTTCTTTACATTCTGTGTCTTGTCATCGTCTTCATTATGTATGTACTACCACTATTCGTCCTGCTCTTGGTTGTTTTCTACCACTGGTTCCTTTCTTCTTGTCTTCTGCTGCGTTGCTGCGGTTGGTTTTTCTAACTTCTTTCTTCTCTTTCAACTTTTGCAGCTTCAGTTCATTTTTATATGGACTTACCAACACATCCGTATATCCTTTTTTTCCCCGGCTGCTGTTTCGCTGCTGTTAAGGGGAAAATATCCTTTAAGCTTAGTGAAAAACTAGTTCCAGGTCGTTGATCACTAGAGAAGCGCTGACGCTTCTATTTAGTTGTGTAGAATGACCTGGCTGCACTGTTAACGGGGTGCACACGATTAGTTGCCTGCACAGGTGTAGTTGGTGATGATCCGACAACTAGAGAGAGAGAGAGGGGGGGGGGTTCTAATACCTCTTGCAACAATAAAATCTTCATACTTGAAGACATCTGTGTTAAGAAGCCATTTATGACATTTTCTGTTGCGACGTTTTCAAAGAGGCTTCTCCAGAAAGTTTACCAATTTGATTTGAGTAACTATTCTCCCAGGATTTTTCCTCAACCACTCTTCAATTGTTTATATCTCTTCAATGACCTCATGAACGGTCTATCCAGAGGCTATATTTTGTGGCTGCAGGGCGGAGGTAGACATTTCGCTGTCGTGTAATTTGCCATAGGCAGGCTAATAAACTCATTATTTTTCATGTGATCTTTAAAACTACCACAGGGATCTCTCTTGAGGGCTTGGAATTTTTAAAAAGTGAAACCACTCAACAAATAGTTCGATTACCATTGATTCAGATTGATGGTAGGCAAACATCGTGGGAACTATCTGTGGTTCATTCTCTGAATGTTAGGAGGCCTTCCCTTGCTGACATTCACAAAGCCGCAGTCACCAGCACATCATCTTAATGAAGAAGTTGAGCCAAATTGTCGTCTGCTCGTAAGAGCTATCGGTCTTTACGGCAACAATCCCAGTTTCATCTCTATTGTAGATTTGGTAGGCAGGATAACTATGACGATCTCTTGTCGTGAGATTATTCAAGAATTTTTTGACATTAATCCTGTTAAAAGTGGAAGCTCCTGCAGCAGAGGGTTCGCTGACTTCTAAACTTCCCTTCCTGGTATCCTACTCTCTCTTTGAAACTGTTTGATTTTACCATTTTCAGCCAGTTCACCTGCAACGCTTCATAAATCTGCTATAGATTCAACAATGAAATAAACCTCCAAACACCGCAGATTAGGCCACGCCGTGGCTCAGTGGTTAGACCGCTTGGCTCTCACCAAGGCGGCCCGGGTTCGATCCCAGGCGACCGCAAAGTGAGATTTGTGGTGGACAACACGGCGCTGGGGCGGGTTTTCTCCGGGATCTCCGGTTTCCCCCGCCATCTCATTCCACCGGTGCTCCATCTTCATCTCATATATCATCAGTGTCACCGCCTGCGGTGCCGTATGTAGTAAAAGCGGGCGTTAAACACTACACATTTCATTTCACCGCAGATTATCTCTTGTTCTGGGCTGAAAACTGTTCTGTATTTTCCAATATCTTTCCTTATTTTTGCTAAGGACTTCTCTTCAAGGTTTTCCGGGCATTTCGGAAGTGATTGTAGCAGTTGTAAACTTTATTCCATCTTTCTCACTGCTTGGATAGTTTGCAGCATTGCATCTGGATCCCACGATAGCCGATTCTCTTTCCTTTTCTACTTGTGGTCCAAGGCTGCTTATAACGACAAACAGTTCCTGAAATAAAAAAGTATGCACGATGAAAATTAATAATGAACTGCAGATATCACAAGAAGGCATTTGCCTAAAAATAAATAAAAATGCAAAATTGGCGTAACTTCATAATAAACATTTGATATATATTTTGATTATAGTTTTTATTTTCATGTATATTCTCACTTAATTGTCAAATGATACTAAAGTAACATCGAGAATGACATGACCCAGATGACAGACAATTGAATCGGTGCTCGGCGTGCAAAGGGAAGCTGGTGGCTATCTTGCCTTTATGGTCGCCATTACACAAGCCGTTCTACCTCAACAGTCCAACGGAACAACTTGAGCGCTAAAGCGGGATTTTGTAGCCAAGAAAACACCCTTTCAAAACAATTTCGTTTAAAAATGCCGACACTTGGATTTATAGTTATCAGTATACAAACGCAGCAATTGTATCAAGATGATCAAAATAACAACTTAATGAGACTAACCTGATCGAGCTTTCCAAGTGCTAATGTCAGAGTGGAAAGGGTACACACATTTCGCATGCGATGGTACCACTTGAGAACCCGTGAAACCTTAGTGGCAACTTAGCGCGCCTCTGCCCTATCTATTACTCTCCGTTCGTTGTTAGGCATGAAACAACTCGCCAACTTTGGAGTAAACGTGCGGAAGAAGGAAAGGGACGGCCCGAACTGGGACCACGGTCTTTTTTGGCAGTGACCCATGGGAGAGAGAGAGAGAGAGAGAGAGAGAGAGAGAGAGAGAGAGAGAGAGAGAGAGAGAGAGAGAGAGAGAGCGAGAGAGAGAGAGCGAGAGAGAGAGAGAGAGAGAGAGAGAGAGAGAGAGAGAGAGAGAGAGAGAGAGAGAGAGAGAGAGAGAGAGAGAGAGAGAGAGAGAGAGCCTCGAAGGACGATTTCACCGATTGGGAGCTATTATATGTAACATCCACACCGTTAGAGCCCTGCCCAATGTCCCCTGACTGTGGTGATTCCAACCTTTGATGCTTTGATGCAGCATTGATGCTTTATTCAAAGGAATTGACATTTGTCGACAGTTTGTAAACTTGATTTAAGTGGATTCAAAGTTAAGGAAGTTCAGACTTTGGATCTAAGTTACAGCTCAGTATTTGCGAACCGACAAATTGATGCTGCAAAGAAGTATACTTTTTTTTCCCTCCCTACATCACCAATCCCGGTGTTGGGAGTTGTTCGGGATCGACTAGCCCGGAAAGTCGGGGTGAGGGATCCAAAGCATTGACGTGCTAGAGGAAGCTAGGGTTGAGAGGCCAGCCCAACGGCTGTGATGAGAGCGAGAAATGTGGATGATAGTATGAGGGTGAAATGAATGATGGGGCAATTGGTGGAATGGTGGTGGGGAAAACCGGAGGACCCGTATAAAACCCACCCTAGTGCCGTGTTCACCACAAATCTCACTTTGCGGTTGCTTGGGATTGCCTTTTTTTTTAATTTACGTCCTCCAACGTTGTCATATCGGACGGTGAATGGAATGGGTGAAATGATGCTCAAATGAGTCCAGGGTCCATAGAGCTTACAGTTACACGACATTCGTCTTTTAGGATAAGGGAAACCCCCGGAAAAACCTTATATGTAACTCACCCTGACCGAGATTCGAACTCGGGACCTCTTGAACGTGAGGCAGATATGCTACCATCTACGCTACCGAGGCGGGCATGGGATTGCCTGCCACGGGCCGGCCGCAAATTAGCTTTACAGCGCCCCTTTTGTCGCTTGACACAAAGAGATTATGATTCCCTCTTCTTTCTCCTTGTCACAATATTCAATTACGTTATACAGTAAAATCTGCCTAATCTACCGGAAACCTGGAAAGATGGAAAATAAATTTCGGAATGTTTCTATGCAATCACTATATGTATATCAAAACGACACCGAACAAACATATAGAAGTAGTTGCTCAGCTTTTATATGATACATATAGATCTTTTACCGCCAATAGAGCCGCATAAAAATGCTCCAGAATGAGTGTGGATTAGACAGTGACAGGAACAACGACGCGTGACGCTGTCGGAGTTCGCAGGTATGTCACACGCCGTGCCACGTGCTGTAGCTGTTTGTAAACATACTGGCATACTCCGCAGTAGCTTGCTACTAAATTTCTTTGGCTTATGAAAACGCAGTAAAGAAGCTATTGTTTAATTATTGCTTATTAGTGTTTAACGTGTTTCAAAATTCCGTTATAGCAGTCCAAGCTGGCAAATAAGCGGTGGACATATGCAACTTATACCTTTTAGAGGGAAGTTAATGTTAGTGAGGCTAAGGATGGAAGCATTAAATGATAAACAGAACAGAAAACAACACCAAAGAATTGTAGATAAATTAACCAAAACTAAATGGCTTATGCAATGAGACGAGCATTTTATTTCACGTGTTTGATTATAGTAAAAAAAGCATTTGTAACTGAAAAGGAAGCTGTTGATATTTACAGTAAGTGGTTGAAATTAAGATCATAACAAAATGCTCTGAAGTTAAAAAATAAATATTATCATAGATGTAACTATTTCTACAATTCATATTTTAATGAAACTAAATTAATCGTGCGTTCGTTGAACTCCCTTCAGCTCATCCAGTCATCAAAACCATATCCGTCATTTCGGCGTTCGTATAGCGCTCCATATTTCTTGGATTTGCTAAGTGCAAAATTCTCCCTGTTTGGACGAAATGTGTAGTTTTACACTGAAGAGCATCCTCGCAACTGTCCGAGCTATTAGTGGACTTTTGCACAAATAACTGCCCTTTGCCCCAATACCTGAAAGTTAGGCTAGGGTCACTGATAAGTAGCAAGGGGTAATTTTTTTTTCTTCCGTGGCCGGTGCGTCCCAATAACAACTTTTGAGGTTCGCACACTAATGATTCCTGCGCTGCTTAATCACAAAGTCATGTAATATTGAATGCTGCATAGAATTATACTTAACAGTACTTTGAAACTGCGACACCGAAATTCGGACTAGTTAAGTTATAAACTATGTAACGGCTGTAATCGTTCGGTGTCGTTTTGAAACAACCTGTATATATATATATATATATATATATATATATATATATATATATAGTGATTGCAATTCGGTGGGAGAAAATAAATGCGCTTCACTTTATTTGCGTTGCCGTTTTAAGCGATATGTAATTATAATGGCATGCAAGGAAGTGACCGATGCGCTGTTAGCGTGTTTCTGTATTGGAGTTGTTAGGTTTCGGCTTTTGTGAACCTTTTCTTAGGAGAAATTGAGTGAAAGAAAAGCAGTGTGCAGTCTCCCAGGAGGGGAATATTCTCACGTCGAGAAGCAAGTTATCTAAATGTGAATGTAGTGTAGCAAGAGATAAATAGACACAATCATTCTTAATCCTTTGTGATTGCCAAGTGAAGTTTGCTATTGGTGAGTTAAAGGTATAAGCCTTCTTAAGGTAGGGTTTCATAGTCTGAAATATGCAGTTCAAAACAATTCAAAACGAATCAGCTATGGATACAAAAGTGCTGGGTCATTGTGTTTGAAGGACGACTTAACGTCGTCTGACATTTAACAGCTGATTAACCTTAAATCAAATAGTTCAGATAAATTTATATAGTACTCGCAATTCATATCTAATGGAGTTAGAAATGTTAGACCGGTGCTAAGTTTGTCTGAGCACAGTCGTTTCTAAGCTTCTGATCCTTATGATCTGTAACAAAATCTTTTTGTAAATAGGATCAGTATTAGACAAATAACAGACATTCACAAATTCTGCGGGCAATCACGAAGTAAGGAGCGCATTTGTTTTGTTTATGTTTGAGAAAGGTGGCAATTTTACTGCGTCTTACTTTCCCTAAAGGGAAGATAAGAGGAAGTTGATATTTCACCCAAAACTCGATTTTGAGATTTCGCGGGAAAGGTTTGTCTCTGTATGTGTGAGAGAGCTTCTGAACAGTATAACTCCAAAGCGATAACTCAGTTACCTTCTACTTAAACTTAGTACTTTCTAAAGCCGCATCACAGAGATTTAAAAAAAGCTGCACCCCAAATCTAAGCTTTACTTGGACATTTTTCGTTGTGTTAAAAAATGTCCAGGTATTTTCATTAAGATAGCTAATGCTTAAGATATTTTAATAACAAATAAAGCATACTATATAGCAGTGTTGAGGCACTTGACCTTCAGTGACGAGCGCTGCATTCGCTTATCTTGTTTACTAGAACAGCGAAATAAATAACCTTGCGTACAGCAATTGCCGAAATACAAATATGAAATAAAGCACTTTGTAGCTAATTAATTAATTTATTTATTATTGTTATTGTTATTATTATACACAAATGAAAATTACCATTACAGGGCCCGTTTTGTCGCTTGACACAAGGAGATTATGATTCCCTCTTCGTTCTCCTTGTCACAATATTTAGTTACGTTTTACAGCAAAGCCTACCTAAAATGGGCCCCTTATATGCCGGAAATCTGAAAAAACGAAAAATAAATTTCGGAACGGAGCTATTTCCCATGTAAAATTACACTGTAAGCCGGAAAACTGCCTAACGCGGAAACGGAAAGATTTTTTCGAGAACCTTTTGCGTAAATAACCTGATTAAAACAGATTACTTTATGTGTAATAGGTTACAACATACGTATTTTAAAAGGTGCAATAATTTTGAGGGCGACTACCAAGAAGTTCCATGAACCATAAAGTCATAAACTGTAATCCTTCAAGGAGAAGGGAAAACAAACCGTCAACTCTCACAACTCTCTTCCAACAGAACACTGCGAACTTTGGTGATTTTTAAAAACATTGTATGTACACAAATTCTGAAAAATGAGTTCTAAACAAAAGACATCACTAGAGGAAAAAAAAGAAAAAGTAAGGTTATTGAAGAACACGGAAAGAACAAACGTCCAGCTAGAGAAGTAACTGTGTTGTTTTAAGTAGGCAAATCTGAAATTTATGAGATTTTGAAGAAAGAAAAAAATTAAAGACGAATGGTTAAAGGGAACAGCAGGTCATGTGAAAGCCATTACAAAATCTATGGTGTATGACGAGCTAAGTCGAGCTGTGTTCCAGTAGTTTGTTCGTGCGCAATAAAGGAATTCCCATTTCTGGACCATTGCTTCAGACTCAGGCTTTAGAGACAGCAAGAAAATTAGACAAATGTCATATCAGAGCTTCTAATGGATGCCTCGAGAGTTTCAAACATCGCCATAACATTACTTTGAATGTTGTGTGTGGTGAAGCAAGTGATGTAGATAATTACAAATTTGAAAGGGAAAATTGAAAAGAGAAAGTAGGCGATAAACTACAGTTATTGTATGTAAGTTGAAAATATAGTACATAATACATAATAGCCTATTTTTGTTTTACACGTCATTCTATATTATTCCTTCACTGTAAACCTGTGCGACTATTTCATTGTGTTCAAACACAACCCTCGGTGAAACGGAAACCTGTGTAAACAGAAAATAAATGCATAAATCGCGTTCCGTTTTAGAGAGGTTTCACTGTATATGATTCCTTGTATGATACGTTACTGTCCAGAAGACATGATTGCCCGCCTAGGTAGCGTAGATGGTAGCGTATCTACCTCCCTTTCAAGAGGTCCCGTGTTCGAATCTCGGTCAGGGTGAGTTACCTGGATAAGGTTTTTCTGGGGTTTTCCCTTATTCTGAAAGACGAATGTCGGGTAACTCTAAGCTCCATGGACCCTGGACACATTTGAGCATCATTTCACCCAATTCATTCACCGTCCGATATGACTTAACATTGGAGGACGTAAAAAAAAATCCATGATTTAATCTGAATAGAGCGTGCATACAGTGACTCGCCGTGTACGTGCGGTAAGCAATTTCGTTGTTCACATATTTTCCAATACGCTTTCACGTTTTGTCATGTAGTAGATATATGTTGAATGCTCTGAGGATATTCCGTAAAGCTCTGTTCATTCCGGATGACTTTTAAAAATTGGTAAAGTGTAAGATATACACAGATTATTATTAATAGAAATTGTAGATCTTGTTACAGAACATAGTTTACTCTGTGTGCACTTTGTGGCGTTAACCTTTTCGGAGATATTCTTTGTTAATGGCTTGAATTTGCAAATGCTTATACTTTCCTCAAGTGACACGTTTGTGGTTCTCTTTTCTCGTCATTTAAGGAGCTTTATGTTAATCAGCCACATCTTGAAAAGGTATTTAGATGGGACGGGAGTTTCTAGTAACTGTATATTGATGATAGTTTCTCAGTTGGCATCGATGTTGACTAGTTGGAAGTATTGCGGCATCAGTGTCAGCTTCAGTTCCCCTGAGGATGGCGGCAGATTTAGTCGCAGAGTAAGTGTCGTTGGAAGGGGTTACCGCCAATTCTTGAGGGGGCCTTCCGACAGAAACCATTCCAGGACTAGGTCCTTCACTTGGCAATGGAGGTTGTGCTATTAAGACAGTGATAAACGGTGGCATTTTCGTAGGGTTGTTTTTTTTTTTTTTTTTTTTTTTTTTTTTCTGAAGGCTTAGGCTGTTGACCTGACTGTTAGTCCGAGGAACTATCATCAGTAATCAATGCCGGGAAAGCTTCAAATCATTAACTCTGTGTATGTCGGTGTACATTCCCATTGCTCCATATATTACAAGTTTAGCTTTCTGTTCCCGTTTCCTTTATAGGGTTATTAGAAACTGCGTTTATACTTTCAGTAGTGTTATATTTTATAAAAGGTTTCTCTCTTAGCTCAAACCAGCTGAACTACTTGAATATCTTGTGTTTCATGAAATACAACTTAAAACATGGATACATTTCAGTCATAACTCTACATGTGTTACACAGTAGAATAATGAGTGCTGCGTCCCTAACCACTTAACTGCTGACAAACAGCTTATTTCTGTGTTGAAGTTAATGGAGGTTCGTAAACATCTCCTTGGTGTTATTACCCTGCAGGTGAGATACCGTGCTGTACACCGAAGCTGAAGCAGTTGCTGCTCTGTCAGGCGCTCGATAGTGATCGATGTCATCTAATAATTATTTCAGTGACTCCTTTTTGCATTTTACATTCAGTAGGCTAATTTTGGAACTTTGCTGAGACAAGCTTAGCCATGGTGAGTGAATGCTTTGTACAATCTAGTGTTACGTATTGTTCTGTTTACTTCATATTCATCCAGATAAACGTAAGTAGAAATGCTTTTCCTGCATTTGTTTTTATAGGTACAGTGGGAATACGAGAATACAGTAGGCTTAAGCGAAGGTCAAATATTTTAAAAGCTGGCCACTATATAACATTTAACATACCATTATCTTTGCCAAGAAATATGAAAACACGAATAATATACTTCTACTTATTTGTGAATAGTGTAAGTGTTTGAAAATTCAAACTAATAATGAAGGTTTGCATCCTAAAACAACAAGTTTATTTGACATAAAGTGTGTACATCAACGATGTATACATTTTGGTGCAGTAAGATTTTGTCTGTTACAGTTACGAGAACTTATCGAGAGTGAACAGGATTTCGAGGGCTATTCCTTGAAAATTTAAGACATACATTTCAATTGCCACGTTTTAAACTTGTGCTGTTTCAACCAAAATAGAATTTTTGAAGAAATGGACATTTGTGGGGAAAATGTGCTGTTAAAGGTTAGTTTGCCCGCCTCGGTAGCGTGGTGGTAGCGTGTCTGCCTCTCGTTCAAGAGGTCCCGAGTTCGAATCTCGGTCACGATGAGTTACCTGGATAAGGTTTTTACCATGTACCTTATCCTTCAAGACAAATGTCGGGTAACTGTAAGGTCCATGGACCCTGGACTCATTTGAGCATCATTTCACCCAATTCATTCACCGTCCGATATGACTTAACGTTGGAGGACGTAAATTACAAGAAAAGGGGTTAGTTTGCAAGGGTAGTTTCGCTTTTCAGAAAAGATTTTTTTCTGAAAAAAAAATTTAATTGAGGGTACCAATAATGTGTATTTACAGCGACAAGTCAATATGGCATTTTTGAGTGGTGCAATTACCTACTCTGCCTACTATGTTTATGGTAAAGAAAGGGAAAACGAGATGTATAACAATAAAGTGCATTTCTCTATTGATATATGATATGTTTAAAATGTGTTATACATTTACGTATTTATTCTAAATGTTTCCTAGAAAATTATTTTATATTAGGCCATACAGACTTGATTGTATACTTTGGTAATGAACACCTACCTATTTATGTAAAAAGTATATATATATATACTGTAGTGAACTAATTCGAGCGGAAAAATGTTGACAAAAATGGTCGGAGCTTACTGCAACAACGAATATTTCGGAGAATATTATTGCTAAAGATAACTGCATTTATTGAGCTGTTAATGTTTTTACGGTAAAGAATGGTTCTTTCTCTGTTGTGACATCTTCGATTATATATAGTGCGACAGCGGCCGTAGTACACACCTACATCAACGATAAATGTATGAGACGGCGTGGTATTTTTAATGAGTTGTGATTTGGTTTGCGTGAGAGGTCAACATGAAGAGTTGAACCGACGAGCATCGTGCTACATATTTCAAGTATAATGATGGTACTATATTCGAGTACTAGGCCATTGCCAGTCATTTGCATCTGTTTGTAACTGTCCGGACACATAATGTGTTTCAAAATGTTTGTGCTGCAACTTGCAAAAAATCTCGCGACTTTGCATATTTCAGAAGAAAGTGTGAGGACTAGTTCTTATTCCTCTGAACTCCAGCTATACATGAACTGAAGCCTTCAGAGTAACTTAATAACAGAGTTTACCACTAAAGGAGAGACAAGGCTTAGCACAATAATGCATCCTCCAATAATTTGTTTCGTCTACCGTCCAGGGAACTTCCATTGTGTGGCCCTCAAGACCGACCATCCCAAGAAACGAACGTGATTGGAGCACAGAGGACAATGTCATCGACACAGGTTGGCATGCCTGTTTTAATAATGGAGCTCATACGTGAAGTCACGTTTAAAATTTAAGGCCTGGTATTATAACAAACTTCAGTTTATCGTTTTACTGGAACTCGCCTTTAAGATGACGGTCTCAAGTGTGCATATGAACATCAGGGAGGTATTTTAGGAATTGTTATAATGAAGTCATTCAGATAATTGAAGGACTTCGAGTCGCAAAACTTTCTTAAACAGACCTGTTTCCTTTCAGGTGTGGAATGACCTTGACATTATAAACATATTCATACTTACGAAACACATTCCAAACCTTAAGCCAAATAGAAACCGGATACTGAGCAAAACGAGAAGGATCATGTACTAGTTTATTACCGCATTTCTGTTAAAATAACAGCACATAAACGCTAGGGTCCACGTAATACAAGCAATCCATTAACATTAATTGTCTGACGGCTATCCTTATGTATACCTACGAAAGTATGTTTCGTCGGGAGGGATTCGGAACGCTTACCACGGCCCACCCTCCAGTACTTAAACCCCAAGGATGTCGCCCGTTGTGTACAGAGGTAGAGGCACGGCTGTCGAGTGCTAGACCTCGAACTATTGCACCGCTAATTTAATTTGTTATGTTCAATTTGGGTCGTCATTAACTTGAGGTAGATAGAAAAACTACTTTTGACTGCTTCAGAATTTTTTGTTTTCTTTTTTAGGATAAACAAAATGACAAACAAATTGAAGGATGTACCTAAATTCCTACAATTTTTGTTACTGCAAAGCTTACTGTTTTTCTTTGTGGCAGGTAGCATGTCACTTTAATTTAACTGTATATTGTTACACTTATTTTCATCGTGAATGGTCATTGTTTCAGCACATTATCTCTTTTCTAAATTGACAAATCCACGAATAGCATTTAGTTGCGATGTAAAAAGAACCAGATTATCCATCAAATTTGTTAATCTAAAAGTTGATTTTTTGTAAATGGTAACCTATCACTTTAATTTAAAGTTGATAAGAGTATTGTCATCGTAAATGGTAATTATTTCGGAACATTACATTTTTTAAGCTGACAGGTTTATAAGCAGCATTTAGTTGCAGATTGTCTTCCTTTCTAATTCTTTAGGTACTCGCTCTCTATCTTTGAATTAGCTGTCTACAAACACGGCAGACTTCCTTATTTCCTAAGTCAAGTTGTAATCCTGATGCAATCATGATATCTAATTTTAGAACGAATGTGCCTCTTCATCTACGTTACATAAGAGATAACACCTTCTGAACGATAGTAACCTCAGGGAAGTTTTCATTAGGTTACTCAGTACTTAAGCTGTAGATGGAGGTTTAAAGGTTTTTATGTATTTAGTGGATTGCAGCACTGAAACGTTGAATGCGATCGGTCATCAGCATTGAACGAGCAGGACGACCTCGCTCCAACTCTAGACTTGCCTTGCCACTTTTTTTGTTCGTTTGGAAAATACGTTCCATTGACGTCAATGGCTAACCGGCCCCCACAACGTAAACAAAAACAGTCGAGCAGCGAGGTGCGATTTACCGCCCTTGTATTTGCTGAACTACGTTAGAACGCCAAACAAAGTAATGATAACTTTACGTACCACTTGTAGTAAGTAGTGGTCTGGATGGCTTAGCTGGTCTACTGGTCTACTGCTCCCCTGCTCCCAAGGTCCGATGGTTTTGAAGTGGCGAAATTTCGGCACCCCAACCTGATTCTGCTTATTAATAGGATTGTTAAAGAGAATTAGAGGAGGTATTGAATTCCTACCAAAATTTCGATACTGGAATATTAGTGAACAAATTCTGCTATGATAGCAGAGGCTGCTCCTATTGGTAAAATATAATGGAAGTGAGCTACAACATAGTGTCGTGAAGAATAATATCAATTGCAGAATTAGCTAGAATTACACCAGTCAATCCTCTAACTATGAAAAGAAAAATGAAGAACCCTAAAGGTCATTTCAACATGTTTGAAGCCTCTTGAACTTAAGCCGGGGGGAGGGGGGGTTATGTGGCACGCGCTTCTGTCTGTTTTTCTGAGAACACTTAGTACAAAGTAACCCATGGCCTAACAGCCCGCGAGCGTGACCAAAGTACGCAAGGTAACTGATACGGGGAGGAGATGTGGTCAGCATCTCGGCACACCCAGCCGGAAAGTTGGCTTTCTAGACCACGGTTTGCTACCTATTGTAGTTCCTCAATTTCCTCACGATGCTGAGTGGGCACCAGTTCTATGCCCGGGAATTAAAATCTGCAACCCCAATGGGACAACCGTACGCATTCCGTGGCAGGGAACTGAAGTACAACGCTCCAGTTCACTACGCCTTGGCGCAAGACTTTTGAGAACAGTATAACTCGAAATTTAAAATCCAGTTAAATAGCAAACTTGGTATTTAGATTCAGCATCTTCCAGAATGTGACACGAAAATGTTCAATAAAATCTCCCACCCAGTCTTCTTCTTCTTCTTCTTCTTCTTCTTCTTCTTCTTCTTCTTCTTCTTCTTCTTCTTCTTCTTCTTAAGTTTTCGATCTTGTTAAAAGCGGTTCTAAAGATTTTGATTAAAAATTGTTGATGAGAAATGAAATGTGCATCTTAAATTTTCTGGGATTAGCCTCTGAAGTCCTTCATTCTGGATTACTTTTGTGTAACAGGTAAACAATTAGAGATAAACAAAATCATTCTTTCACACTAGCTGTGTGTAGGCTAAGATTTAAATAGGTACAGTCAGACTGAAAAGTACAATGCTAGCCAGAATTTGAACTACGGATCTCCCGGGTTCCGTCCGGTTGCTCTTAACTATTGAGCTACTATGGCCAACATACCAGCATGACATTAAATTCTCCAACTGTCTCGTGTTTTTCACGGTAAACCAGTAAGCGTTGCCATATATACATGAGATACACACAGTTTTTTGGTGACTTCCTATGCTGTAAGTAGTTAAGTCGCAGGCTTCTTATAGTTTTACCATTATTAGGTAAATTGATGGAAATTAATTGTTGTTCCCTACTAGGCGTGTGTAGGCTAACATTTAGATAATGCCATGCTGGCATGTTGCCCGGTAGCTTAATGGTTAAGAGCAACCAGATGGAGAGCGGGAGATCCGTGGTTCAAATCCCGACTACGGCATTGAATTTTTCAGTCTGAACTCTTATCTAGTGTAAATATTGTTAAACCATACAATTTATGTAAGTTTTTTTTATGTAGATAAACTTTTCGAGATAATCCTTATTAATGGTTTGAATTTTCAAATATTTACGTACGCCTTTTTCAAATAGGAAATCGTTATTCGGCTGTTTAATATCCGAGACATGGAAAGACTGAAATTACAAAACCATTTCATTACGACCAGCTCTTAAAATATTTAAGTATCGCTCAGTGTACTGTATTTCTCTATTCCCATTGTACCTATATGCAAATTGTAAGTAGAACTATTCTTCATAGTTTTGCCTCAATTAACACATAGTAGATAGAACAGTATGCATATATATATATAGGAACAGTTTGTTGAAGAACAGATAGAGAAATCATGGAATGTAACATACGATCTCTCTGTTGGTATTGATTGTATTTTACATTCCGTGCAGATAAACACAGACAATCCTCTTAGAAGCTATTAGTAGAAGACGTACACAGAAGCACACCCATAAATGTTTTACTGTCTATTGAAATAACTCGGAGCTGGCAACTCAATAACTAAGGTGCTGCCCAAGTCAGATTTCTTGCTGAAGCATGCATCGTAAGGCAAGCCAAGAATACTATGTAATTTTATTTTGTTCTTTCCGAAATTCTTTTATGTACTTAACGCATACTCATCACACAGTTCCTCCTTCCCTTTTTGTCATGAACTTAGGTATATTTTATATCGAATAAATTATAAATTGTACATTTATATACCATAAAACCTAGAATTGTGAGGATGACCCGACTAAACAGTTAAATCCGTGGTTGCATATTTTGTTCAAAGGAAGAAAGTATTGCCATCTATTTAAGTACGATGGACACTATATTTTGAACCTTGGCAACCATGAATGTTGTAGGTGCCATTTAACGTTTTCAGTGGAAAGTTAGACATTGTTGACCATAATCACATGAAATTAACTCGTGAAAATGTTCGTGCAATGATTTATTACGACTTTCGACGTGGATTATCAAGACAAGAGTGCATCGATCAGCAACTTCCACATTTAGTGACGAAGCTCATCCCTTGCCATTGTGAAACGCTGGTATAACGAATTTAATCGTGGGCGCCATTCGTTCAGTGATAAGTTCGTGAAGGTCGTCCAAAATCAGTTGCTGTGCAAAAACTAATAATGCAAGATCGTCATGCGACATATTGCGAGATTAAGGCAACCCTAGGCATTAGTTCCACCAGCATATATAAAATATTGCAGGCTTATTTAGCCATGAATAAAGCTTTTCTCTCGTTGGATCCTATATAATTTGACGCAATCTCAAAAAGATGCTCGTGTCTGTTGGTTTACAAAAATACTCAAGAAATATAATGGCTGTGCCTCAAAAGACGTATATAAGATTGTAACAGATGGCGAACCATGGATCTAGGCGTATGAGCCGGAACGTAAACAGCAGTCGACTGCATGGGTGTTTCAAGATGAAACAAATTCAACAAAAGTTACACAAATAAATATATTTGTAACAGAATCTCCACTTAACTTATGAAGTTGATGTTAATACTTCCTTCTTATTTATAAAATGGATTTCAAAACCATATCACTTTCATCTTCAGTCAAACTCCGTTGTTAAGGAAATCTCGGTTACCATGATTTGTTGTTATGTTACGTTTCCAGTATTACCAACATCTGAAGACGAAACAAACCTAAAAACAGAATAAATTGCCGGTATGTCAAAATTCATTACGCGATGTTTATTTCTTAAAATAAATATTTTTTCTCACACTAGTCTATGGGACCATTTAATCGTTTTAATAATTTAACTTCGGGATTTATTTCATGGTTAAATGACCAAAAATTATCTGCTACGGCCGATTTATCAATTTGATTTTTGTAACATTAAATATAAACAAATTGATAAATCGGCCGTAGCAGATCATTTTTGGTTATTTAACCATGAAATAAATTCCGAAGTTAAATTATTAAAACGATTAAATGGTCCCATAGAGTTAGTAGTGTGGGAAAAAATATTTATTTTAAAAAATAAACATCGCGTAATGAATTTTGACATACCGGCAATTTATTCTGTTTTTAGGTTTGTTTCGTCTTCAGATGTTGCTAATACTGGAAACGTAACATTGCAAAAAAAAAAAAAAAAAAAAAAAAAAAAAAAAAAAAAAACATAGTAACCGAGATTTCCTTAACAACGGAGTTTGACTGAAGACGAAAGCGATATGCTTTTGAAATCGATTTTATAAAGAAGAAGGAAGTATTAACCTCAACTTCTTAAGTTAAGTGGAAATTCTGTTACAAATATTTTTATTTGTTTAATATTTGTTGCTTCACTGTGACTAGCTTCATTTTCTGTGTGACCAACGAAAGTTGTTCGCACTCGAAGCACTTCGAAGCAAATGGTCGCCTGCTTTTTGAGCAAACTGGCCATTTGGCAACAGTGCCTTTAGAGGAAAGAAAAACGGCAAATGCTGAATGGTACATAACCATTTGTGTGCCAGAAGTCTTAGGTGAAGTAAGGAAAACCAACAACAATCGTAGGATCGTTCTTCATCAAGACAATGCGAGTGCGCACACACCTCGTCTAACAACAGAGCAATTGAAGGCTCAAAAATTTGAATTGATGGATCATCGGCCATACAGTCCTGATTTGGCACCCAGTGACTTGGCTTTGCTCCCGAACATCAAGAATAAATTGCGTGACAACGATTTCCGTCGGCAGAAGAAGCCGTTGGTGCCTTAAAAAAACATGTTTTGGAGGTGTCTCAAGAAGACTGGAATAAATGTTTCGACAAATGGTTCAAACTGATGCAAAAGTGTATTGATCATAATGGAGAATATTTTAAAAAACAATAAAGCCGTTTTCAATCAGAAGTTACTTTGTTTTAATTATTATGCTCAAAGTATAAATAGTGCGTCTCGTAATGTAGTAAAATTAATCATTTTGCTATTTGGCCTCCATAAAAATATTGAACGTGGATGTTTATTTAGTCAACTGCTTCTACTATATTTCTATCCCACATTTTAACCAGTATGTTTTGATGTACTCCTTGAAGTAGAGTGAAGAGAGAAGTACAGCATCTTGACCGCAAATAGATGTTGGGAAGCCTCCAGTTCAGTCCGTGAAATTCATGCACGCCCAGACACCCGCGTAATTATTAACTATGTTTTAAACTTTCACAGGTCTGACGTAAGGGTGAGATCATAGCTCCTAACATTAATCTTGGTATCTAAATAGTATATCTGGGTGCTAACTATTACTTATATTTGGACTCCACTTACAAAAAGTTTGAAAAGTTGAGCCGAAGGCAAGTATTTTCTATTTCCGTGCGTTTTAATTAAGTTAGCCTTCGATCTATTATGCTTGTTAGAAGTCGCTATAAAACCGCTACCAGTTTACCTCGGAGCGCGTAATGTTTAAGATATTTAGGTGCTGAGTGACTTAAGTCGCAATAGATATTGTTTACCAAAACATCGATTCACTCAGTATTTCCTCAAACGTTAATCATAACAGACGATGAATGAAATAAGCGAAATGATGTTCATATAAGCCCAGGGTCCATAGAGTTTAGAATTACCCAACATTCATCTTTCAGGATAAAAGAAACCCCCGGAAAAACTTTATCCAGACAACTCACCTTGATCGAGATACGAACATGGGACCTCTTGAACGTGAGGTACACACGCTAACATTTAGGCTAGAGTCTGACATTCCACTAATGTGAATATTCCCATTTCATTGTCACTTCAGTCTCTTCCTTAACGTAGCGGTGTAACGAAAAGCTCTCTACGTAGCCTCTTCTTCCGGGAACTTCCGAGATGTTGAATCATCTAGAATGCTATATTTCAAGCCCGGGAACTGATAATCTATGAACGCAGCCTGCCCACGTTTTTGAACTAATAACCTTAGCAGGTAAATTGAGGAAATCGTCAGTCTTATTTCGGAGAGCATTCATCGCGTATTCACAGGGTGAGCGCGCGCCACATGTTGTTTAACATTCCGAACTGCCCGTTCTAATAACCTTGCACAGTAATCCCTGCGTCACAATATTTAACAATAAAAAGGAAGTAAAGACAAAAGCAAGATTAAAATAATGAAATTTAACTTAACAAATATGTTTGTTATATATTCAGTAATAGTATCAACATTTTAGGCTTTTATAGAAATACGAGTCATGTGCAGCAAAATAAAAACAGGATAAAGGTGCAGGTTGATTATATTGACACCTCTGAAACCAGTAAAATAGATTTCCTATATTAACAGCATGTGTGGACTTTGGAAAGGTGTTCTTTGAGCCTCAGTTACATGTTTCGCTTGAAATCTCCACTCACTTGTGAGTATGTTATAGCCTAAATTGCAATGCATTAAAATAAACAGTTGTTTAATTTTTTTGTGTGTGTGTGTAAAATGAACAACTTATAAATTTATTTTTGAACACAATCATGCACATACCACAACTAATAGGTGGCAGTGATTCTGTCGCAAGTATTTTTTGTTCCAACATCATATGCTTTCATGCAATCCATTGCGCTGTGCACATATTTGACCCATCCTGAGTTCATAAAAATACAACAGATACATTCTACATTGTGTAAATAGCTAATTCGAGAATCAGATATGTATTTAAAATCAAAACCAGAAATGTGGCAATGTTTGTAGAAAGCACATCCCAGAGCTACAGATCTTGTCAGTAGAGAAGAAATCAAACGGATCCGTGTACGATAAGCAGTCAAGAAGAACCCTCCTATCGAGTGTGTATAACAATCATAGTAAAATAAACATCATAATAATATAACATATAGTCATAATCATATTATAATATACAAACATACAATGTCTTGAAACTAGAGAGCAGTTATCATAGTAGTAATGCACATCGCCGCCGTACTTTTATCTTCGTTTCCGAGATAAAGGTGATAGTGTAAATATATACTTCGTAAGAAAATTATAAGGCTTTAGTAGATGTTAAATTGCAGTTGTGTACCAGCAGCGAAACCTTTCTTGTATGTCATCGGTAGACCTATAAAATGCACGAAACCACAATTGTTTAAATTAAAGAGCTTCCATATACTTTTAAGAACTAATGTATGGGCTTTATCTATGAAAAAGAAAACACTCGGCATTATTTTCTGTAGTAAGATACACTCTAAATTACTTAAAATCTAAAAAAAAAAAAAAAAAAAAAAAAAAAAAACTGTAATAACCTTTTTAATTCCCCCCTTGCCAGAATCTGACTTAAAAAGTACTCCACTGCTTAAGAAGGGGACGCTAGATGCGTTACACTTTTAGTATTTTCTTATGTCAACGGAAGCCACGTATATTCAACTGAAGGTCATTTTGAGTAGATTCTTATCTGAACTTGGCCTTCTGCATACTAAGGAGGATTAAACAGGTTGTGCAACATACGTAAAACATAGTGTCATTGGAGAATATTGGCCATCTTTACAGAAAACGTAGTGCTCAGTCGAAATAACTGACTCATTGGTCAACAAATAGAGTTGTGTTGTCTCATTCATTTTCTCTCATTTTATGTTGAAGGTCTGGGACGTGTGAACGCTGTTGGAAGTGTAATGACGAGACAAAGAAAGCGATTTCATAATACTGTTTAAATGAATCGTACTCGGAGACACGCTGTGTTCCGTTAGTTTGGAGAATTTAGGAAGTGGCGGCAATATTAAACACAAAGAGAATATGGTATAATGTGTATCAACCTAGTTTAATCTTGCTATAAAAATCTGGGTGGGAAGAAAGACAGAGACAGAGATATTGGGACAGAAAACGGTTAAGCTGTTGAATTGTTTAGCGAAGTTAATGGGCGTTTTCTGTTATTTGCATGTGTACGATAAATCCGTCCTTTAAGTACAGTACTGTAAGTAGTTTTATGATCACTGCTCTGCGAGAGCCACTTTCGGAGAGAGAAAAGTATCCAAATGTTTCGATTCTTATAAACGTAATACCCCCACATTTTATCTTTCTGCTACACATACCACAAAGATGTGTTCTGGACTTGTGAGTCCTGAAAGGAGTATTTACAACAGATAGTATGCTATATATAGTTTAGACAGAAGACAGGTGAAATCATACATACCTTTAACTTATTATGTTAAATTAAGCTGCATTTTATTTAACAATTACTAAAGGACACTGCTATTGTATAATATTTTTGCATTCCTATACCAGGACGCTCTGTATCGAGTTAAATGCTGATCAAGATGACTGTTATTGTTTATAGCGTGAAGTTGCTTCTGATATTTAACCCTGTACATCTCGCATACCTCACAAGCCCAACAACACTTATGTATATGCAATGTAAAATCATTAAGCTTTTCATCATGGAACAGGCCGGTGCTTCAGCCGAAATGAAACAAAATCGAGGCAAACCTTTAACAACTGGCGAGAGGCGAATGATCGCGTGTTGTTTCGCGGTGCTTAAAGAAAGAAACGCGGAAACTGATCTCCTTGGTGTTTCCGCGAGTAATGTAGATAGTTTTAGAATGGAACAGCAAGCATCCGGAACTCTAAGAACACCTGGAAAATCGCGTAAATGCAAACAGCGCGTGGAGAAATATGACGATTTTACGAAAAGTGCTATACGCAGTAACGTTCATGATTATTTTTTCAGAATTAAACCACCGTCTCTAAATAAGGTTTTTCATGCGGTAAATTCTAACACAGACTTGCCAAATTTTTCACGAAGTACTCTCCATTGGTTGTTGAAACATATTGGATTGAAATTTCAAAAGCAAGGGCGGAAATCAGTTATAGTAAGGTAACCATTATGTTACTGCATGACTCTATTAATATTCCAACTCATAGATTTAATAAATTAATGTGCAACCCAATTCATTTATTGTCTAGAAGTTAGTGCTGATATATATATAGATAGATAGATAGATAGATAGATAGATAGATAGATAGATAGATAGATAGATAGATAGATAGATAGATAGATAGATAGATAGATAGATAGATAGATAGATAGATAGATAGATAGATAGATAGATAGATAGATAGATAGATAGATAGATAGATAGATAGATAGATAGATAGATAGATAGATAGATAGATAGATAGATAGATAGATAGATAGATAGATAGATAGATAGATAGATAGATAGATAGATAGATAGATAGATAGATAGATAGATAGATAGATAGATAGATAGATAGATAGATAGATAGATAGATAGATAGATAGATAGATAGATAGATAGATAGATAGATAGATAGATAGATAGATAGATAGATAGATAGATAGATAGATAGATAGATAGATAGATAGATAGATAGATAGATAGATAGATAGATAGATAGATAGATAGATAGATAGATAGATAGATAGATAGATAGATAGATAGATAGATAGATAGATAGATAGATAGATAGATAGATAGATAGATAGATAGATAGATAGATAGATAGATAGATAGATAGATAGATAGATAGATAGATAGATAGATAGATAGATAGATAGATAGATAGATAGATAGATAGATAGATAGATAGATAGATAGATAGATAGATAGATAGATAGATAGATAGATAGATAGATAGATAGATAGATAGATAGATAGATAGATAGATAGATAGATAGATAGATAGATAGATAGATAGATAGATAGATAGATAGATAGATAGATAGATAGATAGATAGATAGATAGATAGATAGATAGATAGATAGATAGATAGATAGATAGATAGATAGATAGATAGATAGATAGATAGATAGATAGATAGATAGATATACTGCTAGTGTTGCAAAACTTATGTGCGTGCATGTAGTGTCTAATACGTGGCGAGTTGAGTCAGCTCCGCTTTGTTGTTTACAGCAGGATTAAACTAGCGTGAGACAGAGTATAGACTACAGTAGTGTCTGTGGAAACAATGATTAGGGAAGGTAGACCAATTTACAAGGACATTGAGGACCTATTAAGGGTTAGTTCGCCGAGTGTTTTTAGCCATCCTTCATGACCAGCTTTGTGTAATGTCTTCAAGGAGCTTCACAGGATGCAGTGGTGCTAAGAAATGCTGCATACGTTTAATTGTAAACATCTCGATGTGTTTCAGATATTGTTACATGTGCCATTTGATCATGAAACAAAACGCCAGTCCTTCATTTGAGTGTTTACAAATGATCAGCTGATCATCCGTCAAGGTGAAGAGGTGGGAAGGAAAATGGTAGCTTCTGTTTTCTCTACTAACAATTGGACTCGAAGATCAAAGACTGTTACTGCAAGACAGTAATTTGTCTCACAAATGTGTTTCAGAAAATCCAAGAGAAGGCCCTTCGTTTTTTTTTTTTTTTTTTTTTTTTTTTTTTTTTCCCACCATGATAATGCAATGGCTCACCCACCAGTGTAACATTTCTGCCTGTTTGCTGCTGCGAAGAACCAATTTCGAGGTTGTCGAGGAAGCAGATCCAGCATACGAAAAGGAGTTATCTGAGTTGAATGTTTCCAGAGGTTGGAACGCTGCATACCGTTAAACATTTCTATAAATATTCATTTTTGGTTGCGTCATTTATCTAGAGCTGTTTACTTACAGCAAACGCAGTAACAATCCGTTTTGCATACAGCGAGTACAGTCTACGCGAATGTAAATATGAAAATAGAGCCACAAAACCAGCCCTAATGCTATTAATGCCCCGAGTAGTACTGCACACATTGATGAGTAGGGGTGCGTGTGTTTCTGTGTGAACAACATAACTCAAGAACGAGGTGCCATTAAATACCCTCCAAGTATGCAACACCAAAAATTTCAAGAATATCCACCTACCCCGTACTCTCATTGGAACATTCATGGAACATTCTTTGAAGATTTTGATTTTCTAAAACATAGTATACGATTTAAATAAAATACCCTACGTTTAAGATGTTTTCACGATATCTTTAATTTTCTGGGAATGTCCTCAGAATCTCGCTTCAGTCTAAATAGGTTTTGCATAAGAGACATAATCGTACTACATAAAAGAGCATATCTCGTTAAGAGACACAAGTTATGTCTAAAACTTTTTTCTAGTAAACCATTTTGAAGATATTTCTTGTTATTTATCTAAATGTTCTAATACTTTTCTTATATGGGAAGTCTTTATTCATCTATTTGTTGTTAACGGAAAGAGAATGGAATTTCAAAGTCATAATATAGCGACCGGCTTTTATGTAAAAACGTACCGTATTCCCTTGTTCCCCTTGCACCTAAAGGAAATAAGCAATATGAATATTTCGCAAATGTTTCCTCGATTAACATAGAGGAATAAGCTTGTACAGGAATATTTTGTACAACACTTCAGATGTTTTATGTGACAGTTTTCAAAAGCCTATTTGGCTCCATCGTGTACGTTACTAACAATTATTCAATTATTCATTGATAAGAGCGTTTACCAGAAATGTTGGCTACAGTTTTATTGCATGTAGAGGTTTTATGTCGTCGCGACATTTAATGCTTTTAATGACGACGTTAGAGTATGAGCCTGTATAAAATCGTTGTTTATTGTAGCTTAAGAGTGCACTGATAAGACTAACTGCTGTGAAGATTCTCTTTGCATACGGATATGGTAATCAGTTGAAGCAGTGTGGTTACTGTAACCTTAGCACGAATTTTCTTTGAATGTTCCTCGGTCCTGTTGAACATTTAATGATAGCCTTTTTAAAATGTGTTTCTTTCATTTGATATTATCGAATGGTTTTAGCATGAGGGCCATACTTCAAGTATGTGAGTAACCTTTCATAAAATTCAAGTTCTGACAAAGTAACAAAACCGACTGCAGAATCTTAATCACGTACTTTCCACCGCATATAGCCATATCTGTTAGCTTTTATCACGTGGCCCAAGATAGTATTTCCAAAATAGCAGATATCAATGTTTCCTTTGGATAGCGTGCTGTCAATGAATTCCTTGTTAAAGAAGGGGGAACTGCAGCTGAAATTCATCTCCGATTTCATTGTACCTGTGAAAATGTCTGCATGGTAGCCAAAAGTGTTGGAAGGAATGAAACATTTCAAACTACTTGCAGTAGATCGTAGTGTAAAGCCAGAAATGATTGAAAACTTTGGTTACCGAAAAGTTCGTGTCCTTTGGATCCCATGTTTATTGACCGATGAGCATAAATTTCATAAACCATCACTGAAAACTTCTTCGCAATTTTCAAGATGGTTATGATTTATGAGGAGCATTGTGACGTCGCTGAAAGCTGGTTCCATCATTACGATCCTGAAATAAAACACCAGTATGCAGTGGTATACTAAGCGGGATGGCTTAGGCGGTTTCAGCTGTGGCCCGCATTCGGAAGGTCCGGGTTCGGTTCCCATGGCTTGCCTGCCTGATGCATGTGTTTTTTTTTTCGGGCGAATGGTGGGTAGGTTAATTCCCTCCAATTCATCTCCATTATCATTTCACACCATCTCTCATTTGTTGGTGCCACTCAGGGTAGAAGTGTCGGCGGGAGTCTTGGCGACGCTTGGTAAAATGATATGCTCGTGGTAAACACTTCCTTCTTCGGTAGGACGGTCTCCAGTCTGTCCTGGTGGGCGTTTCAGGACCACGGTGGGTGGGATGCCGGTAGTACTGGCACGCCGGGGAGCTTCCAACTGTTCATTAGTGGGGACCTGTCTATTGCACTGTCGTTGCTGCTTGTGACGGCCGCCCTCTCTCTCCTCTCGTCTCATTCTTCCTCCCGGGGATGCTCCACTTGGGGCATAGGTACAATAGAGCAAGACATCGCAGTGCCGAATCCTCTCTATAGCATAATTCAATGTAATCCAATGCAGTGACACCATTTCAATTGTAAACGTATTTTGAAACTTACAGAACTATGGGGCAAATGTATGGAAATTGACACAAAAGTCTGTAGATTAAGACAGTGTAGCTGGTTTGTCTATTCCATAAATTAGGATTTTTAAAAATTGTTGCTCTGAGAGTTCAGTATACTGTCACAGTTTTGGCTCCGTTAATGAGAAATATGTAGGAAGCACATCTAAGGTGTGTCCATATTCTCCGATCAATGACCTTTGTGAAACTGCTCAAGAAATATCCTGTGTTGCTGAAATCTCAACAGCAATATAAGACGAATATGAAAGCATTTCTCTAATATATGAGAAAGCATAAAATAAGATTTAATTGACGCAACATGTGCAAATCAATCAATTCCTTCAATTCGATGTGGAACATAAGGTCGTAACAAATCTTCACCGCCGAAATCTATTCCTTGAAAGAACCTGTATCTCCTTCCAGAATTATTTATTGCTCTTAATTCCGCTTCGCCTGACCTCCAAGTTATTTTCGGTCTTCCGATTCTCCTTTCTCTCTGTGGATTCCATTTCATTACCTGTTTAGTTATACTTTCGAGTTCCCTTCTTAATGTGTGACCAGTCCATCTCTATTTTAGTTTCTTTATTTCTTTATCAATTTGTATCTGACTTGGAATTTCCCATAATGCAGTATTGCTGATGGTTTTCGGTCACCGACACCGATTAACTGAAGTTTGCAGAGCATGCGCTTTAAAGACATAGCTTTAAATGAAAATAACAACGCAGTAAATAAAATGGAATATGCGAAAATATATTAATAACGACGAATTAGCACGTCGCAACTCTCTAGATGCTGACGGTATTTTTAAAGAATATTTACATCATTTGAACTAAGAAACAGTTTTCATATCAGTTATAAGCAACTCTATTTTGAAAAAGTATTTTGCATATTAAGCATAACTAATAACTGACCTTCGGTCATACTTCAAGATTTAATTTTCATTTTGTAAAATATTTTAAAACTAGGAGTACTAATGGCAATACTCATACATTTTGGCGTTCTTCTCAGATTTGATTTTAAGCAAAAGAAAAACAATATGTAATCCAGAGTGAGTATGCAAACGATGGAGTATGGAAAACGAAATTTTGGAACTACACTTTCAGGCCTATGATTACGGTTCCTGTTACCAGTTTTGAGAAGTCTGGGAAACAGGAAAAGTCCGCAAGTCAGATAGAGTGATTCTGGCTGGATTTGAACAGCGGATCTCCCACTCATAACGAGGTCGGCTGCCCTTGTTGGGTAGCTATTTTCTAGGTTAGGTTCGGATTGGAAGGATAAACTGCGAGAAGATAATACATTTACAAAAGTGAGAATCTACTAGTTTTATTCATAGGGAATATGAATCCATATTCTTTACAAATGTACGGTTGAGTATATTGTACTACGCTTTTATTCCTTGAGCAAGTGCTCAAAATTAAGGAACTGTTTATTGTTAACCTAATATATACGTGAAAAATGAAGTGTGTTTAGTTTCATTTCTTTCGATTTTTTCTTTGTGTCATAAATTACACACACTTACAAATTCATACTTTCAGACTCTAAGATTTAAGCTAATGTAACAAATGTTTCCATCCAGCCAGGATTCAAACACGGGAGTCCAACACTCTAGTACTAAATACAGAAGTAGCATGTTCGCTCTAATTAGGACATTTACATTTTGAAGGATGGCATCGACCATGGTAAGTACTTGGAGAGGAACTTGTACAGATGTTTATCTGGTTAGAAAGTTGGGGGAGCTCTACAAGGTTCTTCCGGTGCAGAAAAACAAAATCGCCTCTCAACTAAAACGTGCACATTTTGGGAAACTTACACAATACATTTACATGAAGAACGCACTGTCAGTTGTCAACTTCCCTAAAATGTCAATAAACACTTCCACATAGATGTTATTTGCAAGAAATTCATTTGCGAACTAATTTAAAATAAATTCAATATTCTTACATCTAACATTCTGGATCTATGTCACAAATACGTTATTATACACCTGTGGCTGTGTTGGATATTAGAAACCCGTTGGAACAATTCAATACTTAAATAATATTGATGTGCGCTGTAAATCATATCTTTTATTTATTTTCTGTCACGAAACTGAAGACACAAACAAACAGATTCACAATTTTGTTCATTCTTGCGTGTTCTGACTGCTGAATACAAATTCCAGAACATAGAATAACTGATATTTTCCCATTTTTAGAACCTGGAGCTAATTTCTGCTTAATGCTTTGGAGCTTAGTCACATTTTGGCTAAATGCAATTAATTGCTTGGATTATGCTATAGTAGGTTTCTTAAGGAACCAGAAGGCAAATTTAGAACGTTAAAACGAAACATGCTTGGTTTTGCAGTCAGGCTGATAAGCCTTTGATATTCAAGGATTCCTCACTATTAGGTACACTTACAATGTCTTAAGATTTAACTTTTGAAATGTTCCATACATCATTTGAGGTAAAATTTAAATTCCTGTACATTACACTTAATTAAAAGAGAGTGAAAGCTACATTAGCTTAATCTTAAGTAAAATTAGAAGCAGGGAAAAGAAGTAGCTAAAACTTTCCCAAAGGCAACGCTAGTTCCAGATCTACAGTTCCAAAATAATAATCATCCAACTGTAATTAATCGGGATTCTTCGATTTTTATAATCAGTTCCAAAATGACCTTCTGATCAAAAAGAGTACATACATTGTGTTACATTAGTCGAGAAAATTTGTTTTGCACCCACATGACTTTCTCTGTTCTTGTGTAAACTATTTTTACAAACGGTTATCCCTCTATCTACTTCATGCTCATCGAGATAAATGTTATCTTATTGCTAATTTTCTTGTAGGTACAAAGGAAGTATGGTAGCACATAGGCCTTAAATAATATTAAAAGTTTTTAAAGATGGTCGCAACGTTATGGCTTTCAAATTCCGTTCTTTTTACATGACTAAGAAAGAAAAATGATTAACGACTTCCCATTTCAGAAAAGTGTAAATATTGGAAAAAATGAGACAGATAATAAGGAATAAATAAGGTATTTTACATAAGTTTGTATGTCTGTTTTAAGATCAACGTATATTGGTTAGTAAGAATTTGTCTAGTGCGTAGTTTCCGAGTAGTCGCCCAGAACGCAGAGTACGAAAATTCTTAGAAAATTCAACATATATTTTATTTGTGAAAATATCTTAAATATGTGGTATTTTAATCAAAATCTACAGCCATTTTTGACAGTCAAAAATTTTGAAAAATTTTTCTAGACAAGGGTTGTTTCAGGTGAGAGAATAATCTTGAACATTTCATGCTGTCTTCTTGGAAGATGCTGAACTTAAATACTAAGTTTGGTACTTAGCCGACTTTCCATTTTTAATTATACAGTTCACACAAATCCTTTTCTAAAAAAATTCAAGGAGTTTGAAAACATGTATTCCCGATGAAATTTTGGGAATAGAATGCTTCACCTACTTATTGTACGTAGAAGAGAAGGTTATAACCGTAGATTCAGCAATATATATAGTTTCACATTAACAGTCATCCAGCTTTACACAATCGTGATTGTTCGAGTTGCTACATAACCCTCGGCAAGATTGTGTACTATTTGTAGAAGTAACAGAAGAGCAAATGAATGTCTCATTTGTAGGGCTAGGAAGTTAAGGATCTATAAATTGTCTAAGAAGGACCTTTTTAAAAGACTTAAAAGTATCCCAAAAGGACCTAAAGATTGGAAAAAAGCACATAAAGACGCTTTATTAGGCATAGTTTGCATGTTTGCGGCCAGGATTTCTTTCACAAACTGCGAAACTGCAGTGAAATCAACCTACCCATTCCTATCCCCTGGTCGAGGCCATTGTCTTAATGCTGATCAAAAATAAGGGGAAATTTAGAGAGGATTTACTAGGATCTCTGCTGGTGTTAAATGACTTGAATACAGTAGAAAGTGTTCTTTCACGTATTAACTGCTGTAGCCAGTCTTAGGAGTGCATATTAGAAATTGGAATTTAAGCTAGACTCTGTTGAATAGGAAAAAGATAGTCACGGGAGGTTCAAGTTGCACAAAAAGGACATTTAATAAAACAAATAGCTAAAATGGTGAAAAGGACAAATAAAAATTCTAAAAAGGAACCTTTAAATAAAAATTAGCTAAAAAGGCAAAAAAAAAAAAAGAACAAAACGGATTTATCATCAACTTCCTAGCCCTACTTATTTGTCAAGTGACTGTGAAGCTCTTAAAGTCATTGACATTAATTACCTTAACCATAAAACCATGCAATTGCATTGATTTCAAAAAGTGTCTTTGAAGAGACCATTACACTTTGGAAAGAGACAACGAGGCACGCGAAATAGATCAAGTCTGGTCGCAGTGCTTAGGCATCTGTTATTTTCCCTTTGAATTCCTTTAACGTTACTGAAGTAGGTAGTAATTAAGAGTAGTTATGTATATTTATATGTAACGCGTGTTGCATTAAGGATTTCTGAAATTTGCTGTAAGAGAGAGAGAGAGAGAGAGAGAGAGAGAGAGAGAGAGAGAGAGAGAGAGAGAGAGAGCGAGAGAGAGAGGAATGAAGCTGCAGATTGGCAATATTCATAACAGAAAGAAGAATCCGGCTTGATACGAAAGAACTCGAGTGACTCAGATAATAATGGACCAAAAGTATATTTAATAAAAATAAGCAATGTTACACATTATGCACCACTTTCTTTTTCCCGCGCGTATTCACAGATGTTTTGTTTCCTTTAACACACGATAGTATATGGTGGTGATCACGTCTCTTAGTTCACATATTCGTGTTTTCCCAGGCTCCTGATACATCCTGGCGCTGCAGATTCTCTGGTGAGAAGAGTATATTTCTGTTAAAGTTATGCCTGAATGCTAGTAAGCGTACTTAATTTATTTTGCGAGTTATTTATGACATATTTTTTCCATTTGCAGAAGGCTTGGAACGTTCACAACCGTTTTCAACCTGAAACTAAAACAGGGCCAAATGTAGAATGTATTTTTGTGATATATATATATATATATATATATAGTCGGAAACCGCACATTTTGTTACATGACTGTTTATTGTTCAGACAGTAGTACAGCAACAACTCTGGAAGGTAAAGAATTACGTACATATTACAAAGGGTCCTAACGGGGCACAGCACCGCACATAGCCATCCCGATCCCTGGGATGAAGGGAGAAATAAAGGGAGAAATCCGAATACTACCATACCTGGATGACGACGGACGACGCAAACATGGATGGGGTCCGTAACGTTTCCAGTTCGAACGCATCCAACGCCGCCCGAGCCCATCCATACGCTCCTAACTCCCAGCTTGATGGTGCTCACACGGAGGCGGATCTTGGGTGGTCAGCTCCAGCAGACGCCCACACAAAGTACACAACCACCGCCCAATCGCAACCAGCTAAACACCGTCGCCGGTCGTACAATCCTGAAAGAATTAACTTCTGCGTTTTCTTTAACTATTATCTCTCATAGATAGGACTTACACCCCTGGACCCAGAGGTGAGCGTCAGGGGAGATGCCTGTTGAGGAGCAGAAACGTTGCATCAGATAAAAAACCCAGGATGGGTGAACAGCCTGATGCCTGGTATAAGAGTGAGAGAAGTAGATGACAGAATGAGGGTGAAGTGAATGAAAGGAAAGGTGATAATGGAGCAATTGGTGCAATGATGTAGGGGGGGGACTGGAGATCCCGGAGGAAACCTGCCCCTGCGCCGTGTTCTCCACCACAATTCCAGCATGCAATCGAACCCAGGCCGTCTTGGCTAGAGTCAAACGGTCTAACTACTCGGCCACGGCGCAGGGAATGAGGTACAGAAAGTTTATGGCAAAGGAGGAACTACTCCAGAATTCGTCTACCAACCCAGAGTACCACGAAAACTCTATGGAATAGAGTGGGCAATCGCCGGGGAGCTCCCATTGCGTTTTCAACACCTTACCTCGCCGCCAGTGACATTTCTGCAACATGTGTTGGTATGACGGGCTGGAGTACACCGCTTCGAACAATAAGCATAAACGTGTAATTGGATCTTCGGAAAATGACATTGACATATCTATACATTTTGACCTCTTTTGTATGTGCGTATACATATGTTTACGTGTGCTGGTATAATTAATTAATTGAATTGTCAATAACGTCTATAAATTTTCATTTCCCTTGAGATACAAGGAAGTAGTGCTCAAATGGCCTTGCTTTTCCTCTAGATTTCTGTGAATTGCGCATGAGTCGCCTAGTCTTCGTCCACATACAATTGCTCGTTTTGTGCAGATTGACTGTTTACCAAGAAGATTGTTGACGAACTTGGAATGCATGATGTAAGCATGTACAGTGTTGCACAACAGACCTGACCACTTGCAGCTGTGCAATTTCCAGCAGGCTCTTTCTTTGCTGTTCCCAGTGAGAGATCCATAAGGAGGATTCATTAATATTAGGGATGGGTCGATACCAACTTTTCTCGATACACGATATTTTCTACGATACCCAATACGTCGCTACTCGATACAGTCATTTCTACTTCTAGTTTCAGTACAATGGGAGCATAATGTAAATTAATAAATAAATGTTATAAAATTAAATAGATGTACATATTTAATGACACAAAACTGAAAACCATCAGTGTTCATGGTTTTAAACTCTGCATTAGACATTTAAAACCAAAACAGTCAATTTTTGCAAGTTTTTGTTAAAAAAATACTGGCATTTTCACTCTTTTGGGGTCAAATCTATTTCTTTTTCAGTCATATGAGTTCTGCAGTGGTAAAATAGTCTTTCAGAAAAAAACTGTTTCAGGTGGAATACACCTAGCGGTTAACTTTCTTTTTTTGGAAATTTTTAATTTGTTTTCCAGTAATTTCTGGGGCTTTGCAATGTTCTACTTGCGGTAATAATATTTTGTGATTTTAAAATAGAATAAAAATTGCAGACTCAACACCGAAGTATCGAAGAAGTACCGAGCGAATATTTTAACTATCGCAAATATCGAGAACCCAAATATATTTAAAAAGCGTACAATAAAATAAATAGATAAGTGAATGCCAAAAAACTACAATAATAATAAAAAGTTAATGCATGAAGTATATAGGAATATGGACGCAGTAATTTAAAGTGTCTGTTAAATATTCGTTTATGTTGGCTGTCATATCTGTAGGCAATAAATAGAAGAAAAAACGCTTGTGCTCACACGAATTTCTGTACTCTTGTAGAAACAATTGTTACAAACGCTCTACTTCGTGTTAATCGAGATAAACATTTGCAGAAATTGATTTATTACCTATTTCCTTGCTGGAATAGCGAGTTTAGAGTACAGGACGTAGGCTGTAGTAAGCAATGGTAATTCTTTTATGAGCTGGTCGTTATGTGATGCCCTTGATATTCAGTTTTCTTTGCACGGGCAGGACATTCTAAGGTAGAAAAAGGGGAAAGAAAGAAAACAAAACCAACTATTTTCTTTTTAAGAAAAGTATGAACTCTTTTAAACTTAATGAAATAACAAGTCATGTCTCGAAAATGGTCTAAAAATATAACAAAAAAATTGCACATCGACTCTCCAGGGCCCTTTCCTGATCAGATCACACAGCAGCAATGGTGTCGTTGAAGGTGAACCCTACTCCGAAGAGTAGGGGCCTTCGACCTTCAGCCATTCCGGGACAGTGTCCCTAACTGGCATAGAGATAATTTTAGAAACAGACGGTGGTTAGATAGTGGGTTTTATGCCTAAGAAGTTGTTTTGTAAACGTTTATGACATGTTGTAAGTAGACCACTCAAAAAGCACGATACCACATCACACAAGCCAGCTTGTGGACTGACGTGTGGATTGATTCGGCTAAACTGCAATGCAATGCCACACGTGTTCATTGGGTAACTTTTAATGGCTAAAACTTGAAAAATAATCCCGTGTACATGTTTTTGTAGCCTTAATGACTAAAGAGGGAATAGTATTCGCACTAAATAGCGTTATTTAAGCAATGACTAAATAGTGCACCGCATAATCAGACAAAATTGACAGTAAGATGCCCAACGTGTAACGTGGATTAGCTCACCACGTTAGAATAAACGAGCTTTCTCTATCTGATAGGAGGCCGTTGCCCTTCACGGGACATTTTAGGCTATTTTCATCATTTGCCCTTAGAATTGAGTACCGGCTGACCTCGTAGCGCAGTAATTAGAGCACTGGTCCAGGGTTCCATTCCCGGCTAGGAGTGGGCATTTTCTCTCCTCCCCAGGATCTGGAAGTATGAGGGGGGGAATGTTACCTAATGTATACAAACTAAAACCTAAAGAAAACAGAAACCGAAGGATAAGTGTATAGGAGTTAATACAACTACCGATATATTCCAAAGAAAAAGGGTCCATATAGAGCTTAGAGTTACCCGACATCCATCTTTCAGATATGGAAAAAGCTCGGGGTGGTGGGTGGCCCGTATCCAGATAACTCGCTCTGGCCGAAATACGAACTTGGGACCTCTTGAATGTACAAATTCTTGGACAGCCTGTTTATGAGCGCTGACTAAATCACAAGCTCCTTGTATCTGTATTATAATTTTATGTAATTATTTTTACCATTAAATTCAATGTTATTTATTTTTGTTATCATTTTCTTATATTGATTTGTTTCAGTGATCATTATTTCAGTGTCCTCACAAAAAATAAAACTTATTTCAGTGTATTTCTAAGTAGCTGCCTTAGCCGAAAAAAACGGCATAGTTGATTTTCACTAAAGTATTCTTAAGGTCTTGTGTTTTTAGGAAGTTATCATGTTTAATGATAGTCACATCAACCCTTTATTTTGTGGTTCTCCATTTTTATGTTATATTAAAAATATGGCTGATGAGGCGAGGTTAAAGCATGTATAAGTATAATGGGGTGGTTGTGAAACTGGTAATGTTGAAGATCCTGTGTTTAACAAATCGAAGACCTGTCACTCACTTTGCAAACTGTGCTAATATATTTTTTGAAAATTTTTCTGTTCTAGTCGTCATCCGTCGCAAAGGTAATGTTGGAAATCAACTCCTGTTCATCTAAGGGTATGCCATTAAATTGATTTTCGAGGGATTGGAGCGGACACGTTGGTGATAAAATTTAAGTTTATTTACAGAAAAGGCAAAGCCATTCTGTGTGTGTGTGTGTTTTTTTTTTTTCATAACAAAATTAATTGTTACACAGATGTTTTAAGAACTCGCTAGTAATGAATTAATGAAATGGCATATCACTTTGTTGAACATTCTTTGCAATAACTGCGTACAACACACGTCTTTTCTAAATTGTCCATTAGAATATTTGCCATTTATCACGAAGTGGGAGAATAATCATTCTGTCACATTCAGCTGTGCTTAACCTTCCTGAACTTTTCACCTAAAAGCGCCTCCGTAGTAGCAGAACGAGAAGCAGTATTCTGACATTTACATTTCTTTCTTGTGTATGTATGTACCGAAATAGACATGTGGTTTTGACAGCACGTAATCTAAACTAAGAATATAAAATGCGGCAGAAGGTTTCGCCTCCGATACTCAGAGTGTTATTGTCACTCATAATAAGAGAGAAAACAAAGCGCAGCAGTGGAAAATATTTATTGCCAACAAAGGAATAAAATCTGTGCTCATAATAAAGCTATGAAAATTTTTGTTAGGTGTTTTTATCCATGTAGTTTTATGTCTTAAAATTTCGTATTTGTGATAGTATTTCATTTTCAAAATTTATATTTAGTTTCTCGCCTGCAACTGCAAGCCGAAAAGAAAGAAAAAACAATCTTAATTTGCGTAATGGTGATAATGGTAATCATCTGATAAACACACTACTATACAGTTATCAAGTTTGTTTTTGAAAAAGTACGTTATTACAATTTTCAAGTTGTTTTTCAAATTAATTTAGTCGTGTTTTTCTCCTTTCCAGTTTTCAGGCCACACATAAGCAAATAAATGTCAGGAATAATATTGTTACGCTAACAATGAAATTACTGTTTTGTCTTTTTTGAGAAAAAAATGTCCCTTAAATCGACCAGAAAGCCACATAATTGTATAGCACATTATAAAACGCATCTAAATATTGCACCTATAAGTACATTAAAATGAGATTTAAGTAGTTGTGCATGTGGGATTTGGAAAGGTAGATGGTGGCAGTAGGGTTATTGGTATTTTTTGTACTGTTATGTGGCTTTCATAAGCACTCAATATGGCATTACTG